>OX122885.1:9916250-10292724 GCA_944738645.1 Eristalinus sepulchralis | reverse complement strand
TCTGATGCCACCTTACGTACAGTGGACTGCTGATGCTTCTTCTCCTCTACTTCATTACATTCAGGGTCACAAGATGCATGCAAGGATACACAGGAGACTGATGAAGAGCCCTTGTCACAACACAAACTAGGCAGCGATGTATAATGCGTTGACTGATCTATCTAGAGATGAAACCGTGATTGCGAAGAGCGAGGCCACGCTACCTGATTGTTATAATACTCATCCTTTGCTCTGGCTCATCGTATGTTGTCATATTGGTCTCGTGAGGGCCATGACCAAAAGGTGAGCTTATGGTATTAGAACCAAATGGTTAAGCCAACAAACAAAATGTGAACAAAGACAGAAATTCAGCCAAATACAAAGGTTGACGTACATTTGCACAACAGGGCGCTGCAAACTTCTGCATCTTCAGGTTTGAAAATGCTAGTGTGCGTACCTCAGTTTCACACAGCTGTAGCCGCGCTAAGAACCTTTAACTTTAACGAGGGCAAACCACATGGACACCTAAAGATGCTAAGCAAAGCTGATCAAGTCAATGGACTAACAAAAGTCAGCACTCTCATGACACCGGTCTTAGAATTTAACAAGTAATACAAAAATCATTACACCTAGAAGAGAAGAATGGGTCAATAGGTCTTCTTGGATGACGACGCCCAAATATGGTACACGGAGAAGTCAAAAGTAAGGAAGTGGGGTAGGAGTAGGCCTTGTAAGAGAAGACATTGTAGGATTAGGCATTCTACGACCTTAATGTTACCTACACATGCCCATTTCTAGAAAGTTTACTATCCCCCAAGCTGAATCCTTGGCCATAAATGAAGCATCACATTTCATTGACAACAGAAACCTTTAAATTTTAAAATTATCGATGCTCTCAGATAGTCAAGCAGTACTTTAAAGTCTGAGCAGCTTCACATTCAGCTACAGGGCTGTCTGGCAGAGAAAAAGAGGCTCGAACTGATATGGGTGCCAGGTCATGGCCACCACGAAGGGAACGAAAAGGCAGATATCCTAGCAAAGACGGCCGCTGTAACTCCGTTAACTGGCCTTTTCTCTCTTTAAAGATTCAGGAAAACTGACAGAAAACAACAGAAAAGCAAGTGGGCCAACAGATGCCGCAAGTGGACCAACAGATGCCGCAAGTGGACCAACAGATGCCGCATCCAAGTATGGAACATTCAGAAGGGGCTCACACAGTCCAAGATATTCAAACCGCCTGACCAAAGAAGATCCAAGAAGGCTGCAAACCTAAACAGGCCTAACCTTAGGACGCTCTTACTGTCCTTTTCCCACGCAAGTACCACCTATACGAAATGAGACACATGACTGGAGTGTTGGTTGAGGTGCTGACACGAGTGCCCGTTGGAGTGTTATTGGAACTGGCCACGTTGCTGAAGGACACCACGAGAGCATCTACTAGTCGAGAGTCCAAATCTGATTACAGGCAGATACAAAACAACCAGTAGAATCATGTCAACAGGAAGTAACTCTCAGGAACTTAAGACAGTTCTAATTGTCGATTGACAAGCAGTAGAATCACCATAAAAGAAACAGATTATCAGGACCGGCTACATAAAAATAGCTTTGAAGTCCTAGATGATGTAAGGGGACACGATAGAAAATTTTAGTTGCAATCAGAGGCAGCGGCATGCCCCAGTGTCTTCAATTCAATTTGAATACAGTGAGAGCTGACAAGGATAGATTGGACTAAAGCGGCGGGTTGCGAGTATTCAACCACACGTAAGCCGTCGTAGGGCTTATAGTACCAGCACGCGGATAGTTCTCTTTTTGCCCCTTAAAACCATTGCGGGTAAGATGTGTAACTGTTCAGTATTCTCCCTGTTGGTCCTGTGCCTTGTTCTGTCTTGTCATTTGCAAATATTTTCGACGCTGGAGGCCGCGGAGCTGTTCACTGCAGCCAGTGCAGTGATCGAAAACATCGACTATTGGATTTGACGGCGTGTCTTCATCAGGGATCTCCAAATAGCCCAGGGATTGATTACCTAGGGAAACGACAAACGTGGATATCAACCGCGGCTCGATTTGAAGACCGTGTGAGGCGTGGTGCTTGGTTCAAAGTTGGTTTCAGATTCTGTCTTCTTCTCGTCTCTCCTTTTCATCTCTGAAGAAGTCATTGTGAGAGATGCTGAGTCTTCTTCTTCTTCTTGTGGCGCTACACTCCGCTAGCTGCCGCCAGTTGCGCACTCCAAGTTGGTTGAGGTCCTTCTCCCCTTGTGTGCGCCACCTTAGCCTGGGCCGTCCTCTGTTGCGTTGTCCCAATGGCTCAGATTCGAAGACTTTTCGGGCTGGAGCAGTAGTGTCTATACGCCCTACATGGCCTAGCCATCTATCCGGAGACGATTGATTAGGCACATGTCGCTGTATAAAATTTGTCGTTAAATCTTGTCCTCCAGATGCCATCAACGCACGCAAAACTTTTCTCTCGAAAAGACTAAGGGCTTCCTCATCCGCTTTTAGTAATGTCCAGGTTTCTGCGTTGTAAAGTAGAACTGGATGCTGAGTCTGGGGGAAAGTATTCCAATGGCCCAGTGGCCTGTTATGACGCATATTATGATCCATAGAGGTATGTTATGACGTCTCTTATGGTCAATTGAGGTTGAGAAAGCGTTTAGAATTGAACTCTGGTTTTGTTTGCAAGACAAGTGGCGTTCTCTGGCAACCTTTTACGTTGTTCGCCTAATGAATGGGCATCGAATAGGGGCTTAACTGCAGTTGAGGGGATAGAGAGAATGTCACCCCCTGGTGCGATTGGTGATTTGTTGCACCACCTGGCAAGTTCTACTGGATATCACTGTGTTCTCGCTGAGAGATGGAGACCACTTGAAGAAGCAGCCTGGCTGTCTGAACAGTTGACTATACTCCTTTTGGGTATAGCATTGTTCCTCAACTTTGACATGGTCCTCTTGATTGCCAAAAACTCTGCCTGGAGGCACTAGAGTCTCAAGGTAGGTTGAAAGGAGAGACGGAGGTTTTGGTCTTCAGAGTAGACCTTAGCTCCATCGGGCACTGTTCATCTTTGAATCGTCCCTGAATATTCTAAATGAGTATTCCTGCGACGTGGGTATAGAGTTCCAGTTCGACCTCTCCGGTATGCTGGCTGAGAATTCTTTCTCGAAGATGAGTTGGGGAGAGTAGGATCTATGTCTTGTGGGAGGAGGTGAAACTGTGTAAGGATGCATAACTCCACCTTGGAACATAAACCAATGGACTTCGGTCTAGGTCTCGTTTGGGCTGGAAATTAATTTCATAGAAAATTAGTTGGAAGAAGGAAAGGGAGTGCGACTAATGCCGCGGAGTGCGTAATTCTAACCTCTTCCCTCTGTTGAGTAACTTGCAGAATCTGTTTTTGTCTAGGTTATGCTCACAAATCAGCAGAGTTTCGGATAGAAAGTTGTAAACCTCAGAAGCAAAGCCTCTTTTCCATCGCCGCTTGTAAAGTCTATTTGCTTACACCATTTCCGCTTATTCCGGATAGAATTGACACTTCATCTACTCAGGATTTTGCACAACCCACGACAATGCTTCTCAGTCGATTTGGAATCCCCCTAGTGGCATTTCATTACAGCGATATCAAATCAATTAATGTGCCATTGACAAATGATGTACACCCCCGTCGCCGGTGGGTTGATCGCATAATGGAGCCAAATCGCACAGGGCGTGCCATTAATTTTCATCTATTCACTAAGCCAATCAAAAAGATCGATGAAACTACTTCCGGGAGAAGTTGCCAGAAGTAAAAGTATAATAGCTCTCCGCCGCCCGGCCGCAACTCACCTCGGCATCGGTTATATTTCCACCCTCTCCACACCCTCCCTCAGCAGCAGCAACTGAGTATAATTACTCAAATCTAATGAATGTGATTCACTCCTTCCAAATTCGGGGTTCAGAGAAGGGGGAGGGGGTTCAGAAGTCCCTCGCCGTCTATCTATTGAGGAAATCGCTCGTAATTGGATGGGTGGGTGGTGGAAAACTTCACAAGTTGCCCGAGTTAGAGTGACTAAAGCGCCACGAACACACCAACAGAATGGTGACACTTTCACTCTTGGCGGGCAGTGGAACGGGGAGGGTTGGACGCGTCAAAATCCAATTACAACGTGATTTCTCGTTCTCGGATCTCGGTCCGAATCAATATTCGTTTTCATTTACTTTCGGGATGCCAATTATAACTAACTCAATCCGAAGACGAATTAGATTCAAATTTTCTGTCAAGCGATACGACAAGCCAAGTTGATCTTAATCGCTTTCGATTGTTTCTTGGAGTTTGTCAGTGTGATGGTGTTGAGAGGGGAAAGTGGGCGCATTAAGGTTTCTTTCATCAGAAAGGCACACATGCGCCGCTACTGATTAGGTGAGAATGAACCAATTTCGTGGTGAGGAAATTGATTTCTTTCTCTCAGGTGGTATTTTTCGTGCGTCAGGAATGTCGATTAGACAGGTTTTGCATTGTAGCAGCGATTGAGATGTGCTCCCGTGATCGGATTAAGAGATGACTGAAATCCAATTGGCGCTGTACAATAGCCGGGCAGGTATACGGAGCCCGAGACCCAGGAACTACTTAACCATTCGATAAAGTGAACTCAATTTCCTTACAAATGGTTGTTACAAAATCGAAAAACAATGCTGTCATAACAGCCGCTTTCGCTCTGAGTTTGGAAACGGCAAGTTCTTGAAGAGGGAGAGTTCTAAAAAGCTGCCTGAATGGTGTGCACTATGGTGGGGCTTATGTTCTCAAGAAGGGCGCGTTCTGGCTCTAATGCAGCGAAGGAATAAGAAGGAGCAGGTTAGCCGAAAACCGGTGGGCGTCATTTTACGAGAAACGGTGGACGCACATCCGACAAATGTAGTTTTTTACATAACACGGAAGTATCTTTTATGAGAATAAAACTGCACCTATTTCAAATAGTATGACAATTGGGTAACCTCTTAAATTAAACTAAGCCTAGACTCCATAAAACATCACCCAATAAGTTCCAGGACCTATCAAGAAAAACACATTTTCTAGGCAAAATTCGACTTTATTCATCAACAAAGTTTCCTTCAGGAGTGATGCAATAAGTCCAACGCCGCTTTAACATTTCGATACCTTCCTTATGGAACGATTTATCTTTAGCCTCAAAATAGGCTTCAGTTTCGGTGATCAACTCTCATTGCTCTTTTTTCGGCGGCCATTTTTTTCGGCGAGCATCTTCTTGAGGTCTGAAAAGAGGTAGACGTTGCGTAGGACCAGATCTGGGGAATACGGTGGGTGCGGAAGCAGTTCAAAGCCCAATTCGTGCAATTTTTGCAATTTTGGTAGGCAACGATTTGCGACACGGTCCATTGTTTTGGTGGAAGAGAATTTTTCATATACGACCGTTGTTTTCGCACTTTCTTCCTTCAAGTGCACCAGTAACGCCATGTACTATTCGCTGTTGAACCTTTTGCCTTTCTCAAGGTAGCCGATGAATAAGATTCCGTGTACATCCCAATATATGGATTTCATAACCTTGCCAGCCGACCTTTGAACGCTTTGGGCGTGGCTCACCGGCTGCTGTCCACTCCGCTGACTGCCATGGCATCCATTATTTATTCACTGTGACATACCGATGCAAAAAGTCTTGTTAATTCTGGCGAAATGACTCCAAAATGCTTCGTAGCTGCTCTTCATAGTGTATAGCTGTCTGGTGTAGTTTAACGTGAGACCTTCCCTTCCAAAAAAAGTGTTAGTCCGGATATCTTTTTTTTTTTATTCTTCTTCTTCTTCTTCTTTTACTGGAGCTACAGTCCGGGGTGGACTTAGGCCTCAACCAACATGCCTCTTTAGCTAGAACGCCTTGTCTAAAACCTTTTGAGTGAGTTCGTTACCGACCTTGACGGAGCAGCGAAAGTTCTCCAATGTCAAACAGTTAGACAAGTTTGGTAGGAATGCCAAAACTAGACATGGCACTATATATCTCGTCTCTTTGCACGCTGTCATACGCGGCCTTGAAATCGATCAATAGGTGGTGAGTGTCGATTTTCACTTCTTGGGTCTTTTCCAGGATCTGTCGTAGTGTGAAGATTGGGTCGATGGTGGACTTCCCTGGCATGAAACCCCACAGATGAGGACCTATCAGGTTTGTGACGAATGGTTTCAGGGGTTCACACAAGAGGGGGGAGAGTGGATCTTGTGCGCGATGTTAAGGACACTGATCCCTCGATAGTTGGCTCAGTCGAAGGGGTCTCCTTCCTTTGGACCGGACAAACGACGCTGAGATTCCACTCATGAGGCATGGATATCGCTGAACAAAATTGCACAACAAAACGTCAGATTTTCAAAGAGTTTTTTTAAAAGCCATTTCAGTGAGAATATGATCCCCTGCCAAGTTGCCCTTTTTATTATTTGCACAGTTTGAAATTTGAAGGTTTTTTTCTTGCTGGTCCTACCTAAGCTGCTGCTGCTCAGCTAGGGATGCTATCAGCTCTTCGTCCTGTTTCTGGCCTTACCAGTAGGGTATTAACCATTGCCGTTATTGGAACCAGTAGGATGATGATCCTCCATCTAATCGCACCAAAAATATTTCTCACAGAAAATTGCTTATCTGCTTAACAATTTAAAGATGCTCTTGTGGCGTGAGCCTTTTTGAAATGACTTGCCAAATGATACTGTACAAAAACGACAAAGCAGTTTGATAGAACTCACGTGTAGTTTTGAAAAAAAGCCAATTGAAAATGAAACCACACGATAAATCACCCTCTACTTGAGTCGTGCGTTCTAAATTGTATTGAATAATAATAATTGAGTGACACTACAGCCCATAACAGACCAGGGCCTAGCTTCTGCAACAACTACTCGTGTTGTGCATGCTATTGTTCTTCACGAGTAGAAGGGACCTACAGTTTTTTGCCGACTCCGAACGGCCAGATTTAAGAAGCTTTTCATAGACAATTGATACTCTTTGTGTCTTGTCAGCAACTCGAAAGAGGTGGTACCGTGAAAAAATGCGAGGTGCCCCGTCCGGGAAAATACAACGAAATTGTATTGCGTGCATTGAAAAAAAACGAAACCATCTACGTGCGATTATTTTTTTCTCGAATTTGTAATATTGGACCAAAAAGACCGTCGTTGCGACTAAGTCAAGAAGGTTATGCAACGGACTGACTTCAGTGGTTTATGTGGCCTTGACGACAAACAAATGTCCACGAGCTTAAGCCAACTTCGGACTTCAGACTGTACACATAATCACCCTCCACGCAGCTGTATCCCAACACCGCAGCAGTTCACCTTTAATTTACTCATTTCCTGAAAACTGAGTGCAATGCCTTCCGTTCGGGAGTATGCTCACGAATTTTCGTTTTAGTAAGTTTTGGTAAAATCTCTTCCACACCGGACTGGTCTATTAAGAGCTTACGTCTGCATATCGGAGTTACACTCGTCCGCACCCACCTCAAATTCGGATTAACTCACCTTCCCGCCCGCCAAAGCAGTCACTTTCATGTGATGGCAAGGGCTCACAGCCGCCCCGTGTGAAGCTAATTATTCGCAGAAAAAAGAAGAAACCATCCCCTGCACTAGCGGTGATCCCATTTAATCCGCAATAGACGAATGGCTATTTGTAAGAGATGTGGCAAGGCGTGTGTTTTGTATGCAAATTTTAGCGCCCCTTCCCCTCCTCTGATAACCGAGTGCAGAGCAGTACATGTGGGAACGAATACAGCTCGTGGGGGTGCATGGTGTGTGGTGGCCACAATTTTGCATCAACTTCCGGGCTTCCAATGCCGGACGCTGGACTTGCCTCTTCGAGTGGGGAGGACTCTCGTCGAAAAATGAATTTCATTTGGATAATGAAAATCAAAAGCAGGACCAAAGCTCCGACGGACAAACGGACGAACGGACGTTGCATGCATGAAGTCTGAAAGTTATGTTCAACAAAGCTTGTGAAGATTAAACACGTTCGCAGAACTCTCGGCATTATTAATCCTTTTAAGAACTTTACGTGTCATCCTAGCAAAACGGGTCAGTCGGTTGGACACACACACACACGCACACACACATAGTCCGATGATCCGATCTGTAGGAAGGGAACATCCTAAAAGTCCAGGCAACGACTAGGGGATGAGAGAGAAAGAATAATTGTGTACAATTTATGATGGATGCTTTTAGATGCTTCCGTGAATACGTTACGTCCTGCGTATCCTTTGGCAGACAGGTTGACGGTGGGTCTGGGGGGAGGGGGGGAAAGAAAACTTTTCGTTTTCGGTTGTAAAGGGCTGTTGTTTTCGGGAGAGTAGGATTTATTGAAAATTAATTTAGTGAAGGAAGTTGTTAAGGATAATGTCCTGAGAGAGAGGTGGAAGAAGACGATTTCGGTATCTGAAGCAATTCTGACTTGTTGTGGAATCAACGGAGTGTTATGTTTACCTGTGTGCATTGTAAACAGTGGGAATGGGGATGCGACTAGGATGAGTGATTTTGTGAGCGACTATTGTTTGGAATGGGTGTGTAAGCCCTGAACCATCTGTTGGACGGATGAAAGCTATTATCGACTTAGAATAGTTTTCCAAATGGCCAGCCTGAGTTGTTTCAACTTCGTTAACCGGAAAAGATTTGAATTTCAGTCAAATTGAAGGCCCCCCACTCCCCCACCCCCTTCAACAAACCCAACTGCTTTATCTTTCAGCTGAATTGGAGCTGTGATACGTTGGAAGTCATGAATTGCCATTTCTTGGGAAATTTAATTGAGTTTCGGTTTTGTTACTGTTTTGGAAATGCAGATCTTTAGTTGAATTTCATTTTGAGGATTTGAAATTATTCCTGGGCCATCTGCTCTGCCACATTTTTGATGTCATATCATGGTCAGTTGTTTTTTGGGCTTTAACTTTACCGACCGTTCCATCTCAAGGTGGTGATCTTTTCAAACATAAATTAAATCAAAAGGACTGGGTTGGTCAGGAGGGAAAAATCGAAAAATTTTCATATTCTCTCGAGTGGATCTGACAGTATTCGATTTTATCGATGGAATACGTGCCTTGCAGGCAACATTTCTTGACAACATTTTCTATGGAGACAGATTTACAGTTTATCTATGCCGAAAGTTGATTTCAAAATGAGTGAAAGGAGCCAGGAAATGCACTAAATGATGCTCTCAGATGGGCAGTCCAGTGCAAAATGCAGAGAATAGACATCGAAACACTGAACAACACCTAAATGTATGCAATACCTGTGTTGTGTCTCTGTGCATGATTGGCTGGCACTGATTCTAGTTGGAACTGCAAGTGTGGCTTTCGAAGAAGATTACGGCGCGGCACATGCTACATACTTATGTGATACTTTGTTGCGACAGCGTCTATTTGAGCTGTAAGTGATAGTTTGATGGAGAGGGTTTACTTCTACTTCTATTTGTGGCGCAACAGCCCGAGTTGAACATGAGTCTCAATCAAGATGCCTCTCCAGTCAGCACGATCTATAGCTAGCTGCCTCCAATTGCGCACTCTAAGTTGGTTGAGGGGCTTCTCCACTTGCGTTTTCCATCTTAAGTTAGGCCGTCATCTGTTGCGGTCTCCCAGTGGCGCGGATTCAAAGACTTTTCAGGCCGAAGCAGTGGTAACCATAAGCTCTATATAGCCTAGCCATCTTAAGCGTTGTGTCCAAAGCCGTGTCGCTGTACAGCCTACAGAGTTCGTCGTTTAATCTTCTCCTCCAGATGTCATCAACGCAAATACAAAACTTCTTCGTTCACTGCAGCCAGGAGAAGATCTTCAAGGACGGGGATCCTTCCAGTGAAAGAAGCGGCCAAAATATCAAACCTGGCAATATCACCAGATGATTTTTCCCTTCTGACTGACAGTCAAGTGGTCATGAAGGCAACGGAATCAAAGAGCAAATTATTCGCAAACTGAAGCGAAGAGCTCGAAGGGTTTTTGACTTACAGCATCGGATTAATCTATGCCGATTTGCAGGGCACAGGTACATCCCAAATATAAAAACAAATGGCGGATGAACTTGCCTGAAAGGGAAGCGGAGTGTTGCTGTTGAAAAGGATTCATCCACAGCAACAAAAGGGACTAGACTGCCTTTATTGCGAAAGTACAAAACAAGTGAAAAGAAGTGAATACAAAAGTTCTGAAACTGGCAAGTGCCGGGTGGAAATCACTAAACACCCGAGAAGTGTGACCTACATACGAGTATGACAGACCGGACAAGACATCAATAAGATTGTTGTTTGGGGCACTAACAGGTAACAATCGCTGAGGGTGTCATAGAAACATAAAAAGATCCATCTTAGACATTTTGAGTCATATTACCTCTCATCCTGTTCTTCCCATAGGTGAAGACGGCGAATGAATGAGAAGCAGCTTTTTTTCTTCTTCTTCTTGTGGTGCTACAGTCCAGGGTGGACCTGTCTTTAATTGCGCACTCTAAGTCTCCACTCGTGAGCGCCATCTCCGTCTAGGCCGTCCTCTGTTGCGGTGCCCAATGGCTCAGATTCGAAGACTTATCGGGCCAGAGCAGTGGTGTCCATGCGCTCCACATGGCCTAACAATCTTAAGCGTTGTATCCGAAGACGCTTGACTAGGCGCATGTCGGTGTACAGCTCATAGACTTCGTCGTTGAATCTTCTCATCGAGACGCCATCAACGCAAGCAGGACCAAAACTCGCACGCAGAACTTTTCTCTCAAAAGGACTAAGGGCTTCCTCATCCACTTCTAGTGGCGCCCACGTATCTGAGCCGCAACAGAGGACAACGATGATCAAGTTGCTTTAGGAATCCAGTGTAGTCCTTCGAGAGGGGGCTCTACTCCTGAGTTGCCTCTTGAGCCAAAAGCAACGGCGATTGGCAAGAGTGGTTCTGCGTTCGATTTTTACCGCGGAGCCGAGGTAGAAGAAGTCCTTGACTATCTCGAAGTTTCTGCTGCCTAGAGTGACACTCTGTGAGAGACGTCGATATTGTGTGTCTTTCCTTGATGACAGTATGTATTTCGTTTGGCCGTGATTAACCACAAGACCCAATTTAGCCGCTTCCGTTTCAACGCTAGCAAAGATCTCGTTGACTCTGCGTTCGTCTATTCAAGTCAATGTCGTCAGCGTAAATTTGTAGATGAACGGACTTTTGAAAGATCGTGCCTCTGGTGTTGACTTGTAAGTTTCGTAAGATCTTCTCAAGAATACTGTTGAAGAAGTCACATGAAAGCGCGTCAGCTTGATTAAGGCCTTTTTTGAAATTGAAGGACTCGGTGAGTTCGATACCGACCTTGACGGAACAGCAAGAGTTCTCCATCGTCATCCTACACAATCTAACGAGTCACAACAGCGGAGTGTAGCAATCTGTAGATATGGTCTAAAAAGTACAAACACGAAGGCGACAGTGGCTCGACCACAACGTTGGAATGAACTATAGCCCTCCAGCAAAGAGGAACTTCGGTTCACAGCTCCCACTTTTGAGGAGAAAAGAAATGGCTCAACACTCGTTTTAAGAATTGAAGCCAGAGCGCTTGATATGGGGAGCTTTAAGCAGTCTGTCAGAGGCCGTAGGGCATAGAGAGCTGCAGGGTCTTAGACAGAATACTTTCGAAACCCTGGTCCGGAGACCGACAAGTAGGTAAGTTGGTGTTGAAACTGAAGAGGTGAGGTGGGGTGGCTAAGGTTTGATCCCATTCGCAATTTTCTTTAGTTGTAAAACTATGGGTTTTCAGCAGGTTGCCTTACTCTCAGAGATTGGCGCTTGTTGCACCAAAACAGAAGTGTGCAATCGGTCTCATGTCTCGTCTGAACAACACCGAACAACGAGAATGGTCACCAGACATTCTTACAAGACAATTCAGAAGAGGCAGTTCGAAATCGTTGCTAAACGGAAGGAAATTCCGACCTTAAGAGTGATCCCAAAAATAGCAAAATTAAATACAGTTGATACGATCTTGTTCCTATCCTCGTGTCAATCCTGTGACAAAGCTTATGTTTCGAAAGAAAAAATCATGTCAACGTATGAGTTTCAAAAAACTTCGCGGCAATTGCACTTAAAGACCTCCCTCACATCCATGCTTGGACCATAATCAATCACCTCTCCACACGGACTCCATCCCGCATTGTGTCTCAGAACTCCCGCAACGGCAGAAAAATATTGAATGAGATATTATAATTGTATAAGGGGCCCGCAAAGGTGTCCCTCTTCTCCTGTCATGTCGCTGAATGGATTCAAGCCCGCCCCTCGCCGCCGACGACGGTGTCCTGAATCGTTCCAACAAATAGACTCTGCGTTTTTTTTTCCTCTCCTCATTGCCCTCTTCAGGTGTTTAGCCATTCACACAGAAAAAGTACCCAACCCGGGAGGGGGGTGGTGGTGGTTCGGGGAGGCACAAAAAAAAATTATAACAAGTGGAATTCATAAGTCTATACGAATGCATAGCAAGAGAGTTTCAGTCGTACCCTACACCAGCCTGGCAGCGACGAAAACGAAGTCGACAAAGTCGACGATGATAATGATGATGAAAGTCGTCAAGGGGCCGGAGGCAGGGTTTTGGGCCATAAATTGAAAATGATGAGGGTTTTCGGTATTGAATCCATTTGAAATCAATATTTTGCATGAATTGAGGTTAATACTTGACATAATTCATTTTGTGGTGGGGGGGGGGGGCGCCAAATGTAGCCTCTTTTCAGTGAACGAACCGCTCTGACATCTCGCTCGTGAGAGATGTGGTTTATTGTTGAGCTGAGTTGAGAGAGAGTGGGGAGGGGGTGGATGGGGGGGAAGAGGAATTTATATTTTTTTGCCGAAGTTCAGTTGAGAGCAGGAAAAGGATATTTTTTTGCGGACGTGTTCTGGTAATTTACGGTTTTGCGAGGGCAATTAGTTTTCGAAGTGATCACGACAGATGGAGGGTTTTTTTGTGTCCGAAAGTTGGAAGAGTCCTTTGGAATTAAGGTGATGTGTGAGGGACAATGAAGAAGAATTTTCATTGCTTCCTTGAAAATTGGGAAAAACATGATGTGTACTATCTTTGTTAGGAAATATTCCACCGCAACCTTTTTGATCTATTGTGCCTCCTTTGGTGCATTTTTCTTAAGTTTTTGGAGTCATATTGAAGGATTGTCTCAAGCAATCAACTTCTTAAAAACAATTACTACCCTAATCGTCTTGGTTTTCAACATTTTATGTGTACTAGAGGATAGTCTGAGACGACTGACTGTAGCAAGGCTTTTGACATAAGACACATGTTTCTATGCTCAAAGTTATTGGCTTCCGGCAGGGATACATATACATGGCTCACGCCCTTTCCTAGCCCGACATAAAAGGTTTTTTTTAGAGGATTTACATCCAAACCATTCACTGCTCCGCCGGGGTTCCGCAAGGAAGTCACTTTGGGCCTTTAAATTGCATTTTGAATCCATGAACGACATAGACCGCTGCACTAATTGATTATCTATGCAGTTGATATGAAACTTATTTCTTCCCAGATGAACACTCCTGCAATTCAACTTGAACAATTTCACAATTTGCTGTTAAAGAAGTTTACTTGAACCCATTAGACATCACTTTCTGATGAGTTCAAGGGAGGCCGTGATACTGTTCCCTATTTGCCGCTGATCCCGGCAGGATCCCGTCGTTAGATGAAATCTTTACCAAAGCTAATATGTCACTTGGTTTCGTGGCGGACAAAAGAGTTCTCCAATCCCTGCGTCACTAAAATGCTTTCTGTTTCCATTTATCCAATTCTTGAGTACGTCGGTAGAATAAGGATCACATTCCGTGCACATTGAGCTTCAAGTGCAGATTTATCTGCTTTTACATATGAACGTGCTCAACCTTTGTACGACCAGCATAATTTGCTCTTTACGATAATCATCACTCGCCTAATGTTCCTTAGCAGCATCTTTTTACACAAATGATGGTTGACAAGCCTCACATTGAGGTTCTTGTCCTGCCTAATGCCATGAGCCTTATTCCAGTGGATTTCCGGCTTTACGTTTCTCTGATTCTTTCACACAGACTCCTACAGCCCAGAATGGATCAGAGCCTCTGAAGGAATTCTCTTTCCTTTTCGTTGTTAGGGAGTCGGTTACCTTATTGCTCTCCATCCCTATACCAGATATGCAGAACAGTCCCACTCCGTTTTTGCTCCTTTTGAGGTCCTTAGTTTCCCGCAATCATGTCATGCCATCATGGCAGCCCGCCTTTTCAACAGTCGCAGTTGGCAAATACTCTCCTTGAATAAAGGATATCGATCTAAAGTGTAAATTTCAACTTGAACTTCAACTTACCACTTCTTGTGGCGCTCCAGTCCGGGGTGGACCTGAGCCTCAACCTACAACTCTCTACAACTAGCACGATCTTTTGTCAGCTGCCTTCAAGTGCGCACTCCAAGTTGGTTGAGGTCCTTCTCCACTTGTGCGCGCCATCTCAGTCTAGGCCGTTCTCTGATGCGCTGTCTCAATGGTTTGGATTTGAAGACTTTTCGGGCCAGATCAGTGGTGTCCATACTCTCTACATGGCTTAGCCATCTCAAGCGTTGTATCCGAGGACGCTTGACTAGGTGCATGTCGCTGTACAGCCCATAGAGTTCGTCATTAAGCCTTCTCCTCCAAATGCCATCAACGCAAAGCAACATTACTGCAGCCGATATATTATTTTTAACGTATGACACCATTGTACCCCTAATTGACCGAATGATTGGCATTTCCTTGGTCTGCTTGGTGCCTGAAATCTTAAGCCCCTACTGACTTGCCAAGTCTTGACTGCCAGTTCATCTAAGCTGATGAAGAAGTAGCATAATTTTCGATTGAAATCATTCTACTTGTCACAGGATGTTGTTCAGGTTCCAAGCTCTCATTCTCATCCATGCACAGGGCACTGTGAAGGATGCATAAACATTCTGCATGATTTGCCCTGAGACAGTGCCAGAAAAAGACCAATTGTTGAGGTCTTTGGTTAGGGAAAGCCTGAATTTTTGGCCATGAAATCTGGTCTGTAATCCATCTGATTCAGATCTTTCAATTGAAAGGAAGAGGGTGGGTGCTACCAGCTGACCCCCTTTCTTGATAGAAGTAAGTCATAGTCTCCTTCGTTGCCTAAGATACTTTTACACCCACAGCCTTCAAGTTTGCCCTCCAGTCTAAGTACAGAACGATGGATTTACCATCAATGGTCTCGGTTAGCAGAGAGCCTCATGAAGTGCCCAGGAGGAGAGGTGCAATGGTGTGGAAGGCGATATGCTGAGTTAGGTGGAAAAAATGTCTGAGCCCTGAAGTAATGTCGAAGATATGCCAAGGGAGGTGGCAAAACTGCTAAGCCCGTTCTACTCTCCGTTTCGGAGCCATCCTTGCACATTTCCAGAATCAAATCTGGAATTCAGATTTCATAGATAATTTTAAGGTCTTCACAAGCGATACCGTAGACAGCATGCCATTGTGGCTTTGCATATGGGGAATCTCTTTGTGGCCAGATTTGATGCCACTGCACCAACCACTGCTCTTCCTATCCCTTAAGGCCGCTTGGGTGACAATCGTGTGCAAGACAGGCACTTGCACCAGGGACGAACTTTCCCAGAAGTCAATGTAATTGCTCGCATATGTAGATGACATTGACATCATCTGAGTACTGAGAAAGAAGAGGATGAAGTGGGACTTTCAGTGACTGAAGGCAAGGCGAATAACATGCTGTACGAACGAAGTCCACTAACACTGTCTCCTCGAAAAAAAGTCTTCATTATAGATGAGGTCAAACTTCGAGTTAGTGAATGACTTTGTCTACCTAGACCTCGCATGACATCACCTTGACCAACCACTGTGCCACTCGGTTGAAGAACCTACACCTTGATAGTCCTAGTCTTGTTATATATCACAGAAGCCTGAATAAATCTAAATGAGAATGCCCAGGAGGAGAGGTGCTTCTGGTCGCTTCGAGAAGACAGTCCATCGCCTTAAGAGAAAATTGAATACGAGCAGGTAGAAAGTATTGACTTAGTCAAGCAAATTCGAAAGTCTCAAATCTGTTGGATAGGTCATGTGAATGAGATTGGCGCTACTGGCCCAACTTGGAGAGTCCACGTTACCCTCGGTGACTTCAGTACCGAGGGGTAACGTGGTTGAGGAGACCTGGCTTGCATTGTCCTCCTCGGAATGTAGCGTCGAACGGAGGAAACAGTGAAAAGAAGACAAGAAAGAAAAAGACAGAAGTAGCAGTCATCTCATGGCATTGTCCGAAATACTAAAGACATCTGTGTTGTGGGTCGATTTCGAACTAAATATATGTCCTATGGTTGAGAAATTTGAGTTGAAACAAAGAGTCGACTACAAGCTTCGTACTGAACTGAGAAACAGGATGGTGTGCGCAAAAAATTCAATCCTGTACAGATGCTTTCTTTCAAACGGAAACCACCATTTTTCGGAAGTTAATTCACAAGGGACAAAATAGGAACTGTGCATCATGATGCCCGAGACGTTCCTGAATGTGTTTCCATGAAAACCATGTACAAGACAAACAAGACCATGTCCTGGGTCTACCAATCGGTAGTGCAAGAACTTGCCCGGCTGAGCTCTATTCAGTGAGTTATAGACTGGGCGAAGAAGAGATTTGAGATCATGGGTGCCAGCGGTGCCGCAGCGACCTCATTTGTGAAACAAGCGGTCCACCAAAGATATCCTGCTGAAGACAGAATCCTGGAACCCAGCACTCCAAAATGCCGAAAATCCCGGGAGACCGAAGTCACCAAAAATCTAAAATCCCGAAAAGTCCAAAACTCCGGAAAACCTAAAATCCCAAAAAAATAATAGGATTTGGAATAGGTGCTGGTGGTGCACGCTTCCACCACATAAGTTCCTCTCAGAATTGTCAAATTTTCCTGAGTTCGAAATTTCGGGCACTTTGGAATCTTGAATTTTGTGCTTCTGTCCATCTCCAAATTGCTTCTCTATGTTGTAAACAAATTCCATTTCATTTCTCATTTAGTCGCCGATTTGTTTCCCCTAGAGACCCACCCCCCTGGGAAAGACCTAAAATTGATTGCCTCTGACCTCCATTTAAGCAAACGCCACAGTTTCAACGTTTTAAGTGTCCGCCACATAACAAGTTGTCAACCAAGCTCCAACTCGCTGACAAGTTACAACATAATTTGAGTTCCCCCCACCCTCCTCTAGAAAAACAAAACTAATCTCCTCCTTGCCGCCCTCCCCTAGCAGCACTTAATCTCCTTATCCTTGACCTATTAACACAACCGATTCACGTTATCGTCGACGACGAATTAAATATTCCGACTGTGGCACGTCGCAGCCGCTCGTCGGCTGCCTGAGCCAGTTTAAATGACAGGGAACCGTTAACAAGATATAATCCCCACTCCAGACGAGGCTAATTACACATTTACGATTCCATCAAAAATCCCCTTCATCCGCCAGAGTGTCCCTAATTTATTAACATCCGCCTATAATTGAGTAACCAAAAGCCGCTCGCGGTCGTGTCTGAATCGGCGACCATAGGAAAGTTTACCGGCACCACATAACTTTTGTGCGTGCGCCTCCTTCTGCTCACTTCACAACACTTGGCGTCTGCTGCTGCTGCTGTGCTGGTGGATGATGAAAGAGTCCTTCGACTAGATAATATATTTCGCACCCGACAATATCTGACACTGACATCTCTTAAATCCTTTTTCCTTCACAGCGGCGCAGACGAAATCCATTCATTTGCGGGGACGGTGATTGTGGCGCTGGTGCTGGTGGTGGTGGTGGTGTGTTGGTATTCGCTCGCAGTCAAGCCCCACCGCAAGGATTATGAAAATTATTAAAATAAATCCTAACAGCGTAGAGAGGGGGACGCCGAGGAGTCAAGTGAATTGGGTTGACTGGCTTTTCCAAAGGACCCACCACCAGCCATCTCTCGAGAACTTAATAAAGTTTTCAATTTAAGTGAACACACAAACTTTTCCATTTTCCTGGATTTTCCTCTCAAAAAAAAAAAAGGAAAACATCACACCAGCACCAAGAGACGGGAGGCAGCATCAGCACAGCCATCGAAGATTGAGTCGTGTCCCGCGTGTGCCAGGATCACGCGGAAAACACTTCCACCACCGCTGCCGCTGTCGCCATCGCCGCCCGCAAATTCTTGAGGGCATTCGGTTCATCGTCCGTTATAAGTTAATATCCGAACATTGATTTTTGCTCATAACACGAGTATGATGGCGCGGAGCGGCAGCGTTGCTTTCCTTTCAATTTGCTTTATCCTTTTGGGGACAATTTCAATCCGGTTGATTTCTATTGCGTTTTGTGCAGGGGGGAGGGGGTGGGAGAGGGAGGGAAGTGGGTGTCTCTACGTGAGGACAGTGTGTGGATAAGGATTCATTTATTATTTAGCAAGGACGACGCCAATGCGATGCGAAGTGGGATCCACAATCCACTTGCCTCGAACGTACACTCTCCCTCTCGAGTCTGTGATGACTGTCTGCCTGATGCTGCTGCTGTTGGTTGTTGGGTTGCTGGTTGCTGGTGCCACTGCTGGTGGTGCCATTGTGTATTGGCCAAAGTTTGGACTGGGCTGGTCACATTATAGGAAGTTTCCTGCTTCAGGAAATTCAATTTATTTCGAAGAGGACAGTGTTACCACCCATCTCCCCCCACCCCCGTCCCACCCCACACACACACATCAGAAAATCAAGGATAACAAAACATGATTTTCTGTCGCCTGAATCTAAGGATTGTGGACAGAAAAGGGGGTCCTTGAAGTATTTGCTTGAACAGCGTTTGCTACTCTCTAAACTATCGGATAGCGGTTCTGCATTGCATGGGACAGAAAAATTACTAAATTCTGTTAAGTATCTCAGAAAGTCATAACGAACTTCTGGATGCCAAGCGAAATTAGGTTACGTGCGATTTGTGTGAGGATTTCGTTTTAATTTCCATTTGGGGGCGGGTGGAGAGCGGCGACTTGGGTGGGAAATGAATTTTGAACTGATTTCTCAGCGCGGTGGGGCAGCAGTTCGGATTTGCATAATCAATAGATTGAGTGCACAGCGGATGGACGAGATAAAAGTTTCTCGTTATAATTGATTCTTGGCGATGAATGCGATTATGGCAGGTGGGAATTAAATTCGCTTTGCTTTGCATAATGCGATCGAAGCGGTTTCTCTTTGATTGAGAGCTGGTGTGCAGCCATTCAATCGCAATTTCTTTTTGTTTGTTTGGTCACTGAGGTAAGTTTGATTGGTTTTATTGCCACTTTAATGATGAGGAGATCATCACCAGTTGTTTTTAAGCTTTCCTCTCGAAACTGATTTCTTGTGGATGTTGGAAAATCGACTGTCTTCGGTTGTCTTGCCCTTGATGTACGGATGTCAACTTCTTCTTCTTTTTGGGGCGCTACAGTCCGGGGTGGACTTAGGCCTAGGACTCAATCAACATGGCAGCTGCCGCCAGTTGCGCACTCTAAGTTGGTTGAGGTCCGTCTCCACTTGTTCGCCACCTTAGCCTAGGCCGTCCCCTGTTGCGTTGTCCCAATGGCTCTGATTCGAAGACTTTTCGGGCAGGAACAGTGGTGTCCATACGCTCTACATGGCCTTACCATCTCAATCTATCCGACAACGCTTGACCAGGCGCATGTCGCTGTACAGCCCATAGAGTTCGTCGTTAAATCTTCTCCTCCAGATCAACCCAAACAGGACCAAAAATCGCTAGCAGAACTTTTCCTTCAAAAAGACTAAGAGCTTCCTCATCCGCTTCTAGTGACGCCCACGTTTCCGCGCCGCAAGAGAGGACTGGGATGATCAATGAGAGAGGGCTTTGTAACTCAATTGCTTCTTTAGCCCACAGAAACGCACAGAGTGATTGTGCGTTTGATTTAGGTACTGTTGTTGTGGTCCCTATTTACCGCGGAGCGGAGGTAGACGAAGTCCTTGACTACCTCCAAGTTTCTGCTGCCTAGTAGTAGGCTCTGTTTGAGACGTCGGTGTTGTGTGTCCTTCCTTGAGGACAGCATGTACTTCGTTGTGTCCTTATTACAAGGCGACGCGCTATCATATGACTTTTTCAACACCATCCTTGAGTATATCGTGCGCAACTCACAAGACAAGACCAGAGGCACGATCTTCCAAAAGTCAGTTCAGTTGCTAGCTTGCGCTGATGACATAGACGTGACTGGACGAACCCAGCGAGCCGTCCGACCCTCAAGAATTTATTATTCAGCTTGAAGAGACATAAAACAGATCCAATGCTAATTGATCTCAATCATGGCAGCGACCCATGGAGCGTCCCTACTTGAGCTGGGGCAGCTTTCAATGTTCCCAAGGCGTCAAGTGCCAATCGCCGTCATGTTGTCAACTACCAACTCAATCAGTTTAAAGTCGTCATAGATTATTGAAAAAAATGTAAGAGATCCTTAGGCACCAGATACGAAGCTCTGATTCGAACTTCTTCTAAGCCCTTGACCCACAGATCTCATATGTTCAATGAAACCATCAAATCTGGCAATAAGGGGTTCCAGGCAGAGACTTTCTGGTTCTATGTGAACTTGAGCACCGTTTTATTTAATTCTGACTGATGCATTCTTTTCCTTGACGGACACACTATCCATTGTTTTGACATTTTGGAACAATGGAATTTGGAATATTGTCTCCAGCTCAGCAAGAGTGCTGCGTTATTGAAGTGAGGAGATGGTAAAAGACTTGCTCCACACAGATGAAAGTAGCTTCGTTGTCCAGGCAATTGCAAGGTGTCTGAGTTATTGTCTTGAACCTATATCAAGATTCTAAGCTTTCCTATTTCTTCCTGAGTTTCTGCCTCCTTCCGTTTTGTAGTTCCGTCCTTTGCTCCCACTGCCTTAGTCTTGAGTGGTTGCGGAGTCCTTTTGTATATGTTGTCACTTGCATGTGTCCTTTGGTAATTTTTGCTACTAGTGGCTGTTGAATAGTCTTCTGCTGGAGCGTTTGTCGTTTTTAATCTATGTAGAGCACAATACCCTTTCTTTGGGCCATTCCCAAAATTATTTGCTAATCGATTTGTTTTCGCTGAGTCATCCTTAATATGGCTGAGGCTTACTATTGTCTTCATCCACTGCACTCCCTGTTCTCGAGGTTTTTTGCTCATTATTGGCACTCCCGGTCTTAAAATCTCCCACCTAAGAACGTCCATTACCTTCGACCGTCTCTTCCGATCATTCTTCAATCACGAACTCAGCCAGTCACACCTTCTTTCAGTCTTATCTTCAACCAGTGTCACTTTGAAAAAGACTTGCCCTCAAACAGTCTCCCCTTCATTCTTGTTCATCGTCCTCCTCTGCGTATGGAAAGTTCATGCGACAAGCAAAAATCCCCATCCGCACAGCAACCCTCACGCCTCTGCCACAGAACGTACAATGAAGGAAACTCATCCGTCATCATCGGTTATTACGGAAGTTAGCTCAGAGGTTTCAAGGAGGACCCATCAGCGTGAGCTTGTAGCCGCACATCGGCTCCATCTCCGTACGACTTGTGCAGATCTCTTCCGAAAAGCATTTCGACCAAGTGCCGTCATTAACTTGCGATGTGCACTGCACAGCACATGAATCGTGCGTCCATTTGCGAGGAGCACTGCACCGAACGAATGCACCCCCTTACGATTGTCTAACATTTCAAAGCTAACGACTTCGACTTGCAGAGCAGAGCAGCGCAGAATTGTTGACCGACAAGCAAAGCGCCCGCTTGGCTGGGAATCCATGCAATTGTCGTTGAATGACTCTGGCAAATCCTCCGACGTCCATGCATTCCTGGATGCTCGGCCATAAACTGTTGTTCATCAATTAAAATGCTTGCTACGTGCCGCTCACAGCGACGACAATCTTCTGGCTCACGCGCAGCAGCGGCAGCAGCAATCCTCCGTCAAACAGTGCGCTCCTCAGTTGATGCCAGGATTTAAACGGCCACCCAGTGAAACGACTTCATAATATATTCCACTGCTGACCCGCTCACTAGGTCGTCGTGCAATCATTTCCCCCTTCTGGAATTTCTGACCAACTGACATTCTAGCTGCTGCACCCTCATAATGCATTCCTGGCCGAATCCAACCCTTTCCGGGCGTTGGGTGTCTCTGCGTGCGCGCGTGTGTGTGTTTGTGTGATGCGAGCAATTTAAATTTCATCCAGCAGCACAGGAGGCAGCAGGAGCAGCAGTTAAAGCAGCGGCACATCCGTGTACTAGGACTATTAAAAGCGCCTAATGGAGACATAAAACTCCTTGAACGTGGCGGCGGCGATCGCAATCTGTAATTAAATTAATCACGATAAAGAAACGCTGTTCAAGTCACCGAAAGTAGCACTTAATTTATTATTAAACCTAATTATAATTATTACTGCCGCCACCGCTGCTGCCGGACGGACACCGCTAGGAGCCAACCCCCCTCTGTCGGCCGCATTCCGGGCGACCGCCACCGCGCCAGCACGGATATTTATAGATTGCGTGTTCGGCTGGCATTTTATGCCACATGTCGGTGGTTAAATGCCAAAAGTAATTTGCTGTGGACGTTATGTTTAAATCGTTTTTCTGCGCCATGCTTGTAAGGGCGTTTTAACCGAAACCCTTCGCCTCGGCGATGAGATGCCGGCTGCCGCAAAATTCCACCGGCACCCCGGAGTTTGAGAACCAAAAAAAAAAAACAAAAAAACACCCGAAGTCGGATCGGGGCTTTTTTGCGCGCCTCTGGCGTCGCCCTCCGGCGGGGATGTGTTCGTGAAATATGCTTCCGTATTTAATTAAGACATTCAGCGAAAGTGGGGGCGACATAAATCGAAGCCGCACTATTCAAATATTAAAGTGTAAGTTTCGGATTTACCTTGGATCCGTAAGTGTGCGCCGGCACGCAAGGACGGAGTTTGCCCTTTTTTTTTCTTCCAACTTTCCCACAGAGTTTCCCATTGGCGCGCCATCAAATGGCAGTTCGTTGGGCAATTCTTTCCGAAGCCTTTTTATGTGGCGCGCGTTTTGTTTTTATTGGATTTGGTTGGGAGATCTGTGTCAATAAAGCTGCCGCCTTCGTCGATGGTGGTGGCCTGGGGGACGGGGATTGAAGTCAAATGTCATGAACACATGACATATTGCTTAATATCGAAGACACCATCAGGTGAGAACGCAAGGATTTATGAGCGTTAGCAATGCCGGGAGGGGGTGGAATATTTGAATAGGGGATGACTGAAGCAAAGCACCCCGGAGAATGGGGGTTAAATCGGCACCAATTTGCGTGAAATGTCTTCAGAACGGTGTCAACAATTCAACTTTCGGGGAATTTCTTTTATGAATCTCTTACAAAGAGATATTGACGTCGATTGGCGCTGGGTGCTTCGAGATAATTCTTTTATTTGCTTCTGTGGGGGGAGGGGTATAAACATTTTTGACGCCTTTTGTGGATAGACTGTGGTGCGTGCTTAGGTTGGGCACGTTGAGAGATGCACAGACTTCGTGACGGCGGCTGGAAGCGGGATCATGCGGGCGAGTTGGATGACTTTAAGGCAATGCTGCATAGGCATGAGGCGTGCGTGACTTCTCTTCACGCACTCCTAAAAAAAGGGGGTGGAGAGACTGAAAAGGGAAAAAAGAAAAGGGAACTGCGATGTTCGAAACGAGAAAGAAGAAATTCCAAGGGAAGAGATAAAAGACGTGTCCAGTGGATGCAAACTCCAGACAAGGAGCAGTCAATGGATACTGACGATGATGCCTAGAACTTGAAAAAAATCTCCTCGGGGTTTTATCAGTTGTTGGAGTTGGTGTCCATACATCTAGAAACACTAGTCTAATTGCGGCAACCAAAAATATGTTTGAAAGGCGGCATTTTAGGCTAAAATTCTCAAGAAGACGCCTGGATTCAAAATTGTACTGACTTGAAAATGAGTGAAATATCTAGAGATGACCGCTAGATGAAGTCTTCGCTACACTAAGGTGAAGAGCTGGAAGAATCGCTGTTTCTTTGAGCTTAAGAAACAAGTGGGTGGAAGAGCTCTTTGTTGAAGGACCAAGCAAGGAGCAGGAGCATTGACAATCGTAGGAGTAGATGAAGAAGCCCATTCGAGAATAACGCGAATAACGCCAAAAACGAAAACAAAGCCAAAGGTGAACAGGCCTTTCTTTTCGTTTTTGGCCTTTTTTGGAGAAGACCAACACGATTTGTACGGGATGTGCAAGAACAGGAGACTATCCGGGCGTCTACAATTTCAAGATGGAGCGCGCAAGGACAACGCTGTTTCAACCCGAAGAATGCCCCAAACCTCCAAAGCTCCAAACCCGTAACACAACGCAGTAGAAAACATCCAACTATCCGATGGCACAGACAAGTGGTGAAGAACTTCAACCAACCTTGAGTGTCACATTGAACGTAGCTGGTTGAAGATCGTGCCAGCTGAAGGGGCTTGTTAGTTGAGGCCCAGGTCCATTCCCGTCATATGCACAAGAAGAAGAAGGACGCTCCAAAAATATGCCGAAGTTGGGAATGATGTGAATGAACACCGGATCCAGGAGTGCTTTGTTTAACTCTTGTCAGGAAATTTACATGAAAAAGTTGAGTCTCAGACTGGCAAGCTTGTCAATAAAAAAGTTGTGAGAATCTTAAAGCTCATGGTGCAAGAACAATAAGGAAGCTGTCAGGCCACAGCAAAGGCACTAAACATCCACAGCATGAAAGTGTGGAACTATCTTAAACGAGCAGGCTTCTCTAAGAATGTCTATGTTTGGGTGCCACATGAGCAACCCTCTGTGAGACGACGTAGACACGTAACAAAATGGAGCCATTTGTGAAGCGATTCATTACAGGCAATGAAAAACGGTTTAAATAAGAGCATATCCAAAGCAGACCGATGACTGACTAAAAAGTTCATTGAAGCCAAACAAGTTCATGTTGAATGCTTGGCGGGACTCGAATGGAATTGTTTGCTTTCAGCCAGCTCAACTTGTTTCTCCAATCTGCACCACGGAACCCTTTGAGTGAGGCCATCAAACAGGAACGACCAGAATGACTAAACGAAGAATAGAAAGGGAGATGTCCCCCATGATGACGCTGCTAGGCAACACACGTCCCTGCTCACACGCAACAGATTAGCAGAGCTAAGGTGGAAAGATTTGATGCATCCACCTCATAGCCCAGACCTTGCACCTTCTGACTACCATTTGTTTCGGTTTCCCTGGTGATGCTAAGGACATCCGCATCTTCATCATGATTTAAGTTGTCTGCCTTAGATGGTAGTCTGCCTGCATCCCCTAGTACTCCGGTGACTTCCAACGTGTCGTCAATTTGGATTTTAACTTAAAATGAGACTGAGGGAATTCCATCCGATCTGTAGGTCGATTTCCTGGTCCTTTTTGTCTTGAGCTTGTCGTGATCAAATTCTAAAACAAACCTGGACTGTAGGTTTGGTAACATTTTTCCAAGCTCCATCAGTTGTTTTCATTAAAATCAGAACTGTGGTGGGCGACTCATTCTCTCCTTCAATACAACCAAGCATTCTTTCAACTTGTCGCTGACTCATTTCGGTCGCCGTAGCGTGGTGGTAAGTCCGTCGACCACCACCCAGAAAGTGTAGGCTCGATTCAAGGACGGGACACCTCGCATCTGTTTTCACGGCACCACCTCTTTCAAGTTGCTCACAAAACTCAAAGAGTATCAATGGTCTATGAAAAGCTTCTCAAATCTCGCCGCTTGGAGTCGGCAAAAAACTGTGGGTTCCTTCTACTCGTAAGAGAATAGAAGCACGCACAACACGAGTAGTTGTTGTAGAAGCTAGGTCCTGGTCCGTTGTGGGCTGTAGTGCCACTCAACTACTCATTTCAGTAAAGAGTTGTTGAAGAAAAACAATTCAGCTTAATTTCGGATTTTGCCAGGAGGGTAAGAAACTAAACTGATACAAGAATTAGTCAAGAGGATCCTAGCTGGGACTCTGACCTGAGGTGAGTTCCTTCTTTTTCTACAGAACTAAGCTTTTTTTTCTGATCCATCGCTGATCAGAGACTGAGTGTTGTTCGAGATTGAGTGTGGTTCCGGCCAGTAACATGTCCTGGAGACGACGAAAATTTTAATTTTACCCCAAAAATGCCTCAATCCTCACGGCTCGGTGCCGAATACGCAACAAAGTCTCAAATTTTACTCAGAGATGGCTTCATCCCTTCGACCTCAACAAAATCTTGCAACTGACCAAGTCATTGCTTCAGCTTCAAAATACCTGACAAAGTCCTCATTTTTACCAAGTCATAGCCCCAGTGTTTCAGTTTCAGTGTCGAAGCTCTTCCCTCGTTATTGAAGATCTCTCATTCTACTGGGAAACAGCCGCAGTTTCAACCCCAAATTCGAATACGCCACAAGTTCTCCAATTTGTCAAAGTCATAACCCCAGTTCTTCTGTCTCTGTGTTGACCATCGTGCTTCGGTCAAGACAAACTCTCCGGTTGCACCATGAACACTCTTCAGTGGTCTGACCTCGGTGTTGAATACGCGTCAAAAATTGTTTTTTTTTTTTTTTCCTGGAAGCAATCATATTTCTCAGACCTTGGTTGAATATTCGGAAAAAATCCCCACTTTGACCATTTTTTGATCTTGAGCCTCTTGCCTCGTTGTCGAAGCACTTGCCTTGGCATCAAAAACCCGGCAAAATCTCAGATTTCTCCAAGAAACGGCCTTATTCTTCCGACCTCTACACATTGCCCGAGGGATAACCTCTGTTTTCCTACGTCGGTGACGAGTGCTGTACTTCCTCGTCTCATACACGGAAAAATCAGATCTCGTGCCTCTCTTTCAATCGCGACAAAATCTCCAATTCCTCCAAGGGATGACTACAGACCTTCATTTACGGAGTCGAATGCGCAACATTTCTTCTATTCCGCCGTTGAATTCATTCGTCAATGTAGAACCGATTTCCATTGAGACCTCGCTCTCTGAAGAGGACAGCAGATCCCCTTTTGGAAAATTTGAATTGCCGCGCACTGTTCACTGGCATATTTTATGAAGTTTGACGGCTCTAGCAATCTTTGATCAATTCCAAGATTTTCATCAGCCGCCTAAGTCCCTCGTTATCTCCTCATGAAACTCTAGAAACATCTCCACTATCTGCAACCACAAACCTCCTCAAATGCATTCATCTTGCCCAAGATAACGCAGCCACTTGCTGCCACTCCCACAAAAGGGGGGTTTCCACACAAAACTTTTTGCGAATCTTTGAATAAATGCAAAACTTCAACTCCTCACTCACCGCAGCTCCATCAGTTCAATCTAATATCTGAATCTCGAACCACTGCCACCTCCATCGCACCCACCCCCCATCCCCCACACACAGCTGTACATATCTTTCGACGTACTCCAGGGAGAATAATTTGTCACACAAAGTTGCCTCGCCCATCAGTTGCTTTCCACATTTGATTGTATAACGCATCCACCAATCCATCTGCGCCCCCCCCCCCCCCTCCCATCCACATCCTCCGTCTGCTCACAAAAAAAAGTATCGCTATAATTAAGTAAAACTTTTGACATTCTACATCTGCGTTGATTTATATCGGCAGACGATCCCGGTGGTTCCTTCGGTCTACCACATGATTGAGCGAAGGACTCCGCTCACTCACTCGACGAGACAAAGACCCCACCGTAAAATATTTAGCGTTCAACATATTTCACACACTTTGTGTCCTCCGCTCAGCCACGGTGCAGAGTGTCCCGGCGGCGGCGGTGGTGGGCGGTGGGTGGCTGGCGGCTCATCGGGGAAGAGTTGGCTACACACTCGATTACTCTTTCTTACTGCAAACCAAAAACCGGTATAATCCATTAAACTTTGCAAAAGTGGAATACATTTCTCAAAACAGGAGAGCACACCGCTGCTCTCTCTCTCTCCCTCTCCGTCTGTGTGTTTGTGTGTGTGTTGGTGGAGCCAACACAAAACGAAAAAAATTACATGCAATTTATTTCCGCATCCGTTGGATGCTTTTACGGACTCGAGGAGGAAGTAAAAGACGAAGCCAACCGCAGCCATGCTGCTGCTTCACAGGCGCACAACCACACACGACGAGGACGACGACGACGACAAGAGACGAGTGAAGGAGAGGACTCCAGAGCCAGGATAAATCTACTGCTGCACTTCGAGTTTAATAAATTACACCCCTGGGTATTCGAAAGTTATTTAAAATGAATACCTGAAGAGGTGTGTGAAGGTATTCAGTCTGGAGCGTTTCAAATGAAGAACAATTTGTATCGAACCCATTACGCAGTGGAGCGGCGAGAGCGGTGAGCTGCTGCTGCTGCTGCTTAAGTGGTGCTCCACTTGGCGGCTGCCAGCTCTGAGCAGTGATTTAAATGGCGGCTTTCAATTTGTCTTGATATTAATCTGTTTTCACTTCGACGGAGGAAACGGTGGCGATGGCGGTGGCGACGGTAGAATATGTGCTTGATTGAGGAAGTTTTTTGAGGGGGTGGCCCGCGATAATGATTGAGAGTCAGGCTTGAGGGATTTCCATTTCTGGGAGAGTGCGTTCGCATTAAGGATCGGCAGTGGCGCTCGAGTGCCACATCGAATTTGGACTAGTGAGCGGAGTGAGCAATGGAATTCCCACAAGGAACCCGCTCGGGTTTAACTTAATGCTGTGCACTTTCAGTTATTCCACATTCATTAATGAGAAAAGGAGAGCAAGTGAGAATGGGATACTTAAGCCTGTGACGGGTCATGGGGAAAGTTGAAGATAAGAGTCGGGAACGGAGTTGGTCCAACGAATGTTTTCTGTTCCGCGTGGAGTGGACGGCAGTAAGAAGATTTCGAAATGGATTTTTACAACAAACGGTTGGACCTTAGCCCGAGTTTGGGAAATTCGTGCGCTCGTCCATACCTTGCCAAATCATCGCCTGCCGCCCTCTGGTCCTTAATGCGACATCACTGCTGCCCAGCATCAAATTCAACGGCGGCAAATGTGGAGTACTACTCTCTGCCCCTAACCAAGTCTATCCCTCTACATCTGGAGGGGGAGATTCAGTCGTCAACATCATATGGAGTGCAGAAGTGATTTTGATCATCAGCTAATTCTCTATTGGCACTCATACCTCTGTCACGACTCGGTCTGGGTTTCACGAGCCTCATTGACTGACATCGACTCAACTGACCTGGCAAATCTAGCTAATTCATGGGACTCAGGTGGTAAGCAGAGAGTAGAATAAGAGAGAGAGAATAGTTGCACCCTCTACATGTCATTCATTTTGCCTAGTTTTTCGATCACCATCAGCACCCAAATGAAACGCAGAATCTTTCTTGCCAATCACTGCTTCTTTGGGCTCAAGGACAATTGAGTAAGAGAGCATTCTCTCGACGGACTTACCCGGCTTTGTTCAAAAGCCTCATCACCCCAGTCCTCCTTTACGGCACAGAAACCTGGACGCTACTAAAAGCAGATGAGGAAGCCCTTAGCCTATCGAGAGAATAGTCCTGCGTTCGATTTTTGGCCTTGTTTGCGTTGCTGGAGCGTATGGACACCACTGCACCGGCCCGAAAGAGTCTTCAAATCCGAGCCATTACTACAACTTAACAGATGACGGCAGAGGTTGAGATGGTGCACCCAATTGGAGAAGAACCTCAATCAACTCGGAGAGCGCAACTGGAGACAGCTGGGAAGAGTGCTAGTTGGAGAGACATGTTGGTTGAGGACCATGCCCACTCTGCATTGTAGCGCCAGTAGAAGAAGAAGAAGAAAGAGAAGAAGTTTTGTCGATCTCCTCTAGTGAGTTCACAGAGACCTCTCTGAACCTCTCGAACCTCCTTAAGCTGGCTGGTCTTTGCCTGCTGATCCCATAGGAGGATCCTTAAACCTTTGGCCTAGAGTTAAACTTGGAGGTGGCGGTACCACGAAAAGGAAAGGAAAGTTGCGTAAAATTACTTTATACCTTTAGTGAGTGAAGACTTCATTCTCCTTTAGGCAAACTAGATAGGACGCGTCTGGCTGATCCAGCCGTCAAGATGGATTGATGGATGGATCTGGAGTACTACAAGGGATTCTCTATTCTAAGAGTTAGATTTTTAACTTTTGATCAATGTTGGTTTTTGGTTTAATTTTGAGCTGCAGAGAATGAAAAGAGTCGTCCGCGTAGAGATCCACAGATTCGAATGGAATTCCAAATTTGCATGTAAAGGGTGATTCATTGTGAGGTTTAATATTTCAGATCCTTTTTCTGGTAAATTACGCGTGACTCCTATAAAATTGTTTTGCTGTTTCAGTTCAGTATTGTTTGGCAAGCCATCGTAAAGGGACTCATGCTACAACAGAGTCTCAAAAGTGTTCAGCTGTACTACGAAAATCAGCGATTTGTGAGAAAATCTTTTTCGCGACTCAAACGACGCGACCGTGCGCGTTATATACCTACTGAAAACAACTTTGAGTCCCAGTTAAGAATTATACTCCACCGGTTAGACCCCTTGCAGCAATAAATGAAGAGACTACAGTCGCTGTAGCTGAGATTGTACGCTAAGACCGTGACGAATTGATTTGTCGTCGTTTGCAGCAGTTGGGCCTTCGTATCGGACTATGTGCTTTCAAAAAAATTATCTTGGTAAGGTCTGGTTTAAACCAAGCGGCACTATGAGCCCGTGAAACAATGGATTTGTTAAGAGATCAATTTGGTGAGCACTGAATTTTTCGTTTTTCCTGGACCTGACTGCCTGGACTATCTCCTCCGGGGATATGTGAAATTCCTTCTACTCGTAAGAGAACAGTAGAATTCACAGTAGGAGTTAAGTGTTGTAGAAGCCAGGCTCTGACCCCTCTGGACTGTAGAGCCACTTAGATGCTTAAATGTGTCAACCAAAATTGGACCTTCGGAATGGACCACCTCAGACGTTGACTCAGACATGACTTTATTTCAACAAAGTAAATGCCATACACAATCCTTTTAAGCTATCATACAATTTTTGAAGTCATTTTCAAATTGAATGTTCTATTTTACATAACAAATCAAACCTCATGATGAATCGCCTTTTACAAATGCTTTAGATGATGTCTAGATCAAAATTTCAAGCAAATGGCTTCATAAGTCCGAGCGACACGCGGTAGACCCCTACAATTGGGCGATTAGAGCTCAGAAATCATCCTTAGCAAGCAGTGGTTCGCAGTCACTGTGACAACGTGGCTTAGTGAATCAGCTCAAACTCTGGATGAGATTTGATTTCATGATCTCTTTTATGGCATCACCAAATTCAAACTGATGGCAACACTCAAAAAGTACTGAATCTATGAAAAGTTGTTAGGATTCGCACGCGCAATGTGAGAAGGCACAACGTGAGCAGCCACAACGTGAGCAGCCACAACGTGAGCAGGCAGAACACAAAGGCACAATGTGAGCAGGCAGAACGTGAGCAGGCATAACGTGAGTAGGCCCAACGTGAGCAGGCAGAACGTGAGCATGCACTTGCTCAGTAAGGAAGGCTCTGGTTCCTGTGAACTCTGGCGCCAACCAATGAAAATCGATGATTTATATAAATACACAGAGCAAGCCGAAGGTCACAAGAAAATTTCAACCATTAGGTCTTCTTAAGCCCAGGTCCACCTCGGACGGGAACGACATGTAAGGAGGAAGAATTTATGTGAGCTAGGGTGCCAACTTATAGCGCAAACGAGAGAGGCAGCTGTTTTAAGATCATGACAGCTGGAGAAGCTTACTGATTGATGCTCAGGTCCACCCTGGACTGTATTACCACATCAAGTTGAAGAACTCTATTTTTTTTCAGTTGAGATGTTAAACAAAGCGCATGTCAAGTTTGTTAACAATTGAATGACGACTTGGTCGCACAATCTTTTGCGGTGTGTACGAAATGAAAGGCGGCCATAGTCCCAAATTCTAAAATCCTGAATTTCTCGCCATTACCTGTTTTCAGATGCACCCATTGTTGCTCAAATTTTCACCGATGTTCCTGTTCTACCCAAACAGACATTCTACTGTAATCTGAATCAGTTGCTCTCATTCCACACTCGTGAAAAATTTCTTTAAACTCACCTCCAGGCGTCCTATGACATTCTGATATCACCCTTCGCCCCTCTACAACACTTGGAAATCAGAGTTTGAGCGAAACATTTCTTGTCCTTCTCGTTTTTGTCAATTCCCAACTGGAGAAATCATTTGTGTCTCCTCACAATCCCACTGCGGCCATTTCCGTTCGTCACATCCCCTTGACCACGTGCGAACATCTGCACTTCATTCGATGCACAAAAACGACAACCGTTCCGATGGACAACCATGATCTCGTTCGGAACGACACTTCCATTTGTAATGTTCAATTTAGGTCATCGGGGCAGCCATCATTTCCAAACACTGAATAGCTTGTTCTTAAGCTCTTCTGCACACCCCACACCCCTCCCACCCAAAACTCTCCGATCGAATGAAAGAAGAAAAAAAATGCTACACCCTGAGTAATTAAACATCCTACCCCAACCCCTCTCTCTCCACCACCCATGTCCAGTTTCATCAGGCACCGCTACCGAAACTTTCAATTCCAAACCATTGATTCGATAGAAGTCCGGCCAACTCCCGTCCAGGTCGTGGCTAATATTTTCGAATGGATAATCATTTGGAATAGTTTCTTTTTGCGTTCTTTTTGCCGAGAATGACCGACATCAGTTTCCGGGGGCCAGGTATGCACACCACCCACCGTCCGCCCATGAGCGGAATGATGTTGAATACCGGGAACCGAAAGCCAAACAAGAAAAACGAAAATCAGGGAAGAATGGCGAGAAGAGAGAAAACTTGTCGCCCCTAATGTCCTATCCGCATTTCAATTTGGAAGCGCCAAAGAATACCGCCACACACACACACACATACCCAACGAGTCGAACGACGACGGCGGAGCACAGAACAAAATGAAAGGATTTCGGCCGGATTCCCAGGAGATTCTTTGTCCTACCGCTTTCACTAAAAACGAAATTTAATCAACCGAACTTTTAGACATTTCTCATTGTGATTTATTGTCTTCACATTCCCCTGGCCGGTCGTTCGTTCGGATCGGTCCTCTGGACACACAGGACACCAAAAAACTAGTCTGGATAGGGTTTGGGGGGTAGCGAGCGAAAAAAACGCCAAATCTAACCTGAAAAGGACCCCGAAAGAAGGGCGTTCGAGTGTGGGACAAAAGTTGAAAAGTTGACCCATTTTTGGGGCATTTCCCGTCTGCATTGGGGCTTTGTTCACGCTCCGTTCCCACTGTCCAACGGCCATCCAACAGCAGTCTCCTCTTTGCATTCACTAGATAGACGATATCGATGGGCAAACGGGCTGTGGGCGAGCCGGCATAAGGAGGCGATAATGAAAGCTGCAGATGGGGACACATGCAGTGATGGCTCGATACTCCACCGAACGAGGACGCCGACAACGAGACGGATGCTGAGGCGGATGATGACGACGACGATGATGATGATGATGAACTGTGCCTCTGTTTTGATTTCATGAAGTCGATCTGTTGCCTTTCAGGAAGGCCCATGTAAGGAAATGAGATGTTGTTTGCGGCTACCGCACCCCCAGCCAGTGAGGGGCTGTGGAACAAAGGCACTTGGTAATTACGTCCAGAATGCATTGAAATTTGATGTGTTTCCGATGAAGAAGGACTTCCATAACCAGCAGGCAGGGGCCAAACAAAGCACGAGGAGAGGCTCAATGAAACAACGGACTACTTGCTCAACGATAGACACGTTACTTTACAGAGACAGCAAAGGAAACACATTCGTCTGTCTGCCGTCTGACGAGATGATCGAAACCAGCAGTGATCCTTTTGTGATGGGGAAGCTCGTGTTCGTTGACAAACATCTCGCAGGACCTGTGTTTCACTTCAGTTCCAAACAATTGACCAAATGAACCAACTTCTGCGTTGAGAATGTTTCCCCCCAGAGCTGCCTCTCCAAATCCAAAGGACATTCCACAATTTTCAAGAAAAACTCACAGAAACGGTGAGAAGTTGAATAATTTAAACACCTCTTTAGGGAAGCAGAAAAAATCCAACTCCACCTTAGGTTGGACAATGAATTCGTCTCAACTTCGCCTCCCCCCATACACCCACAGACCCTCACACAACACCCAGCAGCACCGAATGCATTCATATTGTTGATAAACAATTTTGTCCTTTGTGCCAGGAATGCGAGAGCAGCAGGCAGACGCAAAGAAAAACCTCTCATCTCCAGAACGAACCGGATCGTTGGGGGATCCAACTTCCGCAAGGTATTTTCAATACTTTCAATTGGGAACTTCACTTCATCGTCGGAAGGCTCTCAGTTTTTTTGTCCGGGTATCCGTACAGCGACGACTACGTTGTGAGACGCCGCAAAGGGTGAAGTGCAAACAATGTCAAATCAGAAGCGTGCAAGGAGTAAACAGTCCCCGGAGAGAGTACTTGCATAGATGCAGACCAATGTGAAAAGTTTCAAAATCCGGTGAGAAAGCAGCACAAAAAAAATCCGAAAAGTTTTGTTAATTTTGAATCTAAGGTCTTTATTGGGTCGGTGGGGGTGAAGGGGTGGAAAAAAATGCTTTGTGTCTTGCGGTGGCTGTGCAGCTTGTCATATCGTCTCGTAGGGATGGACGCGTAATGAAGAGATGGAAATGGTTCTTTTTTTCCCGTTCCCACTAGTCATGGAAAAGTTTACGCGTTGTTGAACTTTCACTCTACTTGGGTTTGATGTATGCAGGGGTAGATGGCTTGTGATAGAGAAATGGGAAGAAGGAGCACAAGCGGAAAGACTCCTTGTTGCCATACGCACCATTTTGTTGGTGTCGAGATGCTGGTCATGAAAGGCTCACCTGACACCGTTTTATCGAAAATTCTTTCGACTTCAAAATGGTCGGCTGCAGATTCGTCCCAAATGATCCGCCCTTAAAAAAGAATTTTTCATTAGATGCATTTTAGACTGCCTTTCAAATTGAGTCCCTTATAGCATTCCTATTCCTTCCTTCCTTGCCCTTCTTAAGTTTGGATACGCAGTTTGAGCTTTGACTATGGATCTTAAAAAGATGTGGGAATGTTGTCCCAAACACAAGCCTGATTTAGGCAAATCACTAAAGTTTCCTTACCCCAAGGAATTAATTCCCGCAGAAGTTCGGTTGGGGATGCCAGGATTAGGATTGAGAAAAGTGCCACCGAGAAGACCTTCATTTTGTTACGTATACGCCACCGAATTTTTTTAAGAGTCGCTGACAATACTCATGGAGTTCTGTCTCTACCTCTTTAACTGACGCTGAAGTCCGAGGTGGACATGGGCCTCAACCAACATGCCTCTCCAGCTATCACGTGCCTATCGCCAGCTGCCCTCAATTCAAGTTGGTTGAGGCCCTTCTCCACTTGTGTGTACCACCTTAGCCTAGGCCGTCCTCTGTTGCATTTTGTCCTAATAGCTCGGATTTGAAGACTCTTTCGGGCAGAATCAGCGTTGTCCATACGCTCTTCATGGCCTAGCCATCTTAGGCCTTATGGAGTACTAAGCGTCGATAAGAAGCTTTGTTTGGAGTCAGAAATAACCGAGAAGTCCCATCTACTCATGAAAGACCAAGAGTAGGCACAGCACAAGTTGTTGCTTTTTGAAGGTCAGCTATAGTCAGCAGTGAACGACAGTCCACAGTGAGCGACATCCACAACGAGCGAGAGTTTCCAGATTACCAGACGGTAGGCCCCAGTACCCTATGGACTGTAGCGCCATCTACTCCTCCGAAACAGATCTGCTCGTGAAGGGCATTACTCTTTCATGTTCTCCCGCTGATATGATGATGAAAAGCCTCTCGATTGTATAGGATAACATAAGAATTGTTTCCCGCATCATAAGGGACCTCTCGCATTCCATCGAAGCCTTCAACGTAAGAGGAGGTTCTTGACCATATCACACGTCGATTGACTCCGGACTAACACTCCGGACTGACACCCCGGACTGACACTCCGGACTGATTTCTTAGAACATTGAGAAGTTCCGCATCAGACCAGAAGCGCAATCTTCTTATTTTCCATCGGTGGTAAGAATATCGGGCCACATCTTTGATTACAGTGTCAGTTGACCCACTTACCTCCCTACTCCACAGGAACCATCTTGATGACAGAATTCCATTTGAAATGGACATTGAAACCTAAATGGACATCATTTATCTTTATTTTGATTCGTATTCACCTTCAGTCAAGATGTCACTTCTGGCGATATTGACGAAAATGCAGAAACTCAACGAGCCTGATCTAGGTTCACAATGAACTGAAGGATCACTGTAGGGAGAACGGAGGGAGAACATAGAGGAGTGTTTGGAAACGGCTTATATCTTCCGCTTTACCTCAAAGCCTTCAACCGAGTGTATATGTGGTCTTTGGCCGGATTATACTGAGTGGTAGAGATGGACGACTTGTGTGGTTTGACACATGACAACGATCCAAAGATCATTATACCTGGGACCAAATGGATTTCGTATATCCACATTTCTGTAATGTTCTGTATCTCTGTAAGTTGATGAGCGATCATATTTCTAAAACGTCAACACGAGCAGAGAAGGCGGGATGCTTTCGCAATTCACATGCTAACCTCTCGACTTGTAGAGACGGCTGTGCAAAAATTAGTACATCTTCAAGGACAATGAAAAGAAATGTCAGAATTGGAAAATAGCATAGTTTCACTTCTTGAAGAAGGACGAAGGATGAAAGGCTGAAAATGAACTATTCTTTTGGTCAAAAATGAGAAGGATGTGCGTTGTAAAAGCAATCTTCCAGGTGAACGAGATTTCCACACATGCCTAGATGACCACACATGCTTAAAGAGCTAATTGATGTACAAGAAGAACTGCAAGACACCGAAAACAAGAAACAAATTTTTTTACGTATCATCAGTCATTGGACAGCTAGAAGAGCCCTAGAAAAGATTGGATCAGTAGCAGCTATTATAGCCATGTAAGATCGAAATTGGAGTGTACATCCTAAATCCTGCAAAGGACATACAATTTTACAGCAGAAGTTTAAAAACGGTTAGTATGACCAGATGAGTCTAAAATAACTTCCTTTCAGTCAAAATAAATTTCTGCGGAGAAAGAAATCACGCAGCATGAAGGTAGCAGCTTAATGGTGTGGGGATCCTTCATGTGGTGCAACATTGGGCCACTGATCAGAAACAAGAAGAAGATTTATGAAGAAGGGAGAGTAAATTTCTTACATACTTAAGGTGGCGCTACAGTCTGGGGTGGAGCTGTGCCTCAACCAAAAAGCGTCTCCAGCCAGCTCGATCTTTAGCAAGCTGTCTCCAGTTTCTCACGCATAGTTGCTTGAGGTCCCTTACCACTTGCGTGAGCCACCTGAGTTGCGATCTTCCTTTATTGTGCCGTCCCTCGGGGGTGGATTCGAAGACTTTTCGTGCCGAAACATTGGCTTCCATCTAGTATTAGGAGTAGATTTCTGCGTAATAATTAACAAGAATGTGTTGGGGAATGTGCAGACCCCAACTGAGAATGTCACTTTTCAGCAAGACGGTAAGCTCAAGTACTCTGCACATCCATGTCCCTGACTGAGACCAGACATTTGAAACTATGAAAGAACCAGCAAATCGCTTAGGCCACACTATGGTGGATTTTGCATTAAGATCTTGGTCGGCACCCTTTCAAGATCAATTTGACCCTAGAATTGAAGCCGGTGGATCATTTGGAATGACGCACGTTCTCTGTGCCCTGGAGAAGATGCACCAAGGTGATGAATTTCATCGCAAAATCATCTTCGGTGACGAAGCTCATTTTTGGCCATTGATCCATTCGCCAAAACGCAATATATGCGTTGTTGATCGGGTGAAAATCCCCATGTGCTTCATGAAGTTGCACTTCATACACAAAAAATTACTGTTTGGTGGCGGCGTTATTGGCCATATTTTGACGTTAATGGTAACGATCGTCAAGTCACTATGAATGGTCAGCGCAATCGACTACCGAAAGAAAGATATGGACTCGGACGAACTGTGGTTTCAACAGGAGGGTGCCACAAGTCACACGCTACAATTGTTTTATTGGAGCCTAAGTATTGCCAATCGCTGATTCTTTGGGCTCAAGAGGCAATTGAGCCATTTATTAGTCTCCCGAAGGACTAAGCTTGCTTTAAATAACACCTTGATCATCCCAGTCCTACTCCATGGAGCGGAAACCTGGACGCTACTTAAAGTAGATGAGGAAGTTTTGCGTGCGATTTTTGATCCTGTTTGCATTGATGGCATCTGGAGAAGAAGATTTAACGACGAACTCTGTGGGCTACTTGCGCCTAGTCAAGTGTCTTCGGAAACAACGCTTAAGAGGGCTAAGCCATGTAGAGAGTATGGACACCACTGCTTCGGCCCGAAAGGTCTTGGAGTCTGAGCCATTGGGACAACGCAACAGAGGACGGCCTAGGCTAAGGTGGTGCACATAAGTGGAAAAGGACCTCAACCAACTTGGAGTGCGTAACTGGCGGCAGCTGGCGGAAGATCGTGCTGGTTGGAGAGGCATGTTAGTTGAGGCCCAGGTCCACCCCGGACTGTAACATTATAGTGCAGCGTATAAGTTAATCAATTGACGGTCGTACCTTTGAACGTCATTTGGCTATTTTCTGGGGAGCTACGTTAGGTCATTGGTTTATGCCAACAACCCGACGAAGATGGAAGAAGCTCGGGCTCAACATTGAACGCGAAATAGCAGCTGTTTTGGCCGAAATGTGTGGCCGAGTCGTTGAAAACTGAGCCAAAGACTCGACCGTTTTGGAAAACCCCTTGCAGCTACTTCTACTACTTGGAATATTTTAAGCCCTTGGTAGCCCTTTGTGCCGGTGTGTTGGTTAAAGTTCTAAGATAACACATTTTTCACATACATCCCCAGTCATTGAACCGAATCTTTTTGCAGCCCTAATCGAAGTCAATAAAATTGCTAGAGCTTACCTTTCAAGAGTCAAGAGTGCAAGTGCCCTGCTCTAACTCTAAGTCGATAGTTCACCCTTGCCTGCACCATTTGAAGCTCTGCAATTTTTTGAGGTGCTAAAAAGCAGGATACGTAGTACTGATAGGAATTTAGCGTCACAGTTGCTCATCCCCCGGATCGCTGCGCTGGGACAGATGCTTAGAATCTCAGAACACTGTCCAAGTCCGTGTTCCTGTCGTCCATAATGAAAGTTGTCAAAGACACTCAATGCCAACTCTGCGCAAATCAAGTTGGACTTAAGGAGACACAAGTCATTGCCCCTACATCAGACGTTCATGCTCAAAGGCAAATTCCAAGCGCATACCGCATCAGCTAGGATTTCATTTTCATCACACAGAGGTACTCGTACACACAGACGTGGCAATGCCACAACGATTCACAATCCTTTTGCGAATTTAAAAGACAAAATCCATCGTTTGTTTTGTGCACCTTTCAGTCGCTCCCAACCACCCCCCCTCCCCCTGCAAATAGACAGCGCTTATGGAAAAGAAAAGGTAAACCACCACCGACACACACACGTTCGGCGATGTATCGCACTGCAAGCAAACAAAACGTGGAGTGAAAAGAGGGAAAACAAAAACAACAAAAAAAAAGCAGAGAAAGAGGATTCTTTGCTGAGTAATCGATTTATTTCACTGCCGTGTGCGTTCGTGAATCTCGATACATCTCCGCTGACGGTGTGCGCCGCTGGTTAACGAGGACGATTTTATGCGACATGAATTACAGGTGCACACGGGAAGCGCTGCGCATGCAACGGCACTCACCTTACAGAGGTAACTGCCTGAGACACACACACACACACGGGCAGATACGAGAACATAAGCGAAATGCTAATCCCTGTGATATAAAGAAAGGATTTGCCATTTGGCAGATTGACGGTTATGCTTGTGAGGAGGCAATGGAGGGGCATCGGTATCAATTTGCGCGCACAATAACGAAGCGCCTTTGAGTTATCCGAGTTCGAGCTGGAATGGCATGATGTTGTCAGTGTTTGGCGCTGCTTCAAGATTGATTGTGCTTCGAGGGGGAGGGGGGAGGGGGCGGTTTTGTTTAATTAGGAAGGTGTTGAATGAATTCTCGGAGAAAGTGGATAATTTTCTGTGAAGCACATAAAGTCGGCGTTAGACTGAAGATTCCTTCCACTGGCGATGGAAGAATGTCACTAACGTGCGTCCTATTGTGATCCGTTGTGGACCATAGTGTCACCCAGTTACTTATTCGGTTGAAAGAAGGCGAATGAAACGGGTACTAACTCGGACTGATTCAATTGTAGAGAGGTCTGTGTTTTTAGGAGATGGAGAGGGCTTTTTGTGTTGGCGGCTTGGAAACTCTTCACTGTAGCACTCAGATTCAAAACTGTTCCATTTTACCACAAATTTGATGTCACTTCTTGGTGTTCCGGAGGTATTCCAGTGCATATGTGATAAAGAGACAATTTTTTTAGCTCCCACTACATCAGCGTTAAACATCGGCATCTAATACGAGCAAAGGCGGAATATTGTCTTCGTCTTCTGTAAAGGCGTCGTAAAGGGTGCCATCACTAAGCTCAAGCCGATTTAAGTGCTAAGCGAAGATGAAGTCTCTCGTTCGTACATCAAAAAGACGTCTGCTGTCGTTTCTATCTAGAGACAACAATAAAACTGCGGTTATCTTGCTGACATTTGGGAGCAGTCGCTTGATTAGCCTGCATCCTGAAGAGTCATGCCATCTCTGGTAGTGCTGTTCGGCCACCCACCTGTCGACGAAAGCCCTTACCAAGGATAGTCCCAAAGTCATTTCGAAACATTTCTTAAACCAGTCGGCATACTCTTCACTGAAATGAAATGTGTGCCCACTGGTCCACCACTTGATCCCATAAATCAAATCTGTTTGTTAATATTTTATCGTTGGGCAATCGTATCGGGTTCAAATCCTGACATTGTGGTTGCCTTCATGGCTTCAGATGTCGTATCCCTAAGCCAAAAAACTGACCTCCTCAGTTGGGGTCTGAACATTGATCGTGTTCATGCGCCAGACCAAACTAGTCATCCACCCCTACCATCACGTATGAGCAGTGTACCACGAACCGGCTGTAGAGCACATATGATATCGAAAGCGGACTTACAGATATTCTCTTTGGGGGATAAGTTCTGAGTTCATCTTTTCATGTTATTGGAGAAGAAGATTCAACCATAAGCAGTACGAGCTGTACAGTGGCATAAGCCTAGCCGGGCGTTTATGAATTTAACGTCTAAGATAGCTAGACCGCTTGGTAAACACTGCTCCAGCCTGAGGAGTCTTCAACTCCGAACCATTGGGACAACGAAATGGAAGACGCCCACGGACACGATGGCAAACACTCCGGAAAAGGGCCTCAATCAACTTGGAGTTCGAAAGTGGAGGCAGTTGGGTAAAAACCATGCAAGCTGGAGAAGCTTGTTGGTTGACGCCCAGATTCACCCCGGACTGAAGCGTCATATCAAAAGGAAGAAGAAGTTTATTCAGGTCCCATTGTCCGTTGAATCTTCTCCTCCTTATGCCATCAAAGGAAAGGAAACAGCGTAAAGAATCAGGGGCTAGAATTTACTCTTTTTCGTCCCTTTCTGGACATTTGTGCAAAGCTTGGGTCTTTCGAGAGAGAGCTGGATTACTCTTGAGAGAAAAGAAACAGCGCTTGGTGAAGCAGATTCTTCTCATGATCTCCTTACTGACGAAGATGACTTCTTTTACATCAGAACGTAAGCAAAGATGTTGCTGCCCGTTGTGAAGCACTAAACAGGACGTCGATGCTGTTCATCCTTCCTTAAGGTCAGCCGCCGCTTTCCTTGCAGTGTCAACTAACGCATCATTGACGAATCCCATTCTCCATCCGATCACGTCACGTGTCATCTGCCAGAGCCAGTGTCAGGCTAGCTTGCAGCCTTGCACGGACGTGAATTGCTTTCATCGAGTACAAGACAGAGGCTATTGTGTTCGAGTGTACTCGAACGACGGTACAGTTCTAATTGAGTCGTGTGTTGCGCACAGCACACATTGCGTCAAAAAGAAGCTGCATCTCCGTTTCGACAGACTTTAAATCAGCTCACTTTCAGCAGACACAAGACCACTTTGCATTCTCAACGAAATGTGCATCTGGCAGACGACTTCATTCGCAAACACCCCCCCCTCCCCCTATCTGACCAGCAATCATACCTGAAAAACCATTTAGATGCAAAATCACATACGGCCAAGTCCGAAACTTCACAAGAGGGTAATCCAATTACAGTGAAGACAGGATAAAATATTTGCTAATTGGTTGGCTAAGTCCCCGTCCGTCTGCGCGCCCCCACCCCCCCACACACTCATCCACTCGAGCGAGAGTTCAAGGCGCAAAATAATGAAACATTTCAACATTTAAGGCAAACACTCTCCACAAACAAACCGGCAGCAGCACAGGCACCCCTTCATCCGTCCTCCACCGTCGTCGGTGCGCATTTGCCACAAGTCATTATAAAACTTTCACAACAGGACTACTCTCACATTGACCCCGTATAACCCCAAAAAAGTGGTGCTACGTCCACCCACCACCCACCCCCCGCACACACAGGTCCAAACTTTAGCGAAACTTTGAAAACGAGCACACATACATACACACGGGGGCGCGTGTGGTGGATGGACCTTCGCATGTCCACGGTCAACTACGAAAACTTAGATCCTCAGTGCGCCCTTAATTGAATGTGTGATGAGTACTTTTCAGGAAATTCGCCTGCTACTTCAGAGTTCACATATTAGTTTTCGGGAGCGAATATTCAAAAAGCGCATTGCATGTGTGTCTGCCCCGCCCACTCGGTGGACGCCGCAAGCAGCAGCAGCAGCAGCAGCCACCGATGCCGCGTCGCCACCGACAACGACGAGGAGACTTTCATGGGAAAACTTCAACGTGCCTGGCGACTACTGCCATCGCATCCGGGTGACGACGACGACGGACCCGGCCACCGACTACGTCGCCGATGACGATGATGACGGAACGGAACGGCCCTGTCGAGTGTTTGAGAGTTCTGATATTTTCCTTTGTGCTTATACTGTAATTTAAAAATTTCATGACCTTTATGACGGGCCAGCTGAGCAACCCCCGAACAATATTCGCATCCGACGACGACGACGACGATGACGACGGGCCCAGGCGAAACATCAATAAAAGTGGATTTTTTGGGTTTTTAATCACTTCCAGCAGACTAACTGAAGAGCATCAGCGCCGGCCACCGCCCGCCGGAACCGTCCAGCAACACTTCTGCGACCATGTCCAGCACGGCAGGGGGTGTGCGCCATAACGAAGCTGATTCACATTGACTGCGCTGAGCGGTGGCGGTTGCAGGATGCTCCTCCTGTCTGTCTGATCTCCACTCATCGCCCGTTGCCCGTCTGCCCATCTGCCCGTCTGCCGAGGCGGTTTTTGTTTTGCTCAGCATTTTGTATTGAGGAGTATAATTAAAAATCCGTTCAACATAAACACTGGCGGAAGTGCATTTCAAGAGGATTTTTTTATCCGGAATACACAGTAGGCACTTCAATCACGACGCGGCGACTGCGGCGCTGGTGGGCGGTGATGCCGCTCTGATGCTGGCGCGCATTTGTTGCTAGTTGTCGGTTGATGTTTCGTGGTTTTTTCCAGTGATTTTTTCCGCTTTTGTTTTTATTTACAAACCATTTCAGGTTTAGCTGTAGCATGAAGTGAAGTGCGGTAGACCAACTGCAGATTCAATGCAACCGTCTACATAAAGTGCTGCTGCTGCTGCCGCTGCTGTTGGGCGCTGTGGAGGGGTGAGTGTCTGTCGTCGAATGCAGACGGCCGCGACGGGGGTTGGCTGAATAAAATTAAGGAAAATATTTAAAGTGGATTCTTGTGGATCAGATGAAGCCAGTGGAATGCATCGCCGGTTGACAGGGTTTCACGGCGCCTTGGCTGTGAAAACTGTTTTCCGGACTGATTGTCTTTCGTCTTGCTGTGATGAGTTGACTCTTCGTCTAAGCATCTGTCTGAGTGGGAAGAGGAAGGCGGCATTTTTGAAGTTGTCGCGATGTGGACGACATTTTTCAGTGGGGTCCTTGTGAGAAGGACGTTGGCCTACAAATGAACTGGTGTGGCTGGAGGGGGGGTGGCGAATTTACAACAAACTTGACATTTCTCTATTTCTCTGTAATCCCCCTCAGTTCACATTAAACCAAAACTCAATCGGGACTCAGACCTAATTTTGGGTTTTTCTAAAACAGACGCTAATATTCAACAAGCCTTCTCACTCACTGTGGCTGAAACAACATTTAAGAGATCTGAAATCAGGCTGAAAATTCACTTAAAGCGATCACAAGTTAGATCTATCTGGACTGAAGATTGGCCGAAGGACTCCGCTGAAATTCGAGAAACTGAGGCTGAAGGCCACAAAAAGCAGACTCCGACCAGAAAGTTATGTCGGGGACAAACAGGGACTGCCTGCGGGGCGTGGCGCCTTGTCTCCCCTATACAATGTTGCATGTTGGTCGACTCTGTGCTTCTCGATTTGAATAGAACTAAAAAAAAATACCTCCGTCCGGGCTTATTTGGATGATGTAGCTGCACTTGGCAACCAACCATGTCCAGCAGCTACATGCTCAAGTGGGAAGTCGCTTCTAGACCTGATCAATGACTGGCTTCAATCAATTCCCTTTTAAACCGATGTTTTTGTCTTCACGAGGAGGAGGAATCTGAAGTTTGTTTCCATCTAGAAGGCAACTTCATAATAATACCGCTCGTAGAAGCCTCCCTCCTTATTTGCGTAGAACTCGGGCAGCCACTTTTCACAAGCCTCTTTTGAGTTCAACTTCACACCGCCAAGGGCGTTCGCCATGGACATGGTCCGGCCTATATGGTGGATGCAATAAAACCTCCCATCCGAGCTCCCGTAGCTTCTGACGAGTCATCGACGAAGTGTGTGGTCTGGCGTTGTCCTGGTGGAACACTACACCCTTCCTGTTGGCCGATTCTGGATGCTTCTGGTTGATCGCCTGCTTCAAGCGGTGCAGTTCTTCGCAGTAGATGGAAGAGCTAAGCGTCTGGCCATATGGGAGCAGCTCATAGTGGATGATTCCCTTTCAATCCCACCAAACACGTAGCAAAATCTTCCTGGCCGTCAATTTCGGCTTGGCCACTGTTTGGGACGATTCACCGGCCTTCAATCACGACCCTTTTCGCTTGATATTTTCGTATGTGATCCATTATTCGTCGCCGCTCCAAAAATGGGCTGAGATCGTTTCGTTTCAGCAGCATATCGCAGGCGTTGATTCGGTCCAGAAGCTTTTTTTGCATCAAATCATGTGGCATCCAAACAACAGCCTTCTGCAGATGGTTTAAAATGGTTTGGTGACTATCTCCCATCTCCTGGGCGATGATTTCCATGATTCAATCGGTATTCGTCGTCACAGGTCTTCCGCCGGCTGGCTTATCCATGGTGTCGTCTTCACCGGCTCTGAATCGCCGAAACCATTCCATCGTGGTTTGAAGTGATATAATACCACCCCCCAAAGCACCATTAATCTCACGGAACGTTTGTCTAGCGGATTTGCCTTTGACGAAGGAAAACTTTAGAATAGTGCGAGTTTCGGCGTTAGTGAACTCCATGTTTACACGTCTACGACTGTTGAAATGATGCGTCATTTTGTAGGTTATGTCAAGACCTTTTAAACGATGTAGCTCTGTAGTCGGAAATTTCAAAAGACTTTCAAAAATGCGGAAGGGAGTTATTTGACAACCTTATGTTTTGTAAAATATGCTTTCGCGAAAGCACGTGATTGCTCCACTTTCACCATAGTTCAAAGAACGGCCGGACTTGGTTGCACAGGGTTTTCCCTAGCACGTCTGGCTCTGCTCTTGATGCAATGCTGAATCTTCCTCCCCTTGATTTTCACATTATGGGATACACAATCAAAAACAAAGTGGTCTTTGATTCAATTTGCACTGGAGTTTTGATAACCTCGAGCACTACATATCCTACAAGACTAGTCTCACAGACTAGTCGTCTGATGCGAAGACACCAACAACCAGCTGCGACGCTCATTCAAAGTCAAGTTTCTGTGTGTCCAGGACTGGTTGCAGAAAGAAAATGAGTCAGGAAGGGGGTGTACTTAAATTTTCACTGAAGCCTTCAAAAGAATGAAGGGATCTGAAGCTAGGGTCCTTGTGGAAAACGACTACATTGGACTTTCTTCAGTTAACAGCTCGTGAGACTTCTAGGTTGAAACTTTTACGATCCAAACGGCCGCGAACTATTTTGTGAGGAATAAATGGTATGGGCGAAGTACCTGGGTATGTAGCGACAGCTAAGCTGCGCCGTACTCACCTCACTAACCATTTCCAAGATATTGCACAAATGAAAGTCATTCCTTAATTTGGTGGGCAGACTAGACTAACACTTGTCTGGTGCTCAGGACACCAGAGGATCATGGGAAACGAGATTGTCGATGAAGTTGCTGGGCAAGGATCTAAAAAGGCATTCGTAGGGCCCGAACCCACTTTGGGACTATCCGCGTTCTTGGTTAGGACCTCCATCGACGGTTTGGTCTTTTGACAGAACAACCAGGATGCAGGCTGATCAAGTGCATGCTGCCAAACGTCAGTAAGAAATTCGCGGCTTTTCTATAATCGGTGGATAGGAATGACCGAAGACGACTTGTTGTGGTATACTTCACCTAAGCACTTAAGGGTGCTTTTCCTGAGTGATTAAGCCCTACGTGACACCTCTGCATAAGGTGAATAGATTGCTCTGTAGTCTCTGTAGCTCTGCTCTCCCTCTGTCATTGTACCGACTTTCCTCGGATCAGGCAGCGACTGCTTGGTGCTGCCGCAATTGGAGCTAAATGCCACTGCTCTTTATCACCGAAGCGCTTGCTGGTATTCCTCGGGAAGGCCAAGAAACAACCTTAAATTTAAGTTACACTACCTGGTAGGACAATTGGACAAATGGATTGTTAGTCTGTGGCTTCCATGACAGTGTTTTCCGCAAACCAACAAAAAACAAAACAGTAAATATTGGTGCAAACATTTCAAAGAACCATATAAAAGCTTAAAGCTTACCCCTGTCTTACCATTAGCCAGAGAAGGAGGTTGTCTTTGGTCTCCACTAGGAAACACATAACTGTCTTTCATAAGTGGACGTCAATCTAACATGGATTTCTGGAGCAGTGGATGAACACCGGCTATGTGAAACCGCAATGAAATCTGACATCTTAGCCGCCTTGCTGATAAAGAACTGATTCTCTAAAAGCGAGCAACAATCTTAGAGAGAATGTCCTTGATGGCACATGCAACAGTGATGATGAGCCTGAACACGGTAGCTATTCGTGAACTCTTGAGCCGGAAAATGGGGATAGCTAGGTAGCCCTCAAAATAAGGCTTCAGTCATGGTTCAGAAATGAATAAAGCACCATCTTGTCATTCAGTCATGATCTCTTCACTGGTCAAGTTAAGCAGATATGGTCTAAGCCATTCGCATTCGTCGAGTACGGGGAAACTCATCTGAAAACTGGGACACAATGAGGACCTTGAGAAAGAAAGAAGTACGAGGGACTATATTTTCAATAAACTCAAATAAGGCACGCACCCTCTAGAAATCATTTTGGGGAGGAAGTGGACAACGTATTGAAAGCATGGGGGATCTTGCTAAATCATCGACATCCCTCGACCCTCATAGGAATTCAACGAGAATAGAATCTTGTCGCTTTGGAATATACAAGAGAAGGATCAAAGATTTCTGGTCATGTCAATGGCTGTTGGGCACTCTCAAAAGTGACTCTTGCAGACAAGGCAGAAACGAAGATAAACTGGACTCCATTTGGAACCTGACAAACATGTCCTCCTTTCAAGCATCGTCACTCAGGTCGCCTTCCAACTGTGCACAGATCCAAAATAAACAAGCTGATCTCACGAGGTCTTCTATGGAACTATCATCTATGGACGAGATTCTGTTGCCCCAAGTGGATGTTGGCGTGTAAAGGTGTCTCTATCTTTCCTTACTTTAGAAACCATGAACCATCCACCTTGAACATTTTTGAACTTTGATCTAGTGGCCACCTATTGTAAGTTTCTACTCGAATGATGCCTCGTTTGAACCATATTTCGCGACATCTCCCATTTTTCACGACCCCGCTCGAGGTCTTATCAAACTCTCCACTCAATAAAATGATGCGCCACCCAGTGCAATGCCGGCCAATTCTATTTTCAAATTTCCATTACGGATAATCCACTCCCCATGTCCACCATCTGAAGGCTGCAAATCACACCTCACACCCCCTTCTTCATCTCCCTCGGCAGGCACTTAATGATCAATTTCTGCCGAAATTGATTACCAACATCCGCACCTAATCGCACTTTCCGCACCCAATTTCCACCACCCCCAACCCCCACTCCGCCCCCACGATCCAATCAATGCCCACAGCTGTGCGTCCCGCAATTATCCCAAGCATCTGAAGTTGTAATCCATGCAAATCTAATTACGCCCATCACCGATTCTCATTCATATTCAAAATGCACAACATACCGTCCGTCATACCTTTTTCGCCTATTCCCTTCACTTATCCAAGCTGCTGCTGGTTAACTTGAAAATTCTATCACGCTCCGCTCACCGCCGCCACTGCCGCCGCACAACCATGTTAACCAGCTAACCAGCTAACCAGCTAACCAGCGTTCGCTCGTCCTCATGCATCATTAAGTCCTCGATCATGTAATTAATTTTATAAATTTACCAATCGAGCAGTTACAACTGCCTAAGTACCACCTAACGAAATCCAAATTACCCCGAATGAATATTTCAGTGAATTGCAAATGACTCAGCGATGGCGATGGTGATGGTGATGGTGATGGCGGTGGCGGTCTCTCCACCGTCAAAATCCAAACCATCTGAGCGAGCGCACCTGCCGCACCCCAAAATCAGCGGCAGCGGCGTCGGCAGAGGGGAACAAATTTAAACCGGTTCCAAACAAAAGTGGAACTTTCACAAAAATGAATTGCATCCACCATCGGCGGCGATCAATCATTTATGAGATTCAATTGTGTGATGCATCGCCATTACGACGCGTCGCTGTGGGTGGAGTGGAGGAGGGGGACACATCCCTTGGACGCATAAAATATTTTCAATTTCTAGTAAAGGATTATGGCGGTGACACAACACACTCGCTCGGCTCGCGTCCAAGCTCACGCACACACACGCTCACGCGCCCATAAAGGGTTTAATTAAAATTTGCGGTTAACTGTAAATAGGTTTTGGGACAATTTACCATACAGCGCATTACAGCGGTTGATAATTCCCTTAGAGGAGCAGCTCCCCGCGGCATCGCCACCAGCGCACGCATAATTCACCGCCCCGCCAGTGCGGACGCTCGCAGTGTCAGTGCGGCTGATGTGAGATTCATGGCAGCTCTCTGTTCAGTGGGAGGGCGGGTGTCTGGTGGATCTGTTTAAAACATGAATTCGAGCATAGTTGCCCGTGGTGGAAGAACTTGAAGATGAGTGTTTGAACAGTTTCTAAGACGGGTTGGACTTTCGGCTGCCTAGGCTGTGGTGTGTCTTCAGAGTTTGCCAAAGACTTGCTGGCTGTTAGGAAGGTGTGATATGCAGACGACATGGACATAACTTCCAGTGGAAAGTATCCACAATCCCTTCAGCATCTCATAGATCCGAACTTTGGACAAAGATTTGACTTGACACACTGACAAGACTCAATTTACTCAAGAGCTGAGGCCAACTGACCATTTCAAGCTACGTCATCATGCCGGATGGTTCTTTAAACAGACAGCAATGAAGGGAAATCATCCTCAGCGTCGAACACACCTTCACCTCAGTGAATTTTTAAACAAGCAAAATTGCCGCATTTAGGAAAAAGAGGATCCACTCGTGGCTTGTTGAAATGCCGACGCCTTCCTGTCAGAACACCTCTCCATCTCTTCGACCGCGGGCTTCTCAACCGAGCCTCGGTTCCCTTCCCGTCTTCTCTGTTCATAGAATCCATGAAAAAATCTCGATGTTCGATGCAAGCCTAAAGGTATAGGCCTCCTGTTTAGCTGCGTGTGACCGCCTGCACTCGTTGTCAAACCACAGGTTCCTTCTAGGTGGTGGCGTGAAAGCAAGTACATCAGCAATTGACTGGTAATTTAGCAATGGATCCCTCAGTCGAAGGACTAAGCACCGCTTGATCAGCCCAGTCCTATTAACGACGAGAAAGGCAGTTTCTTTGATGGCTTCTTGACAACGTTTCCCTTCTTCTTCTTTTGTCAGTGCAGGCAACATCGAACTCTGATGGAACTTCTGGGAGACTCGGTCGGCAAAGATTCCAGCGATAGTTGCTTTCCATGTCAAACCATTTTGGCCCGTTTCGACTCTTTCGACATCTGGGTTCTTACCATGGCTACAACGCGGATGTTGTCGCCTCGGAAGGTTGAGAATCCTGGAAGAGTGTCTGACATCGACCGCAACGTCATCAACCTGATAGACGGTTGATTAATCAGGCGATCGCCAGGTTGCTTGATGGACGTTGTGGTGTGGCTTTCACTCACAGAGACGTTCCGCCCCGCTGCGAAGTCCATCGGCCTGAGTCCGTTTCTGGATGCGGTGTCGTGCAGCCTATGTTTCCCTATGAAGCAAGCAAAGATATCCTCTTTTCCCAGCTTAACGTTGAAATCTCCTTCAACGATCTTGGTGTCATATCTGGGGCATCGATCGTATATTCTTTCTAGGAGATCATAGAAGTCATCCTTCCTGTCGCCATCCTTATCCTCTGTCCGGGAGTGAGCTGTGGATTGTTATGAGGTGTTCGCTTACGTGGTCGTAGCTATTTGCTTAAGTCTGCCTTAAGCAACGAATCCGCATCCGAATAGGCGCTGTCTTCCTTTGCTGTCGCAGTTCTTCATCTTTCTGCCCGGCCCATCCACCGCACTTCCTGGATAGCAGTGATATCTGCTTTGTAGCAGTCCAGGGCCTCCGCAAGTTGTTCGGCTGCAAGTGGTCTGTTAAGGGACCTCACATTCCACGTACAGAATCGAAAATCGTTGTCCTTTATACATCTGCTGGGGTCGTCAACGTTGGATCCGTCCACATCCAAGGCATGTTGTTGTCTCTGAACTGGGTTTGCTTTTGTGGGGTGAGGGAGTTAGCCTCACGCACAACCTACAGACTGGTAAACCAATCCCATTATTGAAACCTCGGGCAGAGGGGTTCGCTGCATACGTTGCCTCACCACACAAGGGATGTTGTGATGGCTATCGAGGGAGACTGTATGTCAACTTGACCTGTGCAGGGACGAGGATAGCGTTGGCAGCTCGCCATGTTAAGCGCGATCAACGAAGTTGCCTCGTATGCACATGTCCATGCCCCCCCATTATCGTTGGCTGCGGTCGCCCAAAGGAGAGCCATCCATATCTAAAGCAATTGTTTGTCTTTGAACTGGTTTCTTGTGAGGGAGTTGCTCTCACGCAAAACCGACAGATCGACAGGCCCCCACTTACCACAGTGCGAACGAAACTCTTGAGCGAAAAATGCATGGGTCGTGGTTACTGGCATCGTGGACATATTCATTGGCCACCACTTTTTGACGTCTTTCTTTGGAGATCTCGAACAGTCAAAGTGTATGTCAATAAGCCAAGAACTCTCTGCAGCTAACACGATCTTTCGCGAGCTGCCTTCAGATGCACACTTCAAATTGGTTGAGGTCTTTCTCCACCTTTATGCGCCATCTCAACGTAGATCGTACTCTTTGCAGTGTTCCAATGGCTCAGATTCGCAAGCTTTTTTGGGCTGAAGAAATTGTGCTCATACGCTCAACATGACCTAACCATCTTAGGCATTGTGTAGTGTTGACACACTTGACTGGGCGCATTCTGCCATGCAGACAATGAAGTTCGGCATAGAATATTCTCCTCTAGACGCCATCAACGCAGACAAGACCAAAAATCGCACGCAAGAGTTTTTTCTCGAAAGGCTAAGGACTTCTTTGTCTGCTTTTAGTAGCGCCCAAGTTTTTGCGACGTAAAGGACTACTGAGCTGATCAAGCGGTTATCCAAAGCCAGCTTAGTCCTTCTCCTGAAGCGTTTTTCTCAATTGCCTCTTAAGCCCAAAGCAGCAACGATTGGCAACTGATTACTGTCTTTGGCCCAATGTACCGCGGAGCCGATACAGACAAACTCCTTGACTACATTGAAACTTCTGCTTGCTAGTGGTACGCGTTGTTACTTTTGACGCTAGAGGAATATTGGATCTTCTAAGCGACATACAATAGGGACATACAGCAGGTCATAATGGCCTTTAAGGAAGCCAACATGCATAAATGCATAAGAACGTCTATGGACACTGAACTGCACAGCCTAATCCGAGTAGCCTGCAATGCCTCACGTCCACTGCATAGCCTCCACTGCACAGCCTCCACTGTGTCGCCTTCACTGCGCAGCCTCAACTGACTATCATCCACTGCCTAGCCATCAGTCTTTTTTCAAGGACAAGCATCCACTGGGTCCCTTCCGGTGTATGGCCGCCTCCGTAGCCTGCACTGCTAAACCTCTACTGAACGCCCTCCACAGAGTAGCCTAACTGCCTACTCTTTACAGCCTCACAGCGTACCTTCCACTTTATAGCCATGACTGCAGAGCCTGCTCTGAGTTCCATCCACTGCCATTGCCTTCGATACGTAAGCTCCACTATCCAGAAGCCACTTCATACCGTCTGCTCCATGGCCTTCACTGCTTTACGTAGCCTCCACTGCATAGCATCAACTGAGAGGTCTCCTTTGCAGTAGCCTCCACTATGTACCCTCCACTGACTACTATTCACTGCGTAGCCTCCACAGTGCAGTCTCCAATGATTGGCCTCCATTGTATCGCCTCTACTGAGAAGTCTCTGATGCACGGCATTTACAGCACTGCCTAGACTTAACTTAGTAGCCCCCACTGCGCAGCCTCAACTGACTAGCATCCACTGCGTCGTCTCTGCGGCGAAGAATCCATGGCCCTGCCTGAGTAGCCTCCAGTGCAGACCCTCTTCTAACTACATTGCACTGCGTAGCCTTCGTTCCATGGCCTCTTCAGCACTCCAATGCGTCTCCACAACGTGGTCTTCGTTGCCCGAAAGGGCCTCACATTCTTTCGATTGATTAAGCCACAACATCTGTCACCTGTAGACACTGAGAACAGATACAATGAGCCAGCATTTTGGCTGTCCAAAGCATCACTACCTTTCACTACTGTTTCTGCCAAATCAAAAAGTCTGCATTCTTGGTTTCCTCACTCTCATCCCGGGCAATCATAACATCCACAAAATCCCTTCCTTTAACCGAAAACTTCATCAACTTGAAAGATTTTTGATTGACACACTCACAGGCATTGCAGTACAAAGACTCCTTTGCCAAAGCTTCATAATCTCCTCCCGACGATGACGACGACGACGACGACGACGATGGTGCCCCGTTTGAAACTGTGTGTCCACACACAAGCAACGGAAAGTCATTCCCCTGCACTGATGAGGATTTTCAAATCATGTCCACATTTCGGAATGTTGCCCGAAAAAGCGAAAAACGCTCCCCACACAGGATCCCTTCACTGCTAATTGACACAGTTCCATCATCCAAGATAACTTCCCGGGCCATGTGTGCCCGGAGTGTTCCTGTAATCAATCGCCGTGTCCATCGATTTTCGTACTCAGCTCCATACCTTGGATGCGATCTCCATCGAAATATCTTCGAATGCTTTTCCAGGTATCAATTAACAGACGACTGCAGCTTATGAGTAGCAGTGCCGGCTTTCCCCCATTTTGGCCGATTTGCCAGAACACTACACAGGCTCCGGGTGGGGCGCCAATGCGAGCGAGCGTGAGTCGGGGAGGCGGACTCAGGTGCTCTCAGGCAGCGATTGCTTTTATCCCCTCCCCGAAAATTTTGTGATTGTGTACAGAAGGATGGCTGCCTCTTGTTTCCGATTTCGATGAAATCATTTAGTTCGGCACTAACACACGGCATGCATACGTTAGCATGCTTAGGAGCAACGTCGCTCCACCTCCTTTGCATCAGCATCGGCAACGGTAGGGCACGGGACTCGTGTGCTCGTCTCGTTACGATGAAATTCCCCAAAAAGGATATGTAATGCAATAAGTTCCAATTATACGACTGTCAAGGCAAATTTGACCATCGGTGTGAATAAAATCGTTTCAGCACCTTCGAGGAGGATTGCTGTGCCGGGAAAATGTTGCCGTGGATGGAGGAGAGTGGGCGAGGGAGACGGGGATTTTTGGGAAAAGAGGGAGATGCTTAATATTGAGATTAGATGCGAGTACATGTGCATAGAAAAGTTGATTGCTTCGGCCGAGATTGAATGGGACGGGGGGTGGGGGAGGACTTAGGTAATCGACTGACTAATCAACAAATGAACGAATCATCAAGTAGAGCTGTAATCACGAGAGTGCCACCGTTATGCTCACTCTCGGGTATTACGAGTGCTTCAGCGTGAATCCACTTACATTTCACTTCATCACGTATGCAAGCAGGCCCGAAGACAATGAGCGACACAATGCGCTCATTTCAAGTTCAATTAACTTGCAGACTTGTGATTACTGCCTCCTCCTTATCAAACAAATAACAACAGGGATGACAGTGGGGGGGGGGGGGGGGGGCAACGATTGGAATGGATGTGTGGAGTGGGCCATGTGACGCGACTGATCGGTCGATTCGACAACGTGACGCCAAATAAATGAGAACACGCGTTCTAAGTCACGAAGTCACAGTGTCACAGTGGGACAATGTAACACGGCCACAGTGTCACAGTGTCACAGTAATGGCAAGAGGGATCAATGAATTTGAGCAAGACTTTTTGGAGGATGGCTTAAGATTCTCTTCTGACGAGTGTGAATTCAGTAGTCAGCAGTCAGCGTTTGGGTGTCCTGACTGATAGTTAGAATGGAGCATTCAATGATCAGGAATAGCTGGCCATATTGGGGTAAATGTCACATGACTCATTGGTTCCTCCATTTGCACGTTGAAATTGATAGACACTTCTACTGTCGCGTGGAGAAGGACCTCAACCGACTTAGAGTGCGCAATTGGAGGCAGCTGGCGAGAGATCGTGCTAGCTGGAGAAGCCTTGCTAGCTTAGCCTAGGGCGTGCTCTGTTGCATTGTCCCAATGGCAATGATTCAAAGACTTGCGGTACACCAGCATGTATATTCTTAAAGATAGAGAATTAATTTCCATGCATCACTCTGAAGATTCCATCAGAGAGGTAGAATACTAAAAAGTTTCTCTGGTAGCGATCGGTAAAGCTTTTACTTCAGGACTTCGAGGTTAACTTTGTCAAAGGCTTGAAATACAGCACGAAACGCGAATGAACAAGGGAAAGTTTCAATTACTAGCCCTTTTTGCTTTGATCAACAGCTTGACCATACCTGCCAAGAGAAAAAAACTGGTTATCCCCTAAAAAGGATTGAAGAAGCCTTGGTCTGTTTTGTATTTGTAGTTTTCTGGAGGATAAGATTTAGCATTGAACTCAATAGACGGCGTATGCCAAGTGTCTATAGATGGGTTAGACATGAATAACTCTTTTTTGACCTGGATCGCCATCTCACTGCTCCCTAAGTTGGCAGCGATCTGTCAAAAAGCCCATTAGGTAACGATCGCTATTCTTGCTCAATTTAATGCAGCCTTGAAATCTCCTTCAGTTGCATTGACCTAGGAATGTTTGTGCATGTTTCATACCTTGACCATTGCTTCAGATTTCCATCCGTCTATTTGCTTCCATACCCAACAGACGGCACTTTAGTGGAGATTCGGCGAACGATCACCCTTGGCAACTGGTATTATTTCGGTTTGTCAAAACAGTGACGAATGTAGGCTCCTGTCTGCGAGAAAGGCGAGTGGCGAAGAATGCATAGCTGGGAACTCTGTGTGCTGCACCAAGATGTGGATGTAGTTCGATAGGCAGAAAAATTCCTCGACGACAGTGGCTCAGCCAAATCAAGCGAATGGATGACAGTGCTCCAGCTAAGAGGGCCTTCAAGTCCCGGCCTCCGGTTTCGAGAAGTAGAGGAAGGCCGAACCTACGACACCAAGTGAGAGAGAGAGCTTAGTCTTGACAACTGGAAGTAGCGTGCCCCGGACCGTCATTAATGAAAGGCAGCTATAACTCAGGCTCAGACCAACCATGGGTCGCAGGCACAAATATTTGTTTCCATTCTGCTGTATATTTCTATCAGGATGAAATCTCCTACAGCGCAGACTGCACTACCAATTAAGTGTTCGGATGTCCCAATCCTTGGCAGGTATTCATCTCGTTGTCAACTATACCCAGATGACCATGAATCTAGCACAGTCTTAGTCCGCTGTCTGTGCTTAACTTCTTTAGCTTCTGCCGGCATTCCCACACAAACTTTGATTTTATTAGATAGAATTTCAGAGCCATGATGGTTGTGCAACTATCGGGCTTTATTCATATGATCGATCTGCCTGTGGTCGCCGTGGCGTAGTGGTAAATGCGTCGATCGCCGCGTAGAAAGTCTGGGTTCGATTCCCGGACGGGGCACCTCGCATTTTTTCACGGCACCAACTCTTTTAAGTTGCTGACAACACGTAAAGAGTACCTATTGTCTATGTAAAGCTTCTCAAATCTGGCCGTTCGTTATTTTACTCCTTGCCCAAATACTCGGTACTGAAGCAATGGATTTTGGATTCCTTGCATAACTCATCCTTAATGCTTGCTGAGCTTACAGACGAATTTTTTCTGGTTGTTAAATTTCCAGATCTCTTCGAAATAAGAGTTATTTTGACGAGCGTAAATAGTTAGTTTCAATGGCATGCACTCGCATTTACCTATCCACTCAGCGGACATCCTCATGTTAGTTTGTTGAGGATTTATCTCCAGAAACAGCTCCATGGCAGTTGTCGTGTCAGTTTCTGTGGTCCCTGTCAGGCTGTCATGCCAATATTTGCACTTTGTTGAGTGTATTCCCAACGTATACTAGTTGGTCTTCTTTGCCCACGCTCCCGCTCCATAGGTTATTGGGGGTCGCACAGTAGCTAGGTACAGGACCTCATGAAAGTTGGAGTGTACACAAGATGATGTCATGGTTATTTTTATTTTACTACCGACACTGTTAAGCTCGACAGACTTTTTGTTTTAAGTCGATCTAGCTTATTATTGGCTGTCTACTAGGGCGAGAATTTAGATCGAAAATTGAGTTCACGCTCTTAAAGTTGTCGTAATCCATTCCGAATTTCGGTAGAAAATTATTATACTTTACAGACGTTGCCCATTCGGGTAGTTTATTACGAAGAAAATGTTGAGGTTATTGAATAAATTGACATGTGGCAGCTTTCTGGCTATTTAGTGAAAGAGTGCGTTCACAGATTAAATTGAGAAGGATCAACAGTCGGGCTTAGCTCCCTAACAGCTGTCATTGGGATATGAAAGATCCATTCCTAAATCAGAGGAAAACTGGCTAAGATAACAAGAGTCTTAAGCCTTTTTTTCTCAAGGCTTTTGAAGGACCGTAACATCACAATGTTTCAATTTATGGAATAAATGCGAGTTGGAAACACAATCCCAAAGTGCAACATCATGAAATACCTAAAAAAATGTCCCAAACACCTTCTTCTTCTACTTGTGCCTACAGTCCGGAGTGGACCTTGGCCTCAACCAACATGCCTCTCCTGCTAGCACGATCTCTTGTCATCCGCCTCCATTTGTTGGTTGAGGTCTTTCTCCACTTGCGAATGCCATCCCAACCTAGGCCGTCTTCTGTTGCGTTGTCACAATGGCTCGGATTCGAAGACTTTTCGGACCGAAGCAGTTATGTCCATTGGCTTTACATGACCTAGCCATCCAAAGACAACATCAATCCGATCCCAAACATCAAAAGGCCAAAATTCTGAAATACCCAAAATCCAAAAAAAGTCGACCTCTAACGTATCTCGTAAAACTTGCCTCATTTGCAAAAAAAAAGCCCAAACTCTGCCAATCACATGCCAAATGCAAGGCTAAACCTGTCCCACTCACAATGCATTTGATTATTTTGAATAGCAGTTCAGCTTCCACTTCAAAGTTTGCATCTCATTTCAGTCTTATTTTCTGACCCAATTGATCCTTGAAGTTGAATGCATCTGCTTCCTGAAATAAATGCACAGGAGAACATTACATCATTAAGAGAAACCTGTTGTCGATGGCACAATTGTGGCTTGTTCACAATAACGAATAAGCCAACCCATTCAAAAGTAGTCCCCCTTTGTGAACGTTACAAACTAACTTGAACTTCAACGAGCCCAACTACTCTTTCAATCCATTCAACAAAATAAAATGCGAATCAAAAAAGAAACGGAAACTCTCCAACAGATGTCACTAAAGTTTGTGCAAACATGTCCGTGGTCCAGTCGATGGCAGTAGTTGCTAACAAACTGTAAACAAATCCTTATTCAGAGTTGTGCACCAACTTTGTTGAGTCAATGATTTTTTTTGTTCTCCTCTTTTTTTTTTGGATGTTGTTTGTGTTGTTGTTGCTGGGCCCCGGTCGAGTGTTTTGAAAACTAATTAAAATGGCCACGTGAACGCTGGCAACGTTCCTAATCATCTCAACCCCGGGTGACTATGAAGGGTTTCCAGAGAGTGGATGGGAGTGGGTAGAGATTCGAAATCAAATTTCAAACGACAAACGAAAACGAACCGAATGCGAGGAGGCGCACAAGGGGCAGAGCGGGAGCACTAGTGCCGTCACCCCACTCCAAATTGGGATTAATCAATTCAGTTTACCTTTATTTGGTTTTCAGATTGATTGAACCCAACCACCGCCGCCATCATGGGGAGACATACCACAGCAGCAGGGCCAACACCAGCCGGACAGCACAGAGTGCAGCTCTTCCACTGCATTTACTTTCTCACAAACGGGATCCAAATGCAAATGGGGGGACTGCCACAACTAGTGGCAGCAGCAGCAGCGCCATCCAATGGCCAGACCAATGCTCCTCATATTGATATGAACTGGGACAATGGAGAGGCGAGTCTTGGACCAGTCCGACGATGACGGGCTTTTACTGGTTTGTCAATACACCGGCCAACAACCAAGTGGAGTGATAATTGGTTTTTCTGACAAAACGAAAGCAAAAACCAAGCGCTGAGCGCCGATAATTGTTTTAGTGTTTCAGGATCACCGAGAAACAAAGCGGCAATCGATTGTGAGTCGGTTGTGGCTTTTTTTTGTTCTTTTTTTTTGTGCGCTTCCCCGCACTCCGGCGGCACACAAAGCTAATCCTTTCACTCGGTGAGCACACACTCGGAATGCTTTAGGAGGGGGAGGGATAGTGACGCAGCCTCCAGATTTCGGGCCTGTGGGCGGACTGATGCCAGCTGGGCGGGGAGAGGGGATTATGAATTTATTCTGAAGCTACACCATTTCTGTATTAAATGATCCTTTTACCTAATGAGCTGGAAACCTTTCCGAGAGGATATTTCTGATGGGCAATTAGCTCTAATTGCGCACCGTTTACAAGTCTTTTCGTCGGGTCGGAGGAGAGGGCCGCTTCCGCTCAACGGCAAGGAATCGTTGTCTCGACCATTCAACCGTTGGTTTATATTGTTTGGAAATTAATTAGTACAATTATAGTAATGCCATGAAACAATACCGTGATAAGTGGTTTCGGGGGTCGCATCGGGGTCCACACTGGCAGCCACCCACCAGAGACTTGGGATGTTAAATGTGACTTCATGCACGCACCTCCTTGACGGCCGGCTTGACTGTGCAATTTATTATGAGCGCTCTGTGTGTCCATTCCGGGAGGGCGGAATGTATTAAGTTTGAATCATTGATACGCCTCCTTAGTTTGTATTTGCATACGCAACGCAACGCAACGTGTCTCGTCGCATAGGGGGTAGTTGTGTACACTGATGTCTGGTGATGTGACCATTACGTCGTAATTGAGGGGATTTTCTGGATGAAGGCAATGATAGGGGGGGCCTCTTGTCAGGATGTGCCCGTTGACAGGCAGACATGAGGGAAACGATTCGATGACATGCAGAAGGATGAACTGTGTTGATTTGTAAGGGGGCGATTCGAGTGGATTATGTGTAAGCCAATAATTCAGCTCGTTTCTGTAAATGAATTTTCGCTAATCTTCAAGTTTATTACCCGACACCAATGTCTGTGCCTGTGCTGAATGTGGAAAATCTTTAATTCAGCCAAGTGATTTTCGCAAAATTTATACAAATTTAATGCGTGTCCCTTTGGAGTGTTTGAAAAACACATTTAAATTTGCTGAATTGAAATACACTTAACAGATGACAGATATCTGGAAATTTGGTTTTATCAAAAGCATTTAAATCAAGAAAATTTTTAATTCAGCTGAAAAGATTTCTGAAATTTGACGGCCTGGACCTTGCAAGAGGTTCAAAAACACATTTGGCTTTGCTGAATTATGTTTTTGTTGTTAATATTGTCATAGGGCGCATTTCTTAAATAAAACTTAGAATTTAGTTGATAGTCAGCTGCTGAAAATTTACAAGCTTCAATTTAGCACTAGAACTATTCCAAGGATGATTGAAATTAGGCTGCATAGAATTTATTTTTACTCAGGACACATATATCTACTGGCTGAATTGGGACGTTCTTGAATATAAAACTATTTTCAAGGAAAACACACATTTTTTTTATTTCCAACCCAATTTTTGGCTGTAAGGATCTAAGAATTTTCAATTCAGCTAAGCAGATTAATCAAAATTTGCAAAACTAATAATGCTTGGGCGTTAATGTGGCTTTAAAAACGTTTTCAATTTAGCTGAATAAGGTATATCTTTAGAATACTGCTATAAAACTTATTTTTAAAGAGATTTAAGATGACCACTCGCCCTTCTCAGTTGTAACATTGCCTTTTTCACGGTTGAATGTAAACAGGCTTTGATTTGAACAATGAGTTGCTGCTCCATTACTATTTCGACAATTGTTGATTGAGCTTTAGTGTACGAAATTGTTCTTAGCTTTAGATAATATACAGTATCGGACAAAACTAAGGAAACTGAAATGAATGAAACATTTGGACGCATGTAAAAACAACAAAACGCAGCTTTTTCAAACTTGTTATAATGAATTTGTTTCTCCTATTAATAGTGTTCGAAATAAAATACAAAATATTATTAAAACTTTATTAACAATATAGTAATAACAAAAAACAATATAACATACTATTCTGCGCGGACAAAACTAAGGAAACTGGAAAAAACGTTTGGTACTGTAGCACTTCTTTATCTAAATTAATATTTTGTGGGGACTCCCCTGTTTTTTAAAACTGCTTGGCATCGTCTTGGCATAGATTCTATAAGATTGTTTACAAAAGTTTGTGGGGTTTTTGTCCATTCTTGGCGAAAAGCATCAAAAAGTTGCTGTTGGTTTTTGAAATGTTGCCCCTTGAGTTTTCTTTTTACTATTTCCCATAGATTTTCAATGGGGTTTATGTCAGGAGAGTGAGATGGCCACTTAACAACATCAATACCTTTCATCAGAAACCAATTTGGATGTTTTTTACTGTGTGCTTTGGATCATTATCTTGCTGAAATCTCCAACGGAGGGGCATGTGATCCTCGGCATACGGCAACATTGCCTCTTCCAAAATATTTTGATATTGAAAACGGTCCATTCGTCCCTCTATTTTTCGGAGAGGTCCCATCCCTTGGAATGAAAAACATCCCCACACAATTATGGAGCCGCCACCATGCTTCACAGTTTTATTACAATAGCGTGAATCTAGTCTTTTTCCAGCGGGTCGTCTTACGCGCATCATTCCATCAGAATGAAATTAGTTAATGTTTGATTCATCAGAAAAAAGTACAGTTTTCCATTTTTCCGTGCTCCAACTTCCATATGTTTGCGCAAAAGTAATACGGTCTCTTCGTTTCTTCTTTGAAATAAGAGGTTTTGAAGGTCGCCTTGAAAACAATCCGGCCTCTGCAGCTCGTCTACGAGACGTTCTTTCGTGGATGTTTAAATTAAATTCTTTTACGATTGCCCTTACGGAAACATCAGGCTCAGCTTTTATTTTCCGGATCAGCAGATGGTCTTGCTTTGGTGTAGTTTTCCTGGGCCTGCCTCCTCGATGGACTACTTCAACCGAACCAGTTTCATTATATTTTTTTATAAGTTTAGAAATAACTGATTTTGGAATTGAATATTTACTACTTATTTCATTTTCAAAAACACCTCTCTTATAATCATCAATTATTTTTGATTTAAAACTTTCATTATACTTATTACGAGGCAATATAATTTTTTATTTATCAAAACACGTTTAATCTCTCCAATAAACAATTTTCAAGTGAATCCTTTAACGCTAGTTTCTCATCGTATCATACAGTAAAAGTAACGGTACATAGGAAGAGAAAATATCCGGAGTAGAATTTAATATTTGTATTTTATTTTAGGAAATTTGAGGAGTTTCCTTAGTTTTGTCCGCCCAGAATAGTATGTTATATTATGTTTTTTGTTATTACTATATTGTTAATAAAGTTTTAATAATATTTTGTATTTTATTTCGAACACTATTAATAGGAGAAACAAATTTATTATAACAAGTTTGAAAAAGTTGCGTTTTGTTGTTTTTACATGCGTCCAAATGTTTCATTCATTTCAGTTTCCTTAGTTTTGTCCGATACTGTATGTTAAAGGAAGATATAGGAGACCGGGTTGGTCAAATTGTATTCTTTTTATAGGTACAGTTAGATGATTTTAATGAATTCCACTGCTGAATAATAAAAATATTCAATTCAGCTAAAATATTTTTGAAATTTTGATTTTGGCGTGAAGTGTTAAACATTTTAAAAGCGAGGAATATAAAAAAAGATCAGCTGAATTGGATTCTCACATTTCTTCTACTAGCCTACAGCCTAATATTCAAGCAGTGTGCATTTATTTCCGTTAAATGTTCCATTCCTTGTCCTATAAATTATTGGAACTGCATGAAGATGAGGAAAAAAACAAATTCCAAGGAAATTTCACTTTAAAAGCCGCTGAATTCCTACAGAACCCTATTCAGCCAAGCCCACAACTACTCCTCTCATAAATTCGACGTCTTTCCACACACAGATTGCCTGAACACACCTCCTGAATGCGCTGAATTTAACATGGCACTGCTACACACATCATCACGTCGATGGAAAGAACATGAGAAGAGTTCTCATTTAATTGGGTATGCCCTTAAGCTCGAATATTGGTACGACAAAGCCTTTTTCAAAGACTCTCTACACTTTGCAGATATTCAGAGCCCCAAAGCTCCCCGCTCTTCAGCGTCGACATGCTCTCAGATGTGCTTGTTTTACGCAATCCCTGCCAATGGGCGTGTAGGAACAACCTTCACCTCGAACAATGTAACGCTCCTTCCGACTGTGTGCGCACACACATTTGAAGCGGTTCAGCATCGAAACGAAAATAATTGGTCTCACACTCCGTTGAACTTCAGGCTGGCGTTGCTGCTCGCATTGAGATCTTACATCCCACTGGAATGCATCAAGTATCTAGTTCAACAATTTACATACATGCACGTCGAATGAACTACCCTTCACCACCCCACCGCACTCCACCACCCAGCCACCCTACCACTCGATCGTCCGACCGCCTACAGAGCGCCCTACTTAGACGTCTCGGTTAAATAGAAACTCAGCAGAATGGCCAAATCCCACCCGGTAAGCCATGGCATTCCATTCATGCATTCAGGATGTCACCGTAATCTTGAATTCTATTTTCTGATTTGTTTGCGGAAATCTTGAGAGAATTTACTTCTGTTCAGATAAACTTTGGCGATAAATCAACGGAGAATAAACAACCATTTGCGCAAATAATTTGTTTTTCTTTTTCGCACAGCTCCCGAGACAAGCCAGCCAGATACACAGCACACACACACACACACATATGTACGTCCGACGACCGATAGACACGCAGCCGACTACGGTGCGGCAGAGGAATGGATTGAAGTTTACCTTTCGATAGAGGATTGACTACTTGAAAGTTTTTTAATGGCGCGCGCGCGGGCGTCCTCGTACGGATTCGGATTTGGATTCAGATTCAGATTCGGCTTGGGATCCGGGGCTTGGATTTGTCGTGGCAGCGATGCAGATTGCCGGCGTTGTGCATGTGCTTTTCAGCGCGGAAACTCTGAGATGGAATCCGTTCCTGTTTTTTTTCGATTTTTTTGTTGCCTTGTCGCTCGTCGTCATCGTCATCCTTCACGTCGTTACGGGAAAACTTCAAAACGATTTCTATGCGACGGAATCGCTGGAATCGCTTATTCAGCTGGAGACGAACTGCAGAACGTGGCTCTTTAGTGGGTTTTGATAGTGTGTAATCTGTGTTGTTGTTGCTGGTGTTGTTCCCTTCGAGACAGGATGGGAGACGAACGTTTGACAGAGGATGAGTGTGGGGGACTCTTTTTTTGCCGTTGCTGATTGTGTGCATTCAGGCAAAGTTGGTCGCTAACTTTGGCTGCAGTTGCGAAGGGTGCAGATTGAATCGCTAGACGCTTGAAGAATCCGTGAAGTGCCATTCAACTGCAAATTTATCTTGTCGATGGAGCGATTCCCGTGACGCTGTGAGCAACTGGGGCTCGGGGTCAGGGGTTCTGATTAGAGCAAATGCATTTCCCAATGGCGTGCACTCGAGTTTTCCTGCTTTTCCCAGTCTCAAGCAGATGCCAAAATTTCCAATTAGAGCACGCGGGAAGTTTTTCACACAACCTGCTGATCGATGAGTGTCGTTAGTGTTGGATTATGCGTCACAACATGTTGGCGGTGCGATGACGATGTTGGCTAGTTGCCGTTTGTTAATGACTTTAAGGCAGGGACTCCTTTTCTTGTCTATAGCCCTAAATCGTCTCTCTTCACCGAACTATTCTGATGATCGTTGAGTCACGTTGGTGCTCGTTCCTGACGAGCATCTTGCAACTTATGTGAATTCTTCTTGATTTACGCTCATCATCGTCAGTGATCGTACATCACTTGCAATCAGGCACTTTGCAGTTTCCATCAGACTAGAGCCCAAACTCGTTGCTGCTCGTTAATGACCAGCATCTGTGAGTGTTCCTTCTTAACAGTCGCTCAGAGCTTGTGTCCAGGTTCTTCACCGAACTTTTCTTATGATTGTTAAGTCTCGTTGGTCCCCATTGGTGACTAGCAGCTCTCTTTCCTGATTACCGGTCATCGTTGACAATGTTTGTTCATCACTTGCATCTAGGCACTTAACAGCTAACTCCGCGTTGGCGCTTAACCTCTTTGATGTTCATTAATGTCACCCGCCCAAGTCTTTACGGTTGCTCAGGGATCAGGCTCTTTACCGATCTTTCCTCATGATCGTTTAGTCTGGCTGGTGCTCGTTCCTCACTAGCTGGCTCTGTAGAGCTCTTCTCTGATCATCGCTCATCATCGTCAATTCTCGTTCATCTCTTGAATCCATGCACGTTGCAGCTCCCTCCGGACTGGCGCTTTATCTCGTTGATGCTAGTTAATGTCCCCGCCCGAGTGGTCATTCTTAATGGTGGCTCATGGTCTGCGTGCAGGCTTTTTACCTAACTTTTGTCATGATCGACAAGTCTCGTTGATGCTCGTTTGTGACTAGCAGCGCTTAACTTCGTTGATGCTCGTTAACGATCAGCATCGAGGTTTGGGAGTGCGCCTTCTTCGCGGTCGCTCAGGGACTACCGCCAGGCACAGAACTTTCCTCGTGATCGTTGAGTCTCACTAGTCCATGTTGCTGACTCGCGTTTAGGTTCTTCAGCGCTCCATCCTGATTGTTTGGTCTGGCTGGTGCTCGTTCCTCACTACCAACCTCTTCAGTGCTCTTTCCTAATCATCGCTCCTAATCGTCAATGCTCGTTCATCATTTGCATCCAAGCACTAAGCAGTTCTGTTCAGACTGGCGCTTAACCTCGTTGATGCTCTGTGAATGTTCCTTCTTTCCGGTTGTTCAGGGCTTGGGCCTAGGCTTTTGAACGAGGTTTCCTCATGATCGTTAAGTCTGGTTGGTGCTCGTTCATCACTAGCAGGCTCTTTAGTGCACCTGTCTGATTACCGGTCATCATCGTCAATGTTCGTTCATCACTTGCATCCAGGCTCTTTGTAGCGCCTTCCGGGTTGGTGCTTTATCTCTTTGATCCGTGCTTATGATCAGCATCGAAGGAGCGCCCACACATTTACGATTGCTCAGCCTTTTCCGACATTTCTTCTTGATCGTTAAGTCTTCCTAGTTCCCGTTGCTGCCTGACATCTATTGTCTTCAGTGCTCTTTCCTGATCATCTTCCATCGTCGTCGATGCTCGTTCATCACATCCAGGGTATTCAGTGACTGTCACTCAACATTGTAGGTGGTCACCCGTGGCTTGGCTCGAATCCCTTTACAGCTCTGTTCAGCCTAATGTCTAGCCTCATCGATGCTTGTTAATGACGAGCGTGCAGATCTGTCGGCGCTCTTTCGGTGAATTGAATGCTCCTTCCTGTCGCTCAACATTGTCGATGGTCGCTCATGGAATTCGTCGGAGCTCTAGAAGCTCCTTTCAGTCTAGTGCTTAACCACGTCGATGCTCGTTAATGGGCAGCCTGCACGTCTATCAGTCCTCCTTCCTGATTACCCATTGTCATCGTCAAGACTCGTTCATCACCTGCATCGAGGCATTTAGCAGCTCCCTCCGGATAGGCGCTTGAATTCGTTGATGATCGTTAATGATCAGCATCGAGGTTTGTGGATGCGCCTTCCTAACGGTTGCTCAGGGCCTGCGTCCAGGCGCTTCACAGAACTTTCCATCCCTCTTTCCTGAAATGATCAATTTCATCGGTGTGCAGCTGGAGTGCCCACCATAGCACGCATAGCTTGCCAATGTGTAGAATTAACCTCCTAGAACGTGGGGGTTGACATCCTGATTCCGGAAAATATTTTACGACGCGGAAAGTTATGGGAAATTTTTCCGTAGTTACAGCCGCGTTATGGACTGTGGGAGCGGGAGACGCTGCAATCCACTAGAGACAGGGGATTTTTCGCCAACTCGTGTTGCACTTGCTGATGTTCTCTCTACGCCACTCCTAACTGCGGAGGACTCGAGATGGCAGCTCTCGAAAAAAGGGAACAACCCTCCCAATTGGAAAGTGTTTCCTGGAACACAATTTTTTGTCCCAATTGAATACTTTCAGCTTGTTTCGCCAAAGCCCCAAATCGATGCAAAAAATGTATGAACTCGAGGATCACCGCTTTTCAAAGCCAGAATTCAATTGAATCCTTTGCACTGGCTTCGTGCATAGATGTTTGTGGACGCTTTCATGTGGACCATGGACCTTTGTATCCCAACTTTGCACCCGAGAAGAATTTAAACATATTTCTCTCCTCTCGCAGGAGGGGCAGTTGCAGATGGTCCCTCTCTGTTGATACAAACAAATTTTTTTCACCACCCTCCCCCCTTGGCTTTCTGTTTTTCGGCCCGGATTTACTTCTATTTCATGATGATGCTCCTGCATTGCATCCATCAGATATCAGATAAACATTTGCTCAATGGTGCGTACGGGCATGTTTGTGAAGCGGCCCCTAACGCTGGGGTGTATTATTTGCATGCGAGCAATAAATGAGTTCATCGAGCGGATGGCCGGGCTAAGGCGAGCGCTGAAACAATATTCAAATAAACTGTGCAAATGCGAGTCGCTCCTCAAACACAGATACTTTCGATATGGAAATCGCTGATTTCCATCGCCCATCCTGTGCTCCTCCCCCCCCAGCCCGTATGATTCATATTTCGGTATGAATTATGTATGAATGTGATTTGCCATCGTCCTAGCCGTGTGTCCGTGTGTCTCTTATGTAATGACTCGGAGTTAACATGTACTTGTGCTTCTATGACGTAATGAATAATGCTTTCGGTTCGTATTTACATAAACCTCTTATTTGCTGGACCGTTCCGGTATCCGTCTGAGATGTCCGGATTGCCGGTCTTCCGGGTGGAAGAAGTTCGGAGAAAATAAAAAGCAAACAGGAAATATTGAAATGTACTCGCAGTGGTGTTGTGTCTTGAGGAGCTGTGGACATGTGCTCGGCTGTGCAAATGTAATCCTGGATGGTTGGATGTGGCAATATTTTATGCAATCATCTTCGTCTTCAATTGGATTGCAGCATTTAAATAAAATCCAAGTTGTTTGCTTTACGTCCGAAGAGATCAGGAATTCGTTTGTGAAACGAATTCATTGGGGGCTGGTCCGGTTGTTGTCCGAACGGGGGGAGCGCGGGGGGGATTTACTCAGAAATCGATCCACTGTACTGCATTCTCATTCACAATCATCTACATACTTCCCAATTGAGGGTGTAAGCCTACCATCTGTAAGCACTGATAGCATGTGCCACTGCGTCGCTTTAATGAAAGTTTGAGCAGAGATCGCAGATCCTTATCGACTTTCAGGAATCACAGGAGAACAGCATTTTTGGTGTCCAGTAGTTCGACACTAGCCAGATCTCCTCTGGAATTCTTCTTATTCACAGAGACAGCTCTGTCATCAAGTCCCTAACGTCTAGTCAGAAGATGCCTCAGAACGAAGTTTCAGAATGAAATTCTTGAAGTTCGCACGCTTCCCAGACTTTAACCCCATTTTGAGGAATCGCAGGGAAAGCGGTTAGAGCAGGTTTTGTTGCTCTTAGCAGATCACTCAACTTTGTCTGAAGGAGCATCTCTAAAGGGTGTTGTTTTAGGCGTAAAGAACTTTGATGTTGAGGTTAAATTGCTCCTTTGGGTGTCCCGTTCTCCTTTGTCCTCTGTGAATGGTGGCACATCACCGATCAGAGGTGAGATTTGGTTTCACGTACTTGACCACGGTGCTCATTTTCCCAAGAGTCGTTGAAAACGCATGACTAGACGCCTTAGTTACCCAAGGACCAAACTAAGTTCATGCTTGAGGGACAATTACTGCACCTTGGTACAAAGTGAGACCTTCCTAAGACCAAAGCCGCTCTTTGGATCGCAGCACCCGATGCTGCAAAGCGCCCCACTCTCCAGCGTCGACGTGCTCTCAGACATGCTTGTTTTACGAAATCCCTGCCGATGGGCGTATAGAGACAAACTTCACCTGCTTCTGCTTCTCCCATTGATCGCTTTCTTCACGGTAGATGTTGTTTGTACCAGAACGGGAATCATAACGCAGCCGAATTCCAAAGTTCTTCATTTTTCATTTTCATTCTTCATTTTGATTGGTGAGGTCTCGCACGCCTGCTTGAGGCAGACAATTTCGCCGGTCATATTCTTGAACCTCTTGAGCTGACGCAAGAAATACCTGAAAGGTGATTTGGTACCAATGTCGTGTGGGGCGAAGATCCTCAGCTTATAGAGGGGAGTTCATGGCTCCTTCTCTGTGGGCAGTTTGCGCCCAATGACTGCGTATTCCTTCAACTGTCTCTTAGCTTTCATTTTCATTTGGGATAGTGCTGGTTGAAGAAGAAGAAGAAGAAGAGGAAGAAGGAGAAGGAGAAGGAGAAGGAGAAGGAGAAGGAGAAGGAGAAGGAGAAGGAGAAGGAGAAGGAGAAGGAGAAGGAGAAGGAGAAGGAGAAGGAGAAGGAGAAGGAGAAGGAGAAGGAGAAGGAGAAGGAGAAGGAGAAGGAGAAGGAGAAGGAGAAGGAGAAGGAGAAGGAGAAGGAGAAGGAGAAGGAGAAGGAGAAGGAGAAGGAGAAGGAGAAGGAGAAGGAGAAGGAGAAGGAGAAGGAGAAGGAGAAGGAGAAGGAGAAGGAGAAGGAGAAGGAGAAGGAGAAGGAGAAGGAGAAGGAGAAGGAGAAGGAGAAGGAGAAGGAGAAAGAGAAGGAGAAGGAGAAGGAGAAGGAGAAGGAGAAGGAGAAGGAGAAGGAGAAGGAGAAGGAGAAGGAGAAGGAGAAGGAGAAGGAGAAGGAGAAGGAGAAGGAGAAGGAGAAGGAGAAGGAGAAGGAGAAGGAGAAGGAGAAGGAGAAGGAGAAGGAGAAGGAGAAGGAGAAGGAGAAGGAGAAGGAGAAGGAGAAAGAGAAGGAGAAGGAGAAGGAGAAGGAGAAGGAGAAGGAGAAGAAAAAGAAGAAGTTCTAAACTACAGCCGTCACGATACATCCAAAATGGAACCTACCCCACAATCAGGCTGCTACAAGCTCTAAGGACTTTGAACTTCAATGAAAGCAGAGTGCACACTGGGACTGATGGGATCCTTCTCCTCTCAGATGTTCTCCTCCCTACAGATTTCCTCCTTCGTTGAGGTCAGTCTTCAGTGAGGATCTCCTCAATGTGTGACCGCCATCTAAGGTCCCTCACATGAAATACGAACCAAAGACGTCGACTTTTTGAATTTTGAGCAATTCAGGAAGTTCACTTATTCGTGTGTCCGAAATTTGATTTTTTTTTAAATTGACATGAAATTTACTTTGTTCGACAGAAAATCCTTTGACTGTATAAATGAAATACAATCTCTGGCATATAACCGCCACGGCTGGCTAGGACTGGAGATCCAATTTCCAATGACTTTTTCCAACATCTGTGGCGGCTTATCGGCAATAACGCAGAGAACGTTGTCCTTCAAGTGGTCAATTATGAAGATGCAATAAAAATAATTGAGTGGCACTACAGCCAACAAGGGATCAATGCCTAGCTTTTTTTTTATAGTTGGCGCGCGCTAAAGGAGTTGCGACTACCCTCATTTGACAGCCCCGAATTTTGGAAGCATTAAATTCCACTCTATTTCTTATACTCCAAGCGATTATGCTGTCAAGGTCGGAATTTAATGTGCTTAAAATACGCTGTGGCTGCCATGGAGTAGTGGTAAGTCCATCGACCGCGGCGCAGAAAGTCTGGTTTCAATTCCCGGACGGGACACCAAGCATTTTTTCACGGCACCACCTCTTTCGAGCGGCAAATCTCGCCGTTCGGAGTCGGCAAAAAACTGTAGATCGTCCCTTCTTGAAACTCAACAACTGGAAAGAGCTGGAGCCATGAAAAAATTCGAGGTGTTCCGTCCGGGAATTGAACCTAGATCTATGGCGTGTGGGTTGACGCACTTACCCACTACGCCACAACGACCACTTATTTCACCATAAGACACTCCAAATTGTCAGTTTTCGTTGATGTAACGATGTCTTAACATAAACTTGACCGTAACCTTCACTCCAAATGTGGCAGGCTTGTTTATTGACGTTTCCGTTCAACCAAAAGTGAGCTTCAAGAGCTGAATAAAATTCCCTCTCTCTCTGCAAATTGGGATCAACGTCAATCTAGTTTTGAGCCACATTTGCAAAATTTTGAAGTCTTGAGCAGACTTCAGTCAATGCCTGTTTCAATGTCAAACCAAAATGAGGATAAGTCACTTGCCAGCTGATGAAATGGCCATAGCTTCAAATTTTGTTGTATTGCCAACAACTTGCTCCAAGATATAAGTTCATCTCGCATTGTTCTTGGGCACCATCTTCCTGCGCTGCTTGTCCAACATGAACGTCATCATCGGCGGCTGGAAAACAGCATCCAAATCTTACTGACACAGTGCGTCGGTAGCGTAGATCTTAAGGCTATCTCGAAATCAAAAAACTTTGGAGATAGAAGAGCTATCTTTCCAAGAGGCAACATAAATGAGAAAAAATTCCGTTCATCCTTTCACCATCCCCTCCCACCGCACACATGCAACACGTTTGCCAACTCAAGCGCAGTCTTCAAACGCATATTCCCACTCAGGCAATGTTCTTATCTCATCTTACCTCCAAGATGAGATGCTCTCGAGAGGGAATTTAACGCTCGAACAGTATCGACATCACCCACAGATCCGGCACTCGACACAACTGCCGGTACATCAGCTCCCTTCGGGTGTCAAAACTCGGAGCAGAATCCACTTAACACAACACTTCAACGAGAACCAAAGCACATCCCACGCATGCATTGCCCTTCCGAGTCGAAAAGGGATTCAGTTGCCCCCACCCCCGCCCTTCCCTGGTTGCCTGGGTTATTATTATAAACCCCTGCACTCTTAATTGTTTAAAGTTCGGCTCACAATTAATTTTTAATTTCACACGGGATAATGTATAGTTTCACATTCAGCTCAGGACAACGACGACGAGGAGACGTCCTTTTATTGCGTTCGGCAGTACACAAGTGTAGGGGAGAATATTCAACAAACGTTTTGGAATGCTGGCACCAAACCCCCGCCCCTCTCCATCCCCCCGCCACCCAAAGTGCCGGCCAGTAAATGTGTCCGAGTGCACAAAAGAGGAAACTTGTGAATTTACCATCATGATTTATGATAGCTAAGCCAGGAGTTTCTTTGTTCTCTCCTGTACCGTGTTTTTCCTTATACTCGTTTGTTGTTTTAGGGCTTCGCTCGGGCGAACCTAAATTGCTTGCACGTCCCCCCTTTCCCCCCACCACCCCACCGACCCACTGCTTCATCTGGTTGTTGGCATTGGTCTCTGTTGTTCTGTGCGCTGGTCTGGCCGCTGGTGCTGCACTAGAAAACTTGGAATTCCCAACCCAATGTGCTCCAGAAATGGACCAGTGGGACTGGCCTCCGACTATCTGACTGCCGCTGCAATGTGTTGGGCTGTGGCGGTGGGTTCGACATCGTTTATTTTCCTATCAGTTATCTAGTGCTCAATTGAATCACTTTGGGAATTCATATACGAAGGCCTCGTTTGTTTCCTTCTCGCAGACGTCTCCCCATTCCCCCAATCTCGTGAAGCTATGCGGATTAGAATTTTCTTTTTTTTCTCGCTTGCTCTTGTCCCCTTCATGTGGCGGGGTTTTTTTTTGTTTTCTCGGATCTCCTTCCCTCCTCCACCACACCAGCGTCATCACATTGCAACCTTGTACGACTCCCCTTGGTGAAACTGCTGTATGTCCTTGCGAAGTGAATTTTGGAAACGTATCCTTGATTCATGGCCGTCGTTGAGGGGGCGGGGGGCTGCTGCCAACTTGTAACTTAATATTTTATTTTGCGGTTCGCACACATATTCCAGATCTGAACGATTGTGCTGTTCGCACAATTGTGTGTAAAAAAGAATTCAGGTGTGTGAGGGGAAGTGTGAGTGGAACTTTGGCAAGATGAGCGATCAAAACCTGAGCTTGAGGGTTGGCTGACGTACGCCGCTGCCGCACCATTGTGCGATGGCTCTCGTGCAGGAAACACTCAATGACGGTTGAAATTTCTTCACCTCAGGTGTTCTGCGTTCCACGACGTTAGGTGGAAATTGCCCTGTCATTACGGGCAAATTTTGTTCATTTCCTCTGCGGAAAATGACACTGAATGCCATGCAATTTCAATTCAGATGTGCGTTGTGCCCGGGGTCGGTGTGTTTTTTTCATTTTTTTACTTTCGTTTTTTTTAAGCGGTTTCACTTCATGAGATTGGTTGTGTGTGTGTGGTGGGGGGAGAGAGGAAATAAATCGAAATTTTAAAGAGTACCCTTGGCTTAAAGGATTTCTCAGAGAAGTTGGGAAATATTTTTAAACTTTAACTGAGTCCAGCATGGCAGCCGACAGATCGTGTAAGTGTACCTTCTAGAAGTTCATATTTAAGGCTAGAATCTGTTAAAACTCTTACTTCTTCTTAAAACTGGGGCTTGTGGCGACCCCAGGGACTTAAAAGTCACCATCAAAAAAGGGAGAATTTTGATGCACACTCTTCAAAAACCGAACGAAACCTTCTATGCGCGAGTGAAACGTAAACTTGCCCAGCTTATTCAAATGACATTCCAAAACAGTTAAAGGTTGACTGCCCACTTCCAGTAATCTCGTGAATTTTCAGTCCATCAAAAAAGGAAGAATTTTGATGCACACTCTTTAAGAAACCGAACGAAACCTTCTATGCGCGAGTGAAGCGTGAACTGGCCCAGTAAATGCAAACAACGTTCCAAAACAGTTTTCGGTTGACAGCCCTTTTTCAGTAGTCTCGTGAATTTTTAGTCCATTTCGATGAGCAATGGTGTGTGGAAGGTGTGCAACGATTCGCTCTTCCTCCTCGACTTCGGCTTCCATGCGTGTCACAGAAAATTCCACCTCTAAATTCAGTATTTTGTAAGCCTCACACAGATCGCTTCAAAACCAAAATCCGTTCCCCAGTGGGTGGCAGGAGAGGAGGGATATTGTATTCACCCGAAAAGAAACAAACATTCTTAAAAGTCCCGATTCGCCGCTCGGGAAAATCCCCTTTTCATTCCATTCTGGGAAATTTAGAAAATTCGAAAAAATCCCCCATTCGGCATGTGAGGCCTCCCAATGCATCCCCTTCATCCGCACGCTTTCACGCTTCCCATACACCCCCCTCCAGGCTTCTGTATTCATTCACTTCAAAGAATTCGTACGCATTTCAAGGGATTCACTTCACCTGCAGCTCGACGCACCGCAACGAAGCGGACACTCGCTGTGAACTCAAATCGCGCAGCCAATTGATTTTTTCCCAGTAGATTTCACATTCTGAAAGCTCTTCAGCAGCTCCACACGGAACAGAGTTTGCAAGAAGTCCTCAGGCGCCACAACGGATTCCCGGGAACTCGATGACGGCACCTCGCACAAGATTCCGCCTTTTAATGGGTCACTCTCTTGCGGTGCGCTCCTCGGTAATCCCTTCGAAATTATTCCCAAGTCGACGACCGACGACCGACGACCGACGATCGACCACCGACTCGGGGGCACCGGGACACCACTCAGCGCCCCACTGCTCCACTCCATCCGGAGCAGCCTTAAATTAATGCGGTCTGAGGATAAATCATACTTAAGGCATAAAATATTTGCTCAATGATTTAAATTATTCAATCCTTCAGTGGGTGCCTTGGGTGCCGTGAAGGAATTCTTCGGTTCTCCGTTTTTTCTTGCGCCCCACTTCGCAGCGGCGGTGTGCAAGTGGGGTGGACGTGCATAGCTATAGCTCGCCGATATCTAACCGACACGTTCATTTGGTCCTCACTCTCTCCTTTATGCGGTGTTATCCTGGCAAAGTAGTAGTCCCGCCACCATCCACCGCCATTGTCGTAGTCGACGTTGCCGCTGCGCCACCACGTCGCAGTCGCCTTCAGCGCCCACCACCATCAGCCGCCACAGCGAGCGAGCCGAGCACCACAAAGAATAACGTGAGTACACGTCCAACCTAGCAGCAGTGTGCTAAACGTCATGACGTTAATCTGAAATGTGTTCAGTTTTATGGCGATTGCATTGTGCAGGGATATCTCTCACACCAGGACTCCTTTCGGCATAGATAGTGCGGCTTTGGCGAGAGCACTTTGCAGCTTTAGCTCCTCTTTTGCAGCGGCTCTGCGTGCAATGATGCTTTAAAAGCCATTGTGGGCACACTTAAGTAATTTAATTCTGGAAAATGTTTGCGATGGCGGTTAATCGATTCCTGCTCAGCTGCAGGTAATTCGCATGCAAATGCATTGCAACCTTTCGACCGCCTCGCCGCCGACACCGTTTCCCATCATTTCAGAGATTACCGTCGCCAGGGCTGTCGTCATCGACATTGCCATCGCTGCCGCCATCACCATCACCATCGCCATCGCCACCATCGTCGTCGTCGTCGTCATCGTCGTCCTCGTCCACGTCTTGCTCACGAGGGATAATAAGGAGGAGGCGCGCTTCCTGTCCCTTACGTTCGGACGGATGATAATTATATATGTATGTCAGAGGGGCAACAAGCGGGGGTTGCCTCTTCGTGGCTGTTTGTGAATTTGTTATCGATTTACTGGATTTAATCGTGACGGGCAGATGAGAGAGACTCCCCGACAGAGAGAGAGAGAGAGGGAAGATAATCGCATTATCCTTTAGTTTCGGCTTTAGTCAGTCGGGCTTAGAACGTTTAAACTAATTGGGTTCGCTGTCGAAGAGCTTACTTTGTTGATGGCTTGGCTGGCGGGACGGGTAGCGTGTGGGGGTGTCCTTGAGATTGACTAAGAGAAGGATGTCGACATCAAGTGCAGTGCGGCTACAGCAGATTCCCCTGACAGTGATGACTTAGCCTCGGTGGTCTTTCTTGACTTATTTCAGTTCTCTCCAGTCAATTTATGGCGGATGGAGTGGGCTTTAAGTTTTTGGGATGGATGAGGAGTGAGCTTCCCCAGCCTCTCCCCTTGGCGCATATGTTTGCTCTCGTGAATTGAAAATGGTGATTTGGTAAGGCATTCGTCCCTGGAGTGTCCTTTGATGTTTGCTTGAAAGTGTTTCGTGTTTTTTGGGGGGTGAATGCCTGGCGCCTTATGTACACCTTCACAAGGAGGTGGACTTTTTCTGCTTTAGGGGGCATGAGCCATCCTTCGGTCTCATGATGAGAAATTGTGCTGGTGAGTCTGTGGAGTTTTAAGCTTGCTTCAGTTGTATTGGATCATCATCTGGTTCCTGTGTGAAACACGTTGTAAGTGGAATGGAAGGTGGAGTGTGTAGGGTAATCAACTCCTTCTTTCGAATATCCCTCGACTCGGAGTCGGAGTCAGGCGGAGATTGCTTCTGTTTGTGAAGTCGGCTATTGAATGACAAAAAAGCGAGACGCTTGACTTGCTGGCAGTCCGATACTCTATCACCACACTTTAAGTACTTTTCAGGCAGGCATTCCATTAAGGGTTGAGGCCTAGACTGTACTCCGTTGCTGATGGCCTTACACGCTGCTTTCAGTCGCCTTTGAGGTTTCCCAGGCTGGCATACCATTGGAATCAGACCAAAGCAACATTCCATAAAAGATAATCACGTGCAGCGCTTTCAGTCATCCAAGGAATGGTTTCCAAAGCAGGAATCCCGTTGAAGGTCAGTTTTTGGCGCAAATTGTCATTCTATTTATTTCAACAAAAAGTTTAAAGGCTGGCATTACATAAAGCTCTTTCCTCGACCTGGACGTTACTAAGAGAGGATGAGGAAGCCTTTAGTCTTTTCGAGAGAAAACTTTTGCGTGCGGAGAAGATTTAACGATGAACTCTATGGGCTGTACAGCGACATGCGCCTAGTCAAGCGTCTCCAGATACAACGCTTCAGATGGCTAAGCCATGTAGAGAGTATGGAAACCACTGCTCTGGCCCGAAAAGTCTTCGAATATAAGCCATTGGGACAACGCAACAGAGGACAGCCTAGGCTAAGTTGGCGCACACAAGAGGAGAAGGATCTCAGCCAACTTGGAGTGCGCAACTGGCAGCAGCTGGCGAAAGATAGTGCTGGCTGGAGAGGCATGTTGGTTGAGGCCCAGGTCCACCCCGGACTGTAGCGCCACAAGAAGATGAAGATTACATTTAGCGTCAAAATCTGAGTGAATGCTGCACACCAGCTGAGTCCCTTCACTGCTTCCAGTTGTCCGGATGAAATTCTCTAACCACTCGGTCTTTACAGAAGAGGCTTGGTTTTACTCATTCTTCTCGAACTTGAAGGCTGTGATTCAAACACCTTCTACGTAGGGGTACAGTTGTCAATGTGCTCGATGTGGCTAAGCGAGCACAGTCAATGGTGCCTTGTCATACTGACTACATGCCCATCTTGGAACAGCTAGTGGAGTGAACAGTTGTGCCTTTTCCTTCCATTCCAGGACCTTCTGTCTGTCCAAGGAGCTGGTTCTTTGTCTTAACATTCATTTCAGGACTGGACTTTATATAACAGGACTGTTGAGATACGAGTCGACAATCTCCAGTCTGTCTAGCTTCATTGCCTAGGGCCTAGCTTCTCCAACAACTACTCGCGTTGTCCGTGCTACTGTTCTTTCACGAGTGGAGGAGACCTACAGTTTTTTGCCAACACCAAACGGCGAGATTTGAGAAGCTTTTCAAAGGTCGACACACTTTCCACTACGCCACGGCGACCACGATCGGCCCTTATTCATCTTAAGACTAACCGATGACACTAGCTGTAGTTTCTAATTGAAACTGGAGGTTACACCAAACCTATTCCCTCGAGGTAAACTCTGGAGTGTTTTAGGGGGACTGATGGTCCTCTGTTGAGTGCTATTCAATCTCTTGACACCAACTGCAGCAGCTGTGCTCGTGTGAGCGATGGTAAATCAATAACTTTCCCTGTGGGCCTTGAGCTTCGACAAGGGTGCGTCTTGTCAGCTTTCCTTTTCATTGTTTATATGGACTAGATGTTGCAGAGCAGCACGCTAGGAATGTTTCACATTGGGAGAGTTGGGGACAAGTCGTCTTCCCAAAATATGGAACTCCAGCGTGCGCTTGATAAGTAAGTATGAGCTGATGCTGGATGGAAGGTGACCTTGAACAAGTCTGATGCTATGGGCAATTCCAAAACGACTGTCTTATGCCCTCTTCATGTCTGTGGAGTTCTTCTTCTTTACTGATTGATCGAAGGAGCAACACTGAGCTTTCTTGTAGGATTCCATAAGCTGGATCAATTTTAAAGCGGTTTGGTGGATTTGGATGGGAAGGCCGAACTTGGTACCCAGTCTTCATTCCAACCCCCACCTGAAATCATGAAATTGGGGTGATAACCGAAAGAGTAAGATCATGAATACAGTCTGCCAAGATGAGATTTCTGTGTGATAGGTCGGGATAGGTTGAGAAACGCGACGGTTGGAGGGAGAATTCAATGTTGAGCAGATACTTCTTCCAAAGAGGACTTGTTTCGTTGGTTTGTCCATGTGGTGCCGACGTCCCCTTCATCACAACTTCGAGGCGTGCCTTAGATGTTATGCCATTCGGTAGGTGACTGCTCGGTAGACCTAGGTCGAAGTGGTTTGATCACATCCATTACCGCTCCTGATTGCGCTTGGGAATAGCTCCTGATAAGTTAGAACCAATGGCAGAGGATGGAGCGGCCTGAAGGACTCTCGCGCACGCATCAACCAGCAACCTCTTTAATGGAACATGCGGGTTAACGAAAAGAGGTCGTATAGTCACTAGATGATCCTTGGTAGCCCAGCAGCAGTAAAGCCATGCTGAGGGTTAACACATAGAGGACGTAGTGGTCTGTATCCTCTCTGGTAGATATACACAAAAAAGATGAATGATTGAACGAATGGAGACACCAAATGGGTTCTGTCCGTGGCAATATCGTGGGGCCTGCATTAAAAATGCTTGGAAGTCAAGGACCTTAAATTTACTTCAATCAAACTTTTCTCCACCCTCTTATGATCGTCAGCTAACTCCAAGTTTCAAATTTAAATGCTTGGATTTGCCACCAGAATATAGAGACTGTCTTCCTGGAATGAACCAAACCTCCTAGCCGCACATCTTCCAGGGAGACTCTTACGAAACTCCCACCTAACTTTCCTTTGTACCGATATGATGGACTGCAATCCTGTTTCTTCCTCTTATACAGCCCTGCCAATGAGGCACGACACTGTGTCCCAAGTTGATCTATTGCATTGCAAGGGTTAGCGTTACCCCAAAGGACTGACTGTTTCCTTACGAGTAAATACTTCGTAGAGGAATTTTTGAGTTCCATCGAAATGAGAAGAAGAAGAAGAAGTCAGTATCTCTCATGGCCAGCGGAGTGCTGAACAATTGCGCAGAATGTGTAAGAAGGCTTCATCATCCGTTAAGCATAGACAACAGGTCTGGTCTTAGCACAGCTTCATTTTAGAAAGGCCGTATTTCAGGTCGTAGTGGTCAGTGAACCAAAGGATTTCCATGCAAGGCATAGTACCGATGCACTTGATCCTCTTGTCTGTATCCCAAGCTTTTATTTCAACAAATATCAATTGAAATCTGCCGATTCTCACACGAAAAACAAAGCTACTGAGTTTTGTCAAGTCAATGTGCTCGATGATCGAAAGGTGTCATATGGAACATGTAACCCAACCTTTTCCTCTTAGTAAGCTTACATGCCTTAGGCGCCTTCTATCACCACCTTTCCTTGGATATGAACCTTCAACCAACCTCCTCGCCTTAATCAACTTTGCATGTTCTTCCAGATCAGCTCTGCATCGGTCCGAGGTCTGTTGTCCAACCTCATTGATCAAAAGCCCACACAGACCAACGATGAAATTGCAGCTCAAGTAGTTATTCTCGAAGATCCCATTTCATTGTTTGACATTCATGTCTCCCCGCAGCTGCTGTCCACAAGTGTCTTACTGCTCACCTTGGTCCAATGGCACTTTCAGTCCGAGACGTTTCCCTTCAAGTGCCGCGAATGAAAACGAAAGCCGCCTTCAACTCACGGGCTATCAAGTTATAAACACAAAAAGACAAGTGTTCAGTTCTGGTTAAAATAAAAGCTTATCGCCCGTCGGAATCCAGGTGCTCGAAGCACAAGCACACCATTCGTTGTCCCCGAGGGGTGGAAAAGGGGGTTGGTGCGGGGTTGCGTCAACCAGCCCCAAGAAAAACAAGGGGACTCAGGGTACTCGCAGAAAGCTGACAAACCAGAGTCCAGAAAGAAGACACACTCCACACTCGCACACACACACACAGCACACTCCCCCCCCACCCATCGACTCACTGCATTCATTCATTCTGCCGGGCGAAGTGAATGTGCAGCAATATCTTCTTTCGGGTCTTCTGCGAGTATGTCAAGCGCAATGAGAAATACGTAAAATTCCTGAACTCAGCTGTTATTAAACACGTTCGAAATATAAAAGCGTCCTGCGTCCTTCCACTTTATAGACGTTATGACATTTTCTGCAGGACATGTTCGTAATAAACTTTAATGGCTGCAGGAGAGAATGGAAAAAAAAGTGTCATAAACATTTTACTCCTCGAATGCTGGCGCCCATTCCAGAGATGTTCACACAAAAAGCAAAAAAAGTGAAAAAAAAAAACGCGCAGAGGCAAAGAGAAAAAAGCGGTGACACGCGAGGCGCTGGACGGGCGGAGAATTCTCTAAATTTCAATTCTTGTCATAGTTCCTAGCTGCTTCGCCCACCCCCTCCCCCGTTTAAGTGCACGGATGGATGAGTCAGACGCCCGACGAGTGCACCAATGCTATTGACACGTCGCCGAGCATAAGTTTTAATTCAATTCGGACGAATGTATATTTTCCGGCTCTCTCTCTCTGTGTGCAAGGGCAGCGCGCCCGGCCCGATGCCATCAAGTTTAACGAATCGCTCAAAGTTATGTCATTCATTACAACGGACGCTGTAACCGTTTTAGCGTAACAGTTCTGCTCCTGCTGTCTAATCCTGGCACGTTCGTCGTTCAATTGAGAACTGATGTCATCGGAAATTCTTAGGGGATAGCGGCTGGTGGGGTTGCGGGGTGTTCTCTTCCAATAGAAAGTTTTCCGGGTCTGCAGCTGTGCATCTGCTTCTGGACTGATATGTACTCACATGCAGGTGGCCATGACCGGGGCTCGCTCGAGAGACCAGGAATACACTCTCGGGTGAATAAATTATTCCAATGGCAGCTCGTAAACGACCCAAGCTTTTGCCATCTGTCAGCTGTCATAAACTTTACTAGTTACTCGTGTATAAGGACATCATCAAATCGACAACTGGCACCGAGATCTCTACTCATCGGGGGGGAGTTTTATTCAAGAGGTGGTGATGGGGTAAAAATTTGCCTGCATATTATCGAAAAAAAAAAACAAATTATCGAAAATGTTATCGATTTATGGGGAAATGGTGAATCTGTATTCAAGAGGTTTGGAATTTGGATTTTTTTTGCGAACCCAAATCTATAAAACCTCTAAACATAACACAAAAATTTATCGATAACTGCCGGCTAGCAGTTACATATGTATGTTTTTGGCAAACGCTTAGTTTCCCCGGTACCATCCATTGAAAAAAAACTAATAGGTAACGGTCACTTCGTATTGGGGTGTATGTATCCATATGTTATCGAAGTTATCGATTGTTGAATCACAATCATTTATAAGTTATTTATTTCAACAGTGTTATTGAGTTTGGGAAATAAATTTACCCACTTTTCCTTCATAAACTATGACTATGTTATCACTTGTTATCGATTTCTAAATGGAAAAGTTGTACATCTCGTTGGAAATATTTCAATGCCATACAGATGGATACTACGTACAGTTACATAATCGATATATAATCGACCGATCGCAAATTATTACAACATAAATTTTTTGTGTTATCGAGGAAATCGATTATCCAGCCAAATCCAATTTCGTACCAATTGAATCTTATTTTTTTTGGTATTATAGACTTGCGTGTTTCATATGTACATTATTGCTAATTTAAAATGTTTTTTCTCAATCGAAGTTATCGATTATCGAATAAATTTTCTGTCATATATACATATATACTGTCAAAATTTATTGGGTGATTTAAGTAGACAAATTTCCTACTTCATTTCAGTTTGTTTGTTTGTTCTTCTTAAGATTGGTGTTATAGTTATCGATGTTATCGATTGATCAATTACATTTCAAGAGGTAAGAACCTTGAATGTTCCCTGCACACAGCGTACCTTTTTCGAAGTAATATATAAGGATGTTAAACATCAATGTTATCGAACATAAGTCGTACCTATGCTACATTTCATCACTATTGCCGATCAAACATTGATGTTATCGAAGATCATTTTTGAACTTTATAGGCCGGAATCTTTATCACACACATTACTGTCACTTATCACGGATACGAAGGTTATTAGGGATGTGTATAAAATCTGGGATGTGTCTAAACCTTACTGTCGCCTATTGTATCGAACGCAGATCCCAATAAAATTTTGAAATTACTTCTGATATCGAACTTTAAAGTCGTTTTTCCATCAGATTTATAGTAACCTATGAAAAACGTCGAATAACTTGTACTGAATGTAACAGATATCGAATGCCGATTCTGCCGAGATTATGTACGAGCAAAGTTATCGAGTTATCGAACGTGAATGCTGTCGAAACTATACACTAACTTATGTTTTTTACGTGAGACATCAGTTTCTTTCAGTTTGATTACAAGAGCTTCTGAATCTGAGATGTAAACAACGACTGTAAACGTATATCGATGTTATCGAACGCAGGGGTTATCGAAGTGGGGATCAATATAGCTACTCGTTATTACGAAATGGCAGGGAAGTACAAGATCTGTGCTTATTAATGTTTATTCTGTCTGGTGTCAGTGTTATCGAAAAATAGTCCTATCGATAGTCAATGCTGTGGAAGTTCCATGCCAGGTGTATATGCACCGTGAGTGGTGTAAATGTGAATACCATCGTACATCAGAGCTGTATCACTTAATTTCTGCGAATTATCGATGCTATCGAACGGCGTTTTGATTGAATTGTTTTCTATGAGGCATCAAAATGTTAGTTAGTCAGCCACCAACATTGAATGAATAAACAAAAACCGCTTTAAGGACGCATTTCTTAAAGTTTCCTCTCAACGGGTGTGAAACTATCGCTGCCTTGGCTCCATAACTCATTCTTCTCTCAAACCGCGACCCCACCAGCCACAACAATTTTGTCTTACTGCTACCGTCAGTGTATCTAAGACCACTCGAAACATGAGTGCTTTCACTTGCCCCTTGGGCGTGACATGTGGAAGGCGTACGCAAGATTTAAGCCCGCACAAGGACACCGACACAAAATGTGCTCACGTCATAAAAACACATGAGGCATGTACTCCGCATACGTTGTGGTTGCCCGGATAGCGTAACAACCTCAAGCCTCACATAATTCACACACAGCCACCGACCGACAGACCAAGAGTGCGATTGCCGCCGCACCGTCACCCAACAAGGACCAACCGACAACCGACTCGAACGGGACACCCGACTGGAATTCATTTTCATTAAATTAAACTTGAATTTACGATAAAACGAAACTCCATCACCGTGAAGGTAATAAAAACTCGTGTACACAGTTGGTCACATAATGGCTTAAGCTGAAATCCATAAATTGTCGCCCATTATACCCCGTTGATCTGCGTCTTCTTGGCTGTGTGCGTTCGGTCGACTGGCCAGGTCTTCATTGGCCGATAAGTGTGCTGTTGGCTGTGTTTTCGTTTCGGCTTTTCTTCGGTTCTTTTTGCTGCATTTTCATTAATTTCATGTATGAAAACCACTTTGGGAGGATGTTCCGGTGTGTGGCGCTTCACTCACTCGCACGCATGCCCCTCCCCCCTACCCCTTGATGTGTGTCCCGGACGCATTAATCAGAAATGTGATTGGGGATGTATGGCTGTGTCATGCGGCAGTTAACAGGATTTCAACGTCATCCCTCATGAAATAGTGCGTGTGTTGGCGTTTTTATTTAAATAAAAAAAAAATTAAAAACGCGTGCAATAAATACAAATGCAAACTGTGCGCACTCGCATGCGTTAAGTGCTGCTGCGAGATAATCTGTTTATATGCGGGATGCAAAGGATCATAAGCAAGGCAGAGAAGTGATTTTTTTCCAACAAAGCGGTCCGTGCTGTCCTCAACTTTGTAGTCCGTCCTTGAGGGGGTTCCTCTGGTGAGCGTCTATAGCAACTTTTTAGCAACTTGGTCCCTTGTGGACTACAGCTGTGATGTCCAACCAGTAGGGTATTTTGGATGAGTCTCACTCAGACTTCCTCTCTCAAAAGTGCCCTAAAAGAGGAAACATTTGTAATGGAAAATGCCTCCCACATGCAGTGTTACACATCAGAAAATATTTTCTTCAACTCTTGTCTAACCAATTGCACAACCATGTCTAATCCACTTGACACACTCGTCCCACCCACATTCGATGGCCAAACAACGCACCCACACATCGGACAGCATTCATTGAGGCGAAGATGTCACCACCAGGAGTAGTCCATCCCGCTAATGCATTCCATTTTGCAAATACTTGTCCGCTCTAAACCCAAGCCCACCGCAAAACCCTACTCCAACGGTTCGGCATTCAACACTTTATGCATTCCCTCCGAAGGTCGTCCTCCCAACAATTGTGATGCCCGACCTCTGCTTATCAACTTTTTCAATCACAGATACACAACATCCTCGTGTTGACCAAATCTTCTTCATAAGCCGCCACCGTCACCACCGCCACCCAGGCTCTATCGTTGCTGCTGACAACAAGGCCAACACACCCACCGTCCAACTTTGACATCTTCAACCACCCATCCACCCGCCCACCACTCACACTAATTTCTATGCAAAGTATTTGAGTATCCGAGAGTGGATGTTGTATGGAAACCAGAGGACACCACTCATGTGAGACTCCTCCCCACACACACACATCCGATTGTACGCCTCGCAAACCAAACTACCACCCACTTTGGTGCGAGTACTTAAAACTTGTAACTGAGCGTGTTCAAAGTCAAAAGAATCCGAAAGGTAGACTCTGCACGGCAGTTATTTCATACAATCAGAGGATGACGTGGAACTTTGTATGGCCACTGAGGGGCTGCTGCTTCTGCTCGTCCTGCGACTTTCTTCTTTTGTCAACGACATCCAGAAACTTTCAGCAGGATAAACTTTCTTCATGATGTGCGTCGCTATGGCGCTACGATGGGCGTTCCACCTCTCCTCTCCTCTCTCTCCCCGTGTGCGGTTTTGTTTTTCTTCCGTTAACTCGTATCAGAGAGGCTACACGGGCCAACATGGCCCTTATGTCTTAATCAGAATTGGGATCTCCTTTGTGTCCGTACCGACGGCGGGAGGGGGAGGGGGGGAGCGTGTGTGTGGCGACTGGGGTCCAAGTCAACTCCCTTTTGTTGTACCTGCCGGGACCTATTCGAAGACACTTTCTGATGCCCTTCCTTCTGATGCAAACTGTGAACGTGTGGGGGTTGGGGTTGAAACAATATTTTAATAGAAACATAACTGTTTGGGGTGATTTCTGAGGAGACTGGCACTTATGGCGAATCGTCGCCTGGAGGTGTGCGGTCTGCGTTTAGGGTTCGTTTAGGGGACTTTGGCGGAACACCGATGGGCAATTGGTGGATTGTCCTGAGGTGCGCGTGCAGTTTATCTCTCACCGATGGCCTATGTGAGGAGGTCCCATGTGGAAGGTGTACTCTGTGAAGACAAAGATTATGTTGAAGACGAGCGCCAGATCTCGAGAGACTGGGGGTTCAAATGGGGTTTCCATGGACAAAGGAAGCGCAATTGAGAAGAACGTAATGAATGGTTGTGGAGATCTTGGAACTAGCATCTCCTTGACACAAAAATGTGTCAAAACATTTGAAAAAGGGTACAATCCGCGTCAGATTCTTGCTCTCTCGAAGGGAAGACTTCTTCTCTTGGTAGATTTTATAAGTCAGGGCTATCGAGGATTCCTTTTCTTTGAACTTAAGCCCAGTTAAGGTCCTTATTGAGATGATCCTAGTTTCCATCAGTTCCCTCAATCAGCGCTGTGCCGGTCTTTCGACTAAGCAGAGGAGATGGAAGACGCTTTCTCCTCCCTCTTCATCTGAGGAAGGAAGCTGCCGTATAAAGACGCACTTCTCCCACCGAACCGCCCACTTCCACTCCTGTTGACAGTCCTCATATAAGACAGCGTTGCGATTGTCAGAATTCCAACAGTGAAGGGCACAAAAAATGAGGACAGTGAGGAGTTGGTCGCCATGGCGAAGTGGGTTAGTGCGTCTACCCACACCCCGTAGGTCAAGGTTCGATTCCCGGACGGAACACCTCGTATTTTTCACGGCACCTCATCCTTCAAATATCAACAAACACTCAGAGAGTATCAACTGTCCGTGAAAAGCTTCTCACTGTTCGGAATCGGTAAACAACTCCAGAAATCCCTTTTACTCGTGAAAGAAGAGCAGCACGCACTACACGAGTGGTTGCTGTAGAAGCTATGCCCTGGTCCCTTATGGGCTGTAGTGCCACTCAATTATTATTATCTTGTTGGCTATCTATCTCCGACCTTAAACTCCTATTTTCAAACTTACTGAGACTTCGGACGGACAAAATTGGAGGTCGGACTTGCATCCAAGCAGTTATACGGCCAAGGACGAAATGAGTCTGGTAGTGGTCTCTGTTCAACTGGACTCCCTTGTACATCACAATGGTGTGTCTTGCTTCTAATGAGTTCGATATCGGGTGTAAGCATCGACATTTACACCGACAGTCACACAGCAACTAGAGCCCTTGGTCACCATTTAGAAGACCAAATTCTGTAAGCCTCTACTGTATCTGTCTCTTGACCATATGTTAGCCAATGCAGCCTTCTGGTGAACTGAGTTCCTAGTCTCAGCGAAGGCTCAGAGAACCGTGAAACAGATGAGGTAGGCAACATCACTTTTTTTCTGTTGAAATGTAGGATACCCTGCACTGGAGCGCTCGGACTCAAAAACTGGTCCATTGTGCTACCAGCCAGGAACCTACACTTAAAGTCATTTCTTGGCCTTCCGGAGGAATTACAGGGCTTCTGTGATAGAGACCCTAGGTTTTCAGCTTTCACCACATCAGCGCCAAATAGCCGCCACCTGATACGAGCAAAGGTGGGACTTTGACAGCTAAGATGCTCTAAAGTGTCTTCACCTTCTCCAAATGCGTCGCAAAGGGTGCCATCATTAAGACCAAGCAGACAAGCTTAGCAAAGGTGAAGTGTCCCGTTTGTACGCCGACAAGTTTTCTGCACTCTCTTCTGTCTAGAGATAACAGAAAAGTCGCGGATTTCTTGCTGACGTTCGGGAGCATGCACTTGGTCAGCCTGCATCCTGCAGCCACGTTGTTTGACACGGGGAAAGTTGCCCTTGAAAAGTCGCGGATTTCTTGCTGACGTTCGAGAGCACTCACTTGGTCTGCCTGAATCCTGGAGGGTTGCTATCTGCTATCTCTTATTGTCTGTTGGGAGACCCAACCGTTAATGAAAACCCTAACCATGGAAGCGGGTAGTGCCAAGGTTGGTTCGGTCCCTACGAATGACTCTTCTTATCCTTGTCTAGCTAGTTCATCAGCAATCTCGTTTGCCGTGATCCCATGATGTCCCGGGCAAGTCTTTGCGAATTCAGTCTGCCGACCAAATTAAAAGAAGACTTGCGTTCCTGGACTATCTTGGAAGTGGTCAAAGGCCTTAAGCACAGCTTGGCTGTCACTGCAAACGCAGATACTTAGCCCCCTTCCACCTATTCTTCACAATATAGTTGGGCCCATTGGGATAGCAAACGTTTCCACTTGGAAGACCGATGTGTGAGGTCTGAAGTTGTCATCCTTTACGAAAGCCCCAGCACCAGATCCGTTGTCTTGGAGCCACCCTTTGAAAATCCGACTACATTCTCTTTCCGGTTCAGTTTCTGGTCAGAGTGTAGGTTACAGGGAAAATCGACTTTATATGAGCGACGCAGCTGGATCGTTGGTGACCCCGCATCAGACAGCATGTCCCTTGAAACTTGTGTTATAGGAGATGCGGTGCGCCAAGCAACAGCACTTAGTTCCACTGCCCACTAGCTCATTAGCAAAGTCTTGTACCAAAAAATATCAGAGCTAGTGATCGGCGAGGCCTATGAGTTTTGGGAAATTTGGGACAGAAGTGGGCAAGAGCGAATGTGGAAAGCACCGGCCACTCACAGTCTGAGCCTATTAAGAGTCTTGCTTGCCGCTTTGCAATGTGAAGACATGCCGAATGACTATGCCTCTCATATGGCAACTACTGCAACAGATGAATGAATGAAGAGGAGGAACAAAAGCCCGCGCAACTCCTCTGCAGCGTCCCTAAGGATTAAGACCCTCGGAGCATTCTACATTAAGCAGCTAACTGACATCCGAAAGTGGCCATCCGACTATAGCCAAATGAGTTGAGGTCTGTCGTCTCAGAGGGCTAGGGAATGTGGTTTATGACAATGCTGCGACTCAGAAAGTTGTTAATTCCGACCCCGAGGGACAACCATGCCTCCGGTGGCGCAAGCAGGTGGAAAGGGGCATCAATGCAGTAAACGTGGGTGGCTGTAAGAGATTAGCAGAATACTGAGCTAGACGAAGAGGCATGTTAGCTGAAGCCCAGTTCCCCTTCGGAATGTTGAGACAGCCGAAGAAGTAGAAGGCGAGGTAAGCGATAAAATTGTTGTTCACCTATGCCGTGTCTGTCCAACTTGAAGAAAAGGCCTCAAGCATCATCCTTGTTGGGTGCAATTTTTACTTCCATTTGAGATGCAACCAATTAGCGGACGACTAGATCACTGAGATTCAAGCCTGGTCTTTTAGAAGTCTTTGGGCCCATTTAGGTCAAAGTGAAACCGCCAAAGTATCTCACCCGGTCATTGAAAAAACACTTTTCTTCGCTAACAGGATCCACATTTCCAGGAAGCCAAAGTAGTGTTATTAATGCAACGTGTAGCATGTCCAATAAAGTTTGAAATCTCAAAATTCAACAGACTCAACAGACAAAAAAGTGTACAGTCTAAAAAATTCACTCTTACAGTACACAACGTCCACACCTTTACCGTGAGATCCACAGATTAAACTGATTGGCCAGTAATTCCCTCTTCAATGAGTCAATCCCTCAATTTCAATTGCAAACCAAAAAGAAATCACTTTTAATGACGGAATTCAATTTTACGACAACTGCAGCTTGTCCGGACTCCCTCCCTCTCTCTCTCTCTCATACACGCTCATCCTTTTCCATTTCACAATTTATTGTCAAGATACGAGCACTTATGTCCACTCCTGGTGCATTCGTCTTCTTTCGAAAATTTCTTTACGATTCCCAGATTCACAGATAGCTCCACCAACCCAACCCCTTCCACCGCCCCCAGCATAACCTGATAACGTCTTGAACGAAGACCGAGGCAGGGGCTTGAGCACCGTAGCTACAACTCAGTGCTGTGCATATGGCCTCAGCACATACTCTAAGGACACCCATGCAGAGCGGATTATGTCCGAAGTCAAAGTATTCTCATTTTATGGTATTTGACAGGACATGGAAGCACACAAGATGTCTGCACAAAAGACAAAAGATTAAGTCAACCTCCTCCATCCTGTCCTCAAACACACAAACACACACACACTCTCGGGGGGTGCTCATCGTGGCATTCCCACATGCTCTGCACACATTTTAGTCCATTTGGTCGGTTGGTTGGTTTTTTCACTGTCCTCTTGAATCTGTTGTTCCAGTTCTTTTCTTTCTGCTTTGCCCCGCTTTTGTTGCTGTTGACTGTTGGGCCAGCCAAGTGGCTTTATTTTGTCCACACAATTGTGAAACAAATGGATTCCTTGAAACGCTCGTGAAGGATTAGAGGCACACACAGGGGTCGGGGCGACGTATTGGGCTCATGACCACTTTGGGAGTTTAATTAACTCGAAGATGGTGCTGGGCGGCCAGATGGCCAGATGGCCTGGATTGCGTTTGATTGTGTGTAAATTGTGAATCGGGTGAGCAATTGACGTTGAAGACGTTTGCAGTTCATCGCTTAGAGTTTGCATGCAGGCTGTGTTTCCTTTACTTCGTCCTTCTTTGTGCGGGACCAACGCTAGCAAGTGCTCTGCATGGGCTGTGTTTGATTCGACGTTGGCATGTCATCATGTCAATGTTGTTTCTTATTCCTAGACATTTGGCCACCCTTGCTACGGTGCGTTGAGTGGTAGCGGACTCCCGTCCGGTTTCAACAGTTTAAGGCACACCGACGTGGCCACGTGAACCCGCTCATTTAATTCAAGTCAGAGAAGATGGTGCAGCAGCTAATCTCATTTCAATTCAAAAAGGCTGATTCATCGCGAGGTTTGATTTACTAAGTTAAATAAAACACATAAGTTTGAACTTGGTCTTAACATTTTTAGTATTGGTCAAAAGAAAAATTTATGGCATTTACTGTTTAAGAATAATATCATGTATATGTTGGCCAGGGCTATGTCAGTCAGTTGATCCTTGTTTCACTTCTCTTCTTCTGCTTGGTGCGGGGTGGATCTTGGCCTCAACCACAACCAACATGCCTCTCCAGCCAGCACGATCTTTTGCCAGCTGCCGCCAGTTGCGCACTCCAAGTTGGTTGAGGTCCTTCTCCACTTGTGTGTGTCACCTTAGCCTGGGCCGTCTCAATTGTTCGGATTCGAAGACTTATAGGGCCAGAGCACTGGTGCTCTACATAGCCTAGCCATCTTAAGAGTTATATCCGAAAACACGCCTGACTAGGCGCATGTCGCTGTACAGCCCATAGAGCTCGTCGTTAAATCTTCTCCTCCAGATGCCATCAACGCAAACAGGACCAAAATTCGCACGCAAAACTTTTGTCTCAGTCTAGTTTCACTCACTTCCCTCAAATCGTCGCAGGTGTATGCTGATGTGTCGGTCTTTCGAATGAGCAGAGCAGTTGGAAGATGCTTTCTTCATCCACTTCATCTGAAGGAGGAAGCTGCCAATTACAGACGCACTACTCCCACAGATTGATCATGGTTACGTCTGAGGTGATCCTTTCGGAAGGTCCAATTTTGGGCAACTTATTCAATGGGACTGGGATCTCACGGACTACCCGGGGAATGACTTTAAAGGGATAAACTGAAGCTGGCTGATTTCTAAAGACATGAGACTTTACATATCCAAAGAGAAAATAGTCCGATCTAGGCGGCCGAACCAAATTTCAGAATAAGACACCGGGTTTCCTTCGAGTCTTTTTAAAGCCCATTCCCCAAAAATTTTACGCAAATTCAAGTCACTTGGCTTTAGTTAAATTTTGCCTCTTGAAGGCCAAGTTATCGTATACGCCAAGCCTAGTTGCGAACGACAACGAATTGATTCGTTACGGTCTTCGCATTCACTCTACAGCTGCTATACCCAATACTTGTTGGATGTGGTCCAAACGGTGAGGTATTATCCAGTAACGTAAGTGGTTAGTGGTATCAGAAGGTCGCGCGCCGTAAGTTCCTCGAATTGCTCGAAAAGACATTTCCCACAGAACTCTGCGTTTTGTACTACAGCTGAACAACTTGGAGACCTTGTTGTGGTGTGAGTCTCCTCACGTTGACTTGCCAAACCATACTGAGAAGAAATGACGAAAAAGTTTGACAAAAGTCACCAGCGGTCTTAAAACCGCCAACTGAAATCTAAACCTCCTGATGAATCACACGAAGTAAGGAAAATGGTAATAGTATCGATCCTTTGGAAGTTGGAGTTCCATCTCAAATGAGTTATGTATGTTCATTGGAAGTCACTCCTTGACACCTTTCAAGGCAAGTCACGCCTGCCAGCGTAATGTCTAATTTTCCAACCAAGTTTCTCAAGCTCCACCTCATCGAAAGCCTTTGAGAAATTTAACAAACAAAGATGGGAAACGAACTCCTTTTGAAATGACTTCTATCCTTCTCAAACAGATGGCCTTGGACAAGGAACAGCTTTCAGTGGTCCAATAACCAGACTGACGGAAGGTTCTTAGAGGCTTGGGAGTCAAACAGGAACAGCTTTCAGTGGTCCAACAACCAGACTGACGGAAGGTTCTTAGAGACTTGGGAGTCCAACAGGAATAGCTTTCAGTGGTCCAACAACCAGACTGACGGAAGGTTCTTAGAGGCTTGGGAGTCCAACAGGAACAGCTTTCAGTGGTCCAGCAACCAGACTGACGGAAGGTTCTTAGAAACTTGGGAGTCCAACAGGAACAGCTTTCAGTGGTCCAACAACCAAACTGACGGAATGTTCTTAGCGACTTGAGAGAACAACGGCGCGAAACGTAAGCTCTCAAGTTCTCTGGAACATCGACAAGCAGAGGGAAATGCTAAGTGACCTATAATCGGCGGCAGATAGTTGCTGAGATTTCTTGGCGACCGGTATTGATCGTATTTTGATGTAGACTGATAGTCATCACGTAGTAGCCTATCCTCCCTAGCTGCCACAAAACCTCTAAGCCTAGGCAGCATGTAACCGGGAACTTCTGTCTGACTGAACTGGAAGTCGCTATCCCCCGTTACAGTATGTTCACCAGTCCATCCGTCAGTCAACTTCCTCACACTCTCCACATCTGCCTGCCTTAGAGGATCCACTCACTCGAGACTGAATTCCAGCACACCACACGGTGATTACCTAAATCTTCTTTAATTGACATTTTGACTACGTTCAAGGACATTGGACATGTTCTGACTTTGTGGCCTTTAAACGACATTAAGAAGCTTTCTTGGAGCAGTTTCTACTCACCGCCAAGGCTATCCATCCTCAAGGCCCTACAAAGTGTAAGAAGCGCCATCTAGTCTCCACACAAACGGCGCAAGATAAAATCACATGCATACACTTAGGAGCATCGCTTTCGACTGTTCCTTCATCCATCTCTAAGTATCCACAGCGACAGAAGGCACACTCGCAAGATGTCCTCATTCCAGGGCGTCCTTCCTTCTGTGCTGCCATCTTAAATCCGATTACATTCCATCCTTGTCCATCCATTTCAGTTAGTTATCTTCAAAGCCCATTTTTCCACTCTCGGCGGCGGCGTGTGGTGCTCTCATTTTTGTGTCCTTCGAGCCCAAAGAACACAATCCCATGCATTATGAGTTTATGTCCTTTCGCATGTCCCTTGTACGCTTTGCAGCAGTTAAAACGCTCATAATCTCATTAAATGCCCGCAGGATATGGTCTCCTAATGACAATGGAAAGGAATACACATCCCCACTCACACGCACGCACAAATTAATTGACTGACATGTGTCGCATCGGGTCGTCGCAACATTATCGCTTACCTATGTTTTACCACTTGACAATGCCCAGGAGCAATTGAATTTTATATTTAATTTAAACTGAACACAACAAGGAGCAACCAGCAGCAACAGTAACAGCAACAAGGACCCTCATAATTCATAGCCATTACAGTTCATCAAATATTCAAATATTACGTTCCCATTCCGAGATGCGCCCTAACCTCCCTCCATCGCCATCCAATGATGTAACAGAAAGGCAGTCGAAGGACTCAGTGAACAGGATCAGAGCAGAGTGGCGAGAGTGGGGAGATTATCCGAAAGCCATAACAATCAAAAACGTTTTTCGAAAAATACCAATACAAGGCAATAAATACGAAGTTACACAGGCACCCTCACACACACACACACACACACACACAGCCACACAAGAGTGCACACAGGTCCTCTTTGCTTTATTTTTGTTTCAGCAATCTTGTGGCTGGTGGGTGGACTTCGGTGGTGGCAGGGGGGAAGCTGTGATGGTGCGGTTGGACGGCGGCTGGGAGCATTCAGTATCAAGTATCGTGTGTCCTCGATTTTTTGGGCAATGGCCAAGGGGCGCTATTCTTACTCATCATCGTTTCTTCCCTCCACCCGCCGCCTCGGATGGGAAGTTCCTTATCCTTAGGACTGCAACCATTCAGGAGATAGCAGTTCAACGTCATTTGGGCAATGCGGCGATGGTGGAGCAGGAGGGTGGGGGAGGGGGTCGACTGTGTGTGCACGAGTTTGAATTATTTTCCGATTTACAATATGTGCGAAGCGGTGGCAGCAACAGTAACAGCAGCGGTAGCATCCGACCTTTTTTTCTTCTTCTTGAAACGAACCGCCCACACACCCCCACCCACCTCTCTCCCTGCCACCGTACGTTACTTCCTTAAATTCTACTTTCTTTGATCGGATATCGGATTAGAGGAAATTCCGGAGTCAGCAGCATCTCAACCCCCATAAGCTGCTTTCTTTGTACATGTTACCATGTATTTCTACTTCGCCGGGTTTTGTCATTTGAGTTCATTATGAAGAGCTTCACTTGGGCGCCCTTCTCCAGCTCCCCTGGGGGCTTTCAGTTTCGGTTCGGTCTTGGGTACCTTTCAGTCTCGTCTCGTGGGTGGTACTTAAGAGTTGCAAGCGCCCCCCTCCCCCTACCCACGCCCCGGCTCACTGTGTACAATGCGCAGTTAGGAACGTAATAAGGCTGGCATATGTTCTCGTTCGTTCCTTCCAGTCGGCCGGTGGGGGAGGACGTGTGTGGCTGCTGCTGCTGCTGCTGCTGTTGATAGATTGAATGCGGTCCTACCTCAGGTTAATGTGAATATTTGATGGCGATTGCCTAATGCAGTTAAGTGCTTGTGCATGGCCAATTAGACACTGCCTGGGATAAGTTATTTGTAAAAATCCTTGCATTGCAATTCAATTAGACGGCTTCGGGGCGGGCTTAGTGCTGACGGCGGTTTTGTTTATCGGCTGTAATGGAAATTGAGTGTGATGCATGCATTAGATGGGCGTCGTGTTGGGGTGGGTTTGGGGCGATTCGTCTTTGGGCGATGGTTGTTGGGAGATCTTATCTGGATGCTTCTTGTGAAGGGAATTTTGCCAACCACATGAGGGCAACGGAGAGTGCTCTGCGGTTGGGGATTGTAATGCGTTTCATGACGTGTTGAACTGAAAGGCCACATGATTTATGTAATTCTTCTTTTGACGAGACTCAACTCCTGGAACTTGTTTCAGCCGAACCGTGCGGTCATTCCCGCTTGTGGCAGAGTCGTGGTAGCTGTGGTTTAATACCCAATGTCACAGAGCCCTGGTCAGTGAACCGTGCTGACTGGAGGGAATCGGACTGTTTAGCACGCTGATTTCGGCCAGGCATGGCGGAGGTCTAGATACACTACACTGGAGCACTCAGACTCAAAAGCTGGTCCATTGTACTACCAGGCGGTTAGGGCGACTCTCCCGGTTCAGTGTGGCGGTGTGACTCATTGAACGTCGGTAGAGTTTTAACTCACTCCAAATCTCAAAGTTCATCCCTCGGACATGATCTCATTTGAAACTTGTGGAACTAGGTGTCTAGTCTTGTATTTGAATTTGAACCAATGCACATAATCCTGTGAACGTTAATATATGGTGGACATTCCGAACGAGACGTGTATTGCGGGCATTTCCTCGGTCAAGTAATTATTAAACACGCACATTGGGTGTGGAGTTACCACCATAATTGGAGTTGGTTCCTTATTTCCCCAGCCCTACAGTAATCCGTGGCACTGCGCGATCTTCTTGGCCAATTGATGACGCCAAAAAGTGACTTCACGCGACCAAGAACCTTCTCACGAAATAAGGCGATAATTGGTGGTGTTGTGTGGCTTATTGTCCCGTCCTTTTGGAACCACAATTCGTCCAAGTTTTTCACTTCAATCTTCCTCTCAGTATGATGGTACAGTCCGGAGGGAGCTGAGTCTCATCCAACATTCCTCTTCAACACGATCTCCTGTCAGCTGCCTCTAATTTCGCATTTAGAAGCCACACTTATTTGCATTTATAATGAAGGGCGGCTCAAATGAGCTGTGAGCCACTGTACACTAAGGTGAAAATGTATGTTTAGATTTTATATTCTTGTCCAAAGACGTATAAGCATAACAAAAAATAACTAACCAATTTATAAACGAAAAAAAAGTTACCTATAATTGTGGGCGTCATTCATTATGTGGCATGAATTTAGCGACGCTGGCATTTAAAATCTGCTAAGCCTACCTGTCTCTTAAAGCACCACAATATTACTCAAATCTTCGCCATTTACTGTAAGCACCCATTACATACGTCGGATAACAATCGAACTGTGAGCTAAAATTATTAAAACTTACTTCAAAAGTGGTGAACCATACAAAGCGACATTTTGCACATGACGCGATCATTATGGTTGCCATAATCGGCTGACTGTGCATCATCCTTATTCACAGTCAGTTGAAAATATTACTGCTATAAGTTCAAGAGTTGCTAATGATTCCACTTCCCGACGCTCGAAGTTATCCTACACCTGAATCATGAATCATATTTTATGGGCTTTTAGGCTAAGACAAATTGCCTGTTGAAGTCTTCGTCTATTCAGTGATATGCGTAGCCAAAAAGTGTTGTTTTCCTAAAGATAAATCAGCGATTGTGCCAATATATGCTTATATCTGCTCATATGCTGAAATTCTAAAGAATGCAACAAAAAACTTTGAAGTCCCAAAAACTTAAACTGAATGTGGGTGACTTCAAGTGAATGGCTAAGTCTTCCAAGTGACTTCAGTGAATGCACTGTCAGTGGAAAGACTTTTGTTCAATTGTTTTCAAATGAGAAAACTGATCATAAAGCTTGAAACAATCAAGAATTTAAAAAGAATAAGGATTTCAGTATTGAAGTGTAGTTCACAGAGTTAATTTATGAATTGAGGAGTCAGAGGCATGATGTCTATTGATTATCATCAAAAAAAATCCTGGTATGGTATGGTGTACGAGCTGGGTGAAGCATTGGTTCATATTGATATCTGAGCTCAGGTTTCAACAAGACTCCGCTACTAACCATTTAGCGGGTGAAACAATGGATAATTTTTACGAGCACTTAATTTCACGCTTTGATCGGCTAAATTGGACGCCTACATCGTTCGATATCACATCCTAAGGCTCTCTTCTCCGAGGAAACGTGACGTCTCAGGTCTTTAAGTGTAAGGCAGCTACGGTTGATTCTTTTAAGGCAGCAGTACCAATAGTCTTTTCTCGAGACACAAGGCGCTATGCTGAAGCAAGTCGCCCAAATTTGGAATGGACCATCTGAGACATGGTCCTGACCAACATCTAAAAGATAATAAAAATTGAGGGGCACTAAAGCTCACAAGGGACCAATGCCTAGCTTCTGCAACTACTACTAGTGTTGAGCGTTCTTATTTTCTTTAACGAGTAGAAGAATTTTCAAAAAGTAAATGCCCTTAATTATCTTTTTAACCAATAATAAACATTTTCAGTTAACTTTTAAATTGTTGTGCCTGCCTAGTGTACATTACCAAGATAAATTTAATTATAAGTTAATCCCACCAAAAACTGGAATTTTAAGCAGCAATCTTCTCCAAGCTACCTCTATCTACCTGTCTTCTTGTCTTCTACCAATGATTTCGTGAAACAACCTAAAAGTTGATCCTGTTGGCACAAATTTTTGCTAGACCATATCTTTGACTGCTTTTGTCAGCTTTACCTAAGTGCCTTCACCACTCCTCTTAAAACTCTACATGGGACCGAGGTCTAGCATCTTAAGCAACTTCTCGAGTTGTGCATGCTACTGTTCTCTTGGGAGAAGTGGGGACTTACTTCGACGAAGAATGGTTGCCACCACCACCATCCGGACCAAGCTGTCACTCTCTGTGAATGAATTAACTTTTCGACATCAAGATGTAGGTCGGCCTGAACGATACCGAAATTTTATTTACCATCATGCGTCTATGCACCATGTCACAAAATATAAATTTGCGGTCAAAATCGTTGTCCAAGGCGAGCTGTTTTAAGGCCCAAACTGCGAAGCGATAAGGAAGCAGTTGGTCGGTGATTTACCATTCCTGAGCCAGTTGAATTCTGTAAGCGAGATCTTTATGCAGAGTTCTCCCCAGGCTAGTGCGCTATATGTTTAGCTGTTTAGATCGATGTCGAGTTGGCCACATTTTCCCATCTTCGCGCACCGTACGATGACAGGGATAATGAGTGTTGTCCATTGTTCATTGTCATGACATGAGCAGAAACATGACATGAGCTACGAGAATGAGTATTGACAACTCTGTTGTCCCCCTGTATCACGCTATGGGTCAATCTTGCAGACCTAGACATCAGATACAATTATTTTGAGTGAGGGAGTGAAACTTTCTGAACTTTTCCATTCGACATCGTGAATCGGGAACTTATCAAGCATAAGCCTAGTATCTTCCCGCCATTGAAGGGGATATGTGTTGTTAACGTACGAGTGCTCCTACTGCATTCGACGTCTCTCGAACTGGAATTCCCCCGTCAGCACGACTTTCCAAAATTAGTGAAATTGAGTCCAGGACGTTCTCCCATGCAAAGTCCCCTTCCAACTTTCTGTGTCACTGACTTCCGCATTCTTCCAAAGTTTCCACTTTCCCCAATTTCAAACCTCCCACGCTAAGCAATCCAAATGCTCTATTTAAAAATCGCGCGAGACTTCTTTCCTCATTCTAAGGATCTCCAAACTCCAAACCACCCCCAAGAAGCACCGCCATCAAAGTCAGCACACACTTTACCACCCACCAAGGAGCAGCACCTTTAAGTCAAAACCCTTTAGGCAACTAATTGAATTTAATGGAATCCCATCCACCAGATTACCAGTAATGGATAGTTAAACTCCGCACAAATACCAAGATACCTAGGCCAAGGCAATAAAACTACAGTCAGACCTATTTACATATCCATTACGTCCAAGGCTCTTCCTCCTTTTGCGAAAGGAAACTCCAGATGCGTGCAATGCTCTGTCTCTATGCACACTCAGTGGGGCCTAGCCGCCCGTTCACCGTGCGCCGCCCCATCCCACCCGTTGCCGCCGATGCCGCCACCGCCACCGCTTGCTCCCGCCCTCTCTCTCTCTCTCACTGCATAACACAAGGAAATTGCTTTGTTTCGTATTCGGGGGGCCTTCCTGATGAATTCAACTGTTTCAGGCTCGGCTGGCCTAGCATGCATCCAACCAAAGTATTTCCGGAAAACGAGGAAAGTAGCCTCTCTCTGCCATTATAACCCTGCATGGAGGCCATAAATTAGTTATTTGTTCTCTGAATATGGAGAATGTGGGATTCGACTGAGTGAGTGGGTGGGGGAGGGAGGCGTTTGAACGTTTCGAATGTTGGCATTTCAAAAATCTCTACTTGCAAATATTTACGGCTCACTTGAGAAGATTAAGATACAATCGTAAACATTTTATTTATATCCAGGGGGGCGACTGGCGGGGGCAGGGAATGCATTCGAGGGGTAGATCGATTCAATATTTGAAGCTTGTGAATTTACCAATTGGATAGTTGCTTTGACGCAGGGGATTGCAAAACACTGGGCAGGCAGTCAAAGACGTGACTGTTGCATCTTGAGGAATTTGGGCGAACTTTAAGCAAATTCTTGTACAAATGTCTTGGAAATTGGTTCAGGCCTGAGAACACTTCTGTTGATTAGAAATCAATTTTGGGTGGCGGTAATTCGTGCATCAATTTGAATTAAATGATGATTTTGTGGTGAGATGACATCTCGACTGAGTTTTTGGATTTGGCATTTTAAAGTCTCGGTAAGTGTTGGTCCATAGAAGGGGGAAACTTTTTGCCCACCACCCCATCTGACTGCTAGAGAGAGAGAACCACCGAGAGTGGTGCAATCTGGCCGACAGCCAAAGCCTATCCGACAGCCAAAGCCTGCCCGACAGCCAAAGCCTGCCCAACAGCCAAAGCCTGCCCGACAGCCAAAGCCTGCCCGACAGCCAAAGCCTGCCCGACAGCCAAAGCCTGCCCGACAGCCAAAGCCTGCCCGACAGCCAAAGCCTGCCCTGCAGCCAAAGCCTGCCCGACAGCCAAAGCCTGCCCTGCAGCCAAAGCCTGTCCGACAGCCAAAGCCTGTCCAACAGCCAAAGCCCTTCCGACGGCCAGAGCCTTTCCGACAGCCAAAGCCTTTCCGACGGCCAGAGCCTTTCCGACAGCCAAAGCCCTTCCGACGGCCAGAGCCTTTCCGACAGCCAAAGCCCTTCCGACGGCCAAAGCCTTTCCGACAACCAAAGCCTTTCCGACAACCAAAGCCTGTCCGACAGCCACAGCCTGTCCGACAGCCACAGCCTGTCCGACAGCCAACGCCTCAGGCAGGCATACAGGGAAGCCACTTATATAAGTAATCCGGAGTCACCCTGTTTGAGAAATCCAGAGCTCGTCTAGCCAGCCAGAATCAGAAAGAGAGCTGTCAGTCAGAGTTAGCCAGGATTACGAAGACTGTCGGAGCCAGAGTCTAAATTAAGCGTGAGCCCAAATCGGAAGCAAGAGCCAAACCCAGCGCCGACACTTCGATCCAGAGCCTTCTATCCAGATGATGGAGAAACAGAATTGCGGCTAGCGCCTGATCTAATGCCAGAGAAGCCTCTTTGTGGGAAAAATCCTGCTCTCAGGGGCATACCAACCGCATTGTAGCCTCATTGCCTCGGATTCGAGAACACTTCGTGGCGGTGGTGTATTATCCATGCGATCCACAGACATTGCAACCCTAAAAGTAGCATCCGTGGATCCATGCATGTCGTCGCACAACCACTGTCGTTGGTCATAGAATCATTTTGGCCAGAAACGAAAGCCTTCCTCACCAGCTTTCAATGGCTTAGAGCAGAACTGAGACGATTCAAGTTTCAATTACATGACGGTCATGGCACCAGCTCTCTGCTCAGATTGCCTGCTTAGCATGGAATGGCAGAAGGTCTCGTTCGACAACCCCCCCGCAAGCCCACTTAAACACGAGTTGAAAACTGAAGAATTTCCATTCACCAAGTCAAGCAAAACTGCGGCGCTTTCGGGTACCTCATTATGCTGCTCAACACCGAGCACAGCTGGTTCGCCCTCCGGCGCAACTGGTTCCCCTTAACCGGTCTTACATAACTCCACATGCTCTCACCCGCCACCAGACACAGGATCCTATGTCTCGTGTAACAACACAGAACCATCCACACACGATGTATCCCATTACAGCATCCTGATACACGAGTAAGCAGTTTCCTCGAAAGTTCACTGAATCCCTTCCCCCTCCCCCGGGGCGAATCAAAATCGAAAAAAGAGGAACCGATTCAGCACCGCCGAGAGCAAGCCAACCAAAAGGCAGGCGACGAGACGCGACGCAAAATTCGAATACGCTCGCTCGCACGCTCGCATCTAATGCCACATGGTTCATTCACAAAATTGAAAAATTTACAAATTCATTCGCGTATCTCTTCATCGCCATCACGGCCAACATCATCGCTGTGGCGTGTAGCAACGAAAAATTCATTTATTCATCGAGCGTCAGGAGCAGAGGCGTCCGCCCACCCCAGCGGCCCGATCGGGCGGCGGTGGCGGTGGCAGCGGAAACAATGCGCTCCCCTGGGTGTAATTAAATGAGTTTATAATGCCAAAGTACATCCACCTCAGCCCCCCCCCCCTCCGCGCTATGGGCCGGATTGCGCCGCACTCAGGCAGCATATCAAGAAAAACAAAACAAAAGAACAAAACACACACGCTCCCACCAGGCACAAGCAGCGGAGTCCTTAGGAACTCAATAAATACAGGAAAACAACGGACGAGAGAAACATTTACAACAAGCCACGAACAACGGACGTAATGCTCGGCGCTTTAAGTGATGCAAGGCGTCTTTAAGGACAAATAAGGATCTCATTTATATCAGGCGGGATGTGCTGCTCGTGCTTGCGCCATTTCGTGCGCTCGCAGTCGTAGTCGTTCTGCGGAGCGCTACTTCAAAGATTAATGCACACGTTAAGTATGTATGGCACACGGAGTCTGCTGGGGATGGGATGCCGATGAGGCGAACGGCGGCGCAACCGAGCACTGCATGCCCCTGGCCGGGCGCGTGTGTGTGCTGGGCTCGTCTGACGGAGCAAAAGGTCGCGACGCTACTGAACATACAATGTTACAAGCCGTCGTCCTTGCACTGACCGCATTCCGATGGGTTCTGTTTCGATTCCACATCCTGCCGGAGGCGGAGTGCGCATGCCCCCGTTTGGGGCACGGAACGGAATAATGCGGAACTAAGTTGGCTCTCTTTGTTTTGAACTCCGGTGGGGTGGTGGGTTGGTTCGCGGTGGACTCTTCGATGGGAATTGCGTCACCGGGAATGCACAAGGATGTGAGAATGAAAGAGAGCCTTTCTCTGTGTAGCGGAGGTAAGTGTTGCCGAGGATGTGGTGTGGGAGGGAGTACTAAAGGTACTTTTGAGTAGAAGAAAGGAGTGCCCTAATGTCTCCCTCCGATTGATCCTTTCAAGAGATCCTTTCAAGAATGTGAAATCCTAGATCATGTCATGGTATTCTGGGATGCAGAAGGATATCCCTCGTCAGGCAGTATACGCGATTCTGTCTTGTCATATCTGGTCATGATTTGTCGGCCAGGTGACACCCTTTCTCCACCCTCCACCTCCAAGTTAAGATTGGCGACACCCTAGCTGCATACTTCTTCTTTTAGCCGAGTAAGTGTCATCCTTGCCCATTCTGACTTTACGTTGTGGCCAATCCAAGACCTCTTTCGATGATGACTGTCTTGTGCTATGGGCTTCTTGTGGTGACATCCCTTCGTCATTCGTTCCGGCCAAAAGACCTCCAGGATATGCCGCAATTATCAATTGACGAAGACTTGATGAAGACTTGAAGGATTCCCAGACCCACATCGGAATACCAGCTGCCTGGACCCCCATACGCTGCCAAGCCAAAAGAAAGCATGACGGGGCTTGTCAATATGAGCTAGGTCGTCAGTTTCTTCAGCTCCATCTGCGAACAAAGTTCTGCTGAGGTAGCGAGATTTTGTGACATCCTCAATCGGATTTCAGTCTGGTGAGAGAGGTGCCTTCCATCCTGAGCCACTGATCATCAGTTTTGTCTTGGCTAAGTTGGTCTTCAGACCAGATATGATCCAGCACGCCAGATAAGAAGTCAGATAACAGACGGATGTCGTTAGCATCGGGAGGTTGTGGAGTTTCTTCGTCATGGGCCACTGGTGTCCTATGGAAGCGTCTCTGGTTATGCGGCCTTAGATAAGATGAAGGGCAATGATGTAATGAAGGGGTGCCAACATACTCTCATGATTTAGTCATTTGGTGTGGGTGAAGGAGGGCTGTTCTTACCTTTAAAGGACCTCTTCTCCCCGGTATAGCCACGACATGAACTCGATGATGGATGGGGTATTCCGAGGTCCTCCTCGCCGACTTACGCGACAACGTTAAGGCCTTTTTTAAGCCGAAGAATCTTAGAAGTCTTTAAATCTGAGCCATTGGGACAACGCAACAGAGGACGGCCTATGCGAAGGTAGCACACACAAGTGGAGAAGGACCGCAACCAACTTGGAGTGCGCAACTGGCGGCAGCTGGCGAAAGATCGTGCTGGCTGGAGAGGCATGTTGGTTGAGTCCCAAGTCCACCCCAGACTGTAGCGCCATAGGAAGAAGAAGAAGAACGTTAGACGTGTTGGATCAGTGAGGTAAGGAGCTTCATAGACCTGGAACGTAAGAAAACCCCACAATAGGGCCAAGTCGCATGACCCTACGTAAGATGGGCATAATGTGGGACGACTTGTGTGATGGACATTGCTGAAGTCGCAATTAACTGGTCATCCAGTTCAGTGAAAGGGAAGTGATGGTGAAGGCCAAAGTTATAAGCTTTTGACACGACTCAAGCAATGACCACTGTGTCTAGATGCACTGGAAGCTCTTGGGACACGTCTGGATTGGTATTCCCCAAAATTCGATGATTGTCGTGCCCATTTATTCAGAAAGTGGACATATGGCTGTAATCAGAGAAGCGTTCATGAAAATTGGGATCAGTCTCCAGCTGCTTTGCTTTCAATTGCAGTAGGTCTGTGTTGGTCCAAGTCATGGTTCAAATTTCGCTAAGTTGTGGTCTACGAAAGGGAAGGTGACTAGAGTGAAATCGGCTTTCTTTGAGGGATGGCAGCAATGGTTTTGGTAGGTCCCAAGTTTCATTGACATACAGGTGTGGTTTTGACTGACCACAAGTGATCCAGTGTACCCAAATTTATACTCCAGACAGCGAGTGCTCCTCTTGGTAGGACACGCTTATGGTGACTAGGGGTACGTAGCTGACAGAATGTGCATCCCTGAGGAGTTCTAATATGAAGCAGAGCTAAGTGCAGTACAATTTCAGGTCTCGCCTATAGATTCTGCACTTTTTGCATCTTCTGCAGCTTGCAGCAGGAATCAAAATTACGAAATGCCCGAATGTTAAAAATGCCTAAGATTCTGAAAATCAAAATCTAAAACTGCTCATAATCGCACAATTTCACACCAACCACTGAAATGAAGGATCTCACGATTCTGTCATCCTGCCCTTCTGCATCAGACGGTGTCGGGAGGGCCTAATATATCTGGCGATACAGAAGAACACTTGCAAGGTCCATTTGCATCTAGTAGATTAGCTAGTGGAGTCCGATTATGTGATATCTCACCTTGTGTGGAAATCATGCCTACATCGTCACCTTCATATAGCAAAAGACACATCGTGGCATTTTTGTCTAATTCAGCTGCCAGGCAATTTCTGGGATGTGTCTACATCCCAGCAGATATTGTATTTGGAACGGAAGGAAGATGCTCGGCAATCAAAGACAGTGTTAGACTCTAAGCAGACTGATGACCGTTGCGGTGTAGTGGACAAGTGCGATTCATATGACAAAGGTTTCAGCGTCGATTCCTGGTCTGATCATCTCGCTAACGATACTCTAAGTGTACTAATCCAATGAGAAGCTTCGAAAATGTTTCCGATTTGCAAATCTCCTCTACCCGTGAGACCCAGCACGCTTAACTAGAGTAGTTGCTGAAGAAGCTCAAAGCAGAGGTATCTTGTGGTCTGTGCCACTGAATTTATTTCGTTGATTTAATTGAACATCTTTATAACAGAAGCTTCTTTTGGCATAAAGAAGGAAGACCATTGGTGAACCAGAAGAGAATTTACTCTCAAGTCTTGTGGACATGCAACAATTTGGAGCACATCTCAGTCCTTTGGTTGAAACTGACAATTTTCCTTAATATGCTCCATTCGATGTCGTGCTTAACTTTATCAAAGGCTTTGGACAAGTTCAAGCGGATTGAAACCTTGGCAAAAAATTAGCCCACCTCTTCTAGCGGCTGAGAAACACTCGTGATTCAAATCCACTTGTTCAACGAACAAGGCAATCTGTGTCTTGCAGCAGACCTTAGAAAAGCAGGTAGAATGGTTTTTAATTGAAAATTGGCAGAACCACTAGAGACCTGGCATTCACGACCAACAAGACACCAGCAACTTTTAAAGGCTAAAATATGTAGATGACGTGTGTGCGCACCTTTTTCACAGACGGTCAAGCGTTGAAAGCTTTGAAGTTCCACCTTTTTCAGCTTTAGTCTGTCAAAGATTGCATAAAGGAGTAAAGTAGTCAAAAACGTCACAAAATTGTCTTCTCTTCTGGGTACCTGGACATTCCGACCTAAATGGAAATGAGAAGGTAGTTAACCTGTCACGAAGAGGCGAAGTATCTGCGTCTGCTGCGAAAGCCAAGCTGTACTTAAAGTCTTTGACCACTTCCAACATAGTCCAAGAATGCAAGTCTTCCCTTAATTTGGTCGGCATATGCTAAAACCTGTCTTGGTCTCGGGACATCACGGGATCACGGAAAACGAGATTGTCGATGAACTAGCTACGCAAGGTTCTAAAGAGGCATTCCTTGGGCCCGAACCCACCTTGGGACTATCCGCTTCCTTGGTTAGGTCTTCCATCGACGATTGGGTCTCCCAACAGCACAGCCAGAGATAGCACGACTCTCGAGGATGGAGTCTCACCAAGTGCGTGCTCCCGATCGTCAACAAGAAATCCGCGACATTTCTGATTTATCAAGACAGAATAGAGTGCAGAAAGTGAAGATGCTTTAGAGCACTTCTTCTGTCACTGTCCTGGCTTTGCTCGTATCAGGTGGCGGCTGTTTGGTGCTCCCAATTCCCTCCATCCTTCCAAAGGTCTCAACCAAAGGAAGAGTTGAACGGGTATCAGCGCCATTAGCAAATGAATGTTGGACGCACCACTTTGGCTTCGTCATATCCAATTGCACTTGGTCTTAGTAGGGCCTTAGGAGAACTGCGTCCCCACAGGGAATATGAACGCGTTTTGAAAGAAGTTATTTCTGGTCACCGTAGGATCGGTACTATGGCGAGGAGATCAAGCCTATCGATTGCTGTAAGAGTTGTAGGGACAAAGAAGAAATGGAAACTGTCAAACGTCTCTTTTGTCAGTTTCCAGGTCTTCAGGAATGAAGGCTCAATCATTTGATGGCAAGGTTCTAAGGAGCTCAGCGACATATTGAAGGTTCAGTTGCTTGCCCTCAAGAACTTCGTTTTAAGATTGGATGGATTTTTGGCAATGGTATGTCGCTTCAGTGATAACCGCTGTTGAGCACCGGTTCTTATAGGGCATCCTCCCATTAAGTCCCACGAACATTCAAGACTAAAGTGCATCAGTGCCGCCTCTTCCCTTCATCCTTCAGCCCATTCTGTGACTCGATTGAACACTTTCCACCACACCCGTCCCCTACCACTGGGTGTGGTTAAAGGGCCCACAACAACAACTGGATGCACTTCTGCTTTGTAACCAATGACAGGGGTGCGCTCGCAGATTACTGTGCTTTGGCAGGCAGGTGCTGACGTTAGCCAATGTTTCAGGAATTTCATCATCTTTCTCACATCTCGGCGTGAAGCGCTCTTGTAGCCCCTACCGCCAACTTTCCACATCGACGGAGAGGAGAAGCCTTTTTTGGGGACATTGTGCTTTCATTTTTTTAATCCAAATATTTGTTTCCCTTCCCCGTACCCTACCAGTCATCGCACTTTATGCTGCAACAAGCATGTCGTCAACGATCCCCCAGATTTCACGGCTGAACATCCCCAGGAGAGAGTAGAGAACGTTCACTTTCGACGGTTCACACGTCCGTCCCATTGAAGTCCTTCTAAAAAGCCAAATTTAGGTCATTCCTTCCGAAGATTTCTGAATAAGTTTAATCGATCCCAAACACCATACCTGCCAGTGTCAAGTTCTTGAATCCGCAAATCCATCTGAGACCAATCCCCTCCTCAGTGCTTACCCCAAATCAAGTGAAGTCTGAATTGAAAACGACTTCCGGTCTCATTCAATTGTCGCCTCAAATCGAAGTCGACGTGCGCATCCTTATCACCTCGAAATCACATTTTTAATTCATTTACCTCAAACCAGTGCGGGCACACAGTAGCAGTCCCTTGGCAGCAACTGCCATCGTCGTCGACCTGCTGCGCCCCTCCGTCCCGCCCCCCGACATCCCGCAGAAGTGCTCCCCCATGAGCACTTCACAAACAGAGCCGTACCTCTGTCCCGGACATTGTCACATCGAAAGAGAGACTGAGAGCGAAACGAGGACTCTCTTGAATGTTTTTTTTCTTCGCCAAACTGTTGGTAACAGTCTCTGTAAGGGCCGCCTGTAAATGTATGCCACGGCAGCAGGGACAACCGCCAGACCGGACGACACCAGCAATTATCCTTCTCAAGTGGAGGCGGCCTTGCCACGACTCACACTCCCTCACCCAACGCGACTCTGAATGCGTTCTTCAGCGGGCGACCTCGCCACAGAAAATATGATTCAACGCGAGTAAACTTTATGGTTCAGCAAATAAAATGTTTATGATTTATACGCGCCCCACCCACTCCCGTACTCACCGTGCACCCTTCCGGTGGAGCGAGGGGGGGTGGCCAGAGCCGCATTTAATGTTTACAAATCATTTTTTCGTCCTGCCGACTTCGATAAGGAATTAAATTTTATGAATTGTGGTTTAAATGTAACGCGCATCCGTGCGGTCTTTTATTTGGCGGATTTGTGAGCAGAACGAAATGAAATGACCATTCCTCACTTCATGCATAAGCACTTAATATATCGGAAGCGAAGCGTTGCGTTCGGTTTCAGGGTTTTTTTTTTTTTTGGGGCGGGGGGTTTTATGAGGACTGCCATTGTGGAGTGCTCATAAATGCTGAAGCGGGCCACAGGTAACGACAACGCAAGTGGCAGTGACTGCCGTTGATTTTGATTAACGCTGCAAGTGGACGTTGCGTTGGTTGTGGTTGATTACTCGCAGCGGATTGATGGGGCGAGACGATGGTCGATTATTCGATTTTGGGGCGTCTGTCGCGAAGTACTCCATTTACTGCGAGAAGCGATTACTTTGGAGGGGGTAATTGACTCCCACGGTACCCTTCTTAGGCTACGCAGGGGGTACGTGATCGCAGGGGCTTTTCTTACCATCCAGTGTGCAGCGCACATCTATGAGAAGTGTTGGAGCATGTCCAAGGGGTCTTCAGTGACCCACGTCTTCAGTCTCCTTTTCATAGTGGTTAAGGCTGAAATTCTGAAGTTCCAACAAATTTCAAAAACGAAATTTGGAAGGACTGACAAGCGGCTGTTGAGACATACGTCAACCTGGCAAAATCTGAAAATTCAAAAATTTTTATCAAAATTTGATCTTTTTTGGAACTTCCAAGGTTTCGAGGGGTTTTCGGTAGGATTTGTTTGTTTGTTCCAATTTTGGACTTTTTGGAGCCCTATCGCACTGTAAGAGATGTCTTACCACAAGCTAACGTAGACGTCTATTTGGTTCCTTAAGGCGAAAGGGATCGTTTAAGGCCTTCTTGAGGTTCAGTTGAGTTTCCAGCCGAATCAGTTGTCAAAAAGGTTGTCTAAGATATTTTCTCTGATGCTTGCTAAGTTGGAGAGCCAGGTCAAAAACGAGCATGGGTTCAAAGGAGAAAACTCAGTGCCCTACGTCATTTGACGCATTCCGTTCTTTAAGGCATTTCGGGCCTTAAGGGGTACAAATTGTGTCTGACAAGTTTTTTGACTTGGCTTCTCAACCATTGAATTTATGTAACATCTTCCAGTTGTGCTCGCCATTCCAGTTACTGTCTCTCCTTGTTCCTGGTCAAAATCTGGACAAGGCCCTGGTGCCAACTCATTCTTCGCCCACTTCGTCTAATGACCGAAATTTCCCAGACTTTGAAAATGCTATGTCATTTTGTTTCACACCCAAATCTCTCCCTCTCTCCCCATCTCCTTCCACCCATTCACTGCGATTGAGCTCCAAATCATGGGTCTTGGTCGGTTTAAAGCCCGCCCCCTCGTCCACGTTCCACCCCAACCTGCGTCATTCAAAACTCAATAAAAGGTCACTGATTGGGAGCATTGGCCATCTGCAGTCGTCACCTTTCATAATCCACCCACCCACTCACAGTCTACTGCATCCGCATAGAAACCAGACAAAAAAACCGTCGTCTCCGTCCACATTTGCCAGATGGATTTCATTCCTTCTCTCCATTGTCTCCTCTGTCTTTAATCCCCCTTTCCCCCTTCACAACCCACCCCCTCCCCCCTCAACCATTTATGCGTTCAAAATCAATCGCAATCGATTTTTATGAAACAATCCATCGCAATTATTAGATTGGAATAATTGACTATCGCATAACAAACTCCGTCGTCAACCTGCTCAATATCCTTCTGGTCGTCGTCATCGTCATCGTCATCATCTTCGTCGTCCCCGGAACCACAGAGAGGGAGAATCGATTTTTCCTTAAATCAACTGGTCTAAGCCGCACACTTCTTTCGGTGGAAAGTTTTGTGAAATTTTATCGCTGCTCATTCAGGTGTGCAGTGAATGCACTTTCGTTTTGCCCCCAAGTTTTGTATCCTTAAAAGTTTGTTCATTGATGTCGCACGTATGTGAGCACGCTTCGCCCGCAGAGTGCAGTACCGACAATGTGGGCCTTAAGGGGGATTGTCGTTTGAGTGGTGGGGGGGGGGGGGGGGGTGGGAGGCAGGGTCTTGTGTTTTCACAGAGATTGCCAATTTTGTGAAAACATTAAAGTAAGAGGAGTGTTCGGGTTGACGATTGTCGGTGGCCGCGGCAGCAGCGCCGACATTTAAGGAACGTACAGTTGTGCAGGATTAAGAAACCGAGTCTGGTGTCGGGTGATGGTGTGTAGTGGATGGGGTTTTCGAGGACTCCAGTCCTTCGACAAACCAAAAATTCTTTCGATGAAACTCGAGGAAGAACGTTTTCGTTCTTTTTTTCTTCCCTCTCGCCATGATGATCATTTTACCGGGAAAAGGACACGTTTTTTGGAGAACGTTACGTACCGTGAGGTAAAGTTTATCCTAGTCGATGCATTGACTTAAATAATTTAAGTGTCGTCATGAAAAAATGTGACGTGAGCACATGCACTGGTGTGCTTGTAGTCATGTAATTTAGTAAAGGAAGACTATGTGAGGCGACATTCGCAACAACAGGGACTTAAAATAATCCCACCAAAACCTATGAATGGTGGCCCGGCATCAGACCAGAGTGTCAAGAGAGAAACATGTAACATGTCGATGTTACAGGCTTAAGCCTTGAGAAGCTCAACAGCCCCCCAAAAGACAGAAACCATCAAGTCACTGTGGCCTACTTCTTGAAGAGATCTATCCCCTTCTGAACAGAGAGATCAAACTCATCCTGATGAGATATCCCTCGTCAGATTCACCAACTTCTCCACGACAGAAGAGTCCGCGTGGAAATAGAGGGAATCTAATTGACAACACGGAAGAGCCCTTTACTGGATCAACATTTACACAGCACACCAACCGCCACTTTCCCCATCAGTCAATTAGAGCTTCTTCGCGATGGACTGGACGATGACTTACTCGACATCTTCATCACCGGAAATCATGGTGTGGAAGATCGACCACCAACTGGAGATGCTCAGACTCGTTCCGGATGAAGATCAACAAATCGCTTCTCATGTGGCTCGTGGAGGCCGACACGGCGAACGTCTCGAGCTGCTGGGAAAGGGAGGACCATCAGTATGGTGCAACGCAATGAAACGGCACTAGAAACAACGAACAAGACGAAGTATTACATAGACACTGCATTTTGCTCCCAGACATACGGGTGGAAAGCGATATACCAAATATCTTGGAGTAAACTTCACAACGTCACTCACTACGCAGTGACTCTTCCTAAGGTCAGCTTTTCTTTCCACAGCATCTACCCACTGCAGCAAGCAGAGAGTGGACTACCCTACAGGATGAAGCTGCTAGCTAACAAGCAGCTCATACGACCCATAATGGGCATCTCCAAGATCAGCATGGAGAAACTTTGGATCTTCAAAACGAAAATGCAGATTTGCGCCTATTGTGCCTTCACCAAAGTCTATATGAAGCACCTGAGCAATAAGGAGGCTTACGATAAATCGCACGAAGCATTCGTCCTTTCCTGCAAAAGTACTTGGTGGGTCTGTTCAAGAGGAAGCTCACGCTGTCTGATTAAATTTCTCTTTCTCCCTCTCTTGCTTTCTCTTTTTCTCCCGCTTTTTCTTCCTCTCCCTCCCCCCCCCCCTCTCTCTCTCTCTGTCTATTTCAATCTAATTTAGGTTCCCAAACCTATTTGGTACTTGCATGCTTCCTTTGGGGTGTGGACTCCCCCTACACCCCAGTTTGCTTGATTGCCAAAAGTGTGCCTCCGCTGCCTCCAACACTTCTCAAGTCAACGTCATGTGCTTCTCGGTTGTCCAGCTCCAGTCTATCATCTTGTAAAAGTGCCTTTCACTGCATTGCTTGACGTGCAATAGACTCGTTAACTTTTCAAAGTGTGCTTAATCCACTGCCATCTACGCCTTTGAATCACAGAGTCAATGGGTTTCTGAGCCGTTCTTCTGTGAAGTTCTCAACTAAATTTACGATTACGCCCTTAGGATGTTGCGAAGGCACAAACTCACGAAGGTTTGCAGCTGATGTGCTTTTCAAGCGCTGCAAACGTAAGGTTAACATCTCGAACGCAGTCGTTGCCTTCCCTCTGAGGCTGTCCTTCGCTGTCATAATATACTGTTCGGTTCCACCATTATTTGATCCAACGCTCCATAATCCATAAACTGTCTTCACCGGCTGCTTGAGAGGATGGCTGGGTTACAAAGCTGATGATCTAGATTTCCCGTGTTGGATTTAAGTCTCGCGATGTTTGCTTCCCTCTTCACCCTTGTTATCATTTGATGGAGTTCCACGATCTTATAGGGTAGCAGATGTTTCATTTCAGTCAGAGTTCATTGAATTCCTCCGTTTCCAGACAAGGTTTCTCTCAATTCATTGCTTAGAACCAATAAAAAATTGGTGCCAACATGCAGTCCTGTTTGAATCCACGTTAACCGTCAAGTTAATCTCACAATCTTACTCCTTGCGTTTCTAACTGCAATGAGCAGTGTACCCGTCCTCCTCGAAAACCTTCTTAAGCTCGATCAGCAGCAGAGAGAGTTGTGATCGATATTCAAAACACTGTCCCCTTATGACAGTGATATGTTCAATACAGAAGGATCCAACTCGAAAACCTGACTTTCCAGCATCAAGTATGACCCCAGTAGTTCTTTTATTCGTTCCAGAGCGATGCTTGTTACAATTTCGGCGACAGAAGGCAAAACTTAAATCCCTTAAACTACCGTACTGACATGGAAAAATTGCCTTTCATTCACAATGTTGTAAAAACTCTACCAAGAAAGTACCCATAAATGAAAAAATATTGTGACGTAACGCACGTGACGTTCTTCATAAACACTTTAGTCTGTCCTAAATTTTGGTTTTTATTCACACAACTTAAGAACATTTCATTATGTTTCCTTAAATGAATAAATGTGACGTGACGAATGTGACGAAACGAATGTGACGAAACGAATGTGACGTGACGAGTGTGGTGAAAATGGAAATGGAAAAGGATTACAATATAGATACATGCAACATTTATGTCTAGGAGTATTAGTAAAATATTGGCAAGGGGACCATAATGTTGGCATGGTAAACGTAACGTGACGAATGTGGCGACTTCCAAGTCTTCTAAACGACCTTTAAAACCTGTAAAAAAAAACTTTTTTATTTGCATTTCGCAGTATTAATGACCACAACACATTTATTTATTAAAAAGCAGTAGAACATATTTCGTGACGAATGTGACGGTACCAACAATTCATTGAAAATATTACTTCTTACATTGTATGTATGATTAATCGCATTGAATAAATGGCATCAACCATGCAATATTTGCAACGTACATACATGTATGTGACGTGACGAATGTGACGAACGGCAAAATGTTGAACAGGGGAAAGATCATATTGCAACATCGGCTTGAATATTAGTCAAGTTCTTTGAGCGACACATCAAAACATGAGAAAAGTGTTACGTGACGTTTGTGACGCTGTAAAATTCCTACAAAAAAAAATCAGTTTCTTCGCATCATAATGACCTATTCTTAACTATCGTCTAAAAGCATTAAATTCGAAAAAATGCATCTGCAAACGTCGTGACGGACGTGACGATTTCCAGAAATGCATGGTTACTATATCAACATGGACGTACATTTTTGTCCTCGTGCATTCTAAAACAAGGTTTTGAATATCGGTAGATTACTTGATGAATTACCACGAAAAACATGTCGCGTCACATTCGTGACGATCTCAAATTCGAGTAAAATAATCAAACTTTTTACATGTTCATCTTAATTGAGTTGTTCTCCAATATTTCATAGATCTTCCTGTAACCACATGCAATGTGATGTACGTGACGAAAGTGACGAACGTAACGATTTCAAACAAAATGCATTCAAATTACAGTTTCCCTGTCTAAGTCCTTGTATTTATAAAACAAATCTATTAAAAGCAACGGATCACTTCATCGCAAAATTCGTGACGAATCTGAGAGAAAAAAATCGTGACGAATGTGATGAAATCTTACCCACGTACAGTGAATCAACAAATCTATCCGCAAGCCGTCTGTCAACTTGCGTAAACATCGTAAGGCAACAATTACTCCCCTCCGATGGACACTCTGAGCGTGTAAACAAACTCCAATTACGTAATGACTGGCCATTGGAGCCGGAATAAATTACGCTCCACGCTGAACTAATTAAGTGTCGGTAATAGGAGTGTTTAAATTATTACCTACTCTCATTCGCACAGCACAGGCGAACATTAGTTTCCCACGCAAGCAATCCAGCAGATCGGTCCCACCCCCCCGGTACATAAACATCATCAATTCAGTGTGAGCCTGGCTTGCGACCAGCCCCATCTAACGCCCCTCAGTCCGCCCCGCCACTGCGAGAAACATTTGCATAAGCAACAAATCCAAATAATCGAACAGTCGAATGCATAAATCGCTCTAGAATAATATTTATTTCAAATTAGATACGCTCTCGCTCACGCTCTCACCACGAGCGCGTCAACCCATGCGGGTGACTAGGCGCCGGAGGCGTCGGCCCTTCGCTTTGTTTTAAATAATAAATATCAATCCGCAGATTCATACATTTGTGCAATTTTTTTTTGTTGTTGTTTCGCATCTTGTCCTGAGCCGGGATCGGAGTCGAGGGCGGAAAAGGTGCCTCGCACGTTTTGAAATTGCGTCGCATATATTTCCGCCAGGCCTCCCTACGCCCCCACCAGAAGTGGATGCGAATAGATAGACAGGGTTTCCCGTAATAAATCTCGTCCCACAACTGGAGCCCCAGATATTCAGATGCCGTGCCATACACACGCGCACCGACGTGCAGAGAGACAACATTTCTTTTTTATGATTACTCCCGGAAATAAAATGCACATTTGTCATTGTAATCAATGCCCGGGCCCCCGCCACCGGGGGTTGGGGGGAGGGGGGAGGTGTGAAAAGACCCTCTATGGCCGCCTATCAATGGCAGATGCTCTCTGAATCGATGAGTGGTGTGTAGAGCTGGCGAGAGGTGTTCTCCCATGGAATCAACCGGATGTTCACGTGAATAGACACTGAATGCTGGTGGGGGGTGGGATGGGTGGGGTAACACATTAATTACAAGATTTATAGAAAAGAGTTCGCTGCTGCGTTTTGCTTCGGTTTCACTCATCGACGCTCATTGTCGAAGAGCTGGTGTCGCCTGAGTGGTTGTGTAGTGCAGTGCTGGGGCGGTGGGGCTGGCAAACATCCGATGTAATGGTGGCAGGAAGCGTGAGGATGGGGGGGGGGGGGAGGAGGACGTATATCTTGAAGGATTGGAAGTTTTTCCGGAAGGAAGCCGAGAGAAAAACTGTGAGAGAATATTTCACTATCGTGTGACGGGGGGGTTGTAAGTCTGTTGGTATGGAAGACAGGCTCTCCCCCTCCCCCCCCTCTTCCAACACAGGTTTAAAGAAAGTCATGAAAGGGATAAGTTTGCTGGGCTCAACAATGACAGGTTCAAATATGATTCCAACTCTGACCTTTGTGCTGCACTGGTGGGTGGGCGGTGGGTGGTGGGAGGAATGAATACATTTGCCTGGGACTGGTATGTGAAAGGGGTTCACACAGGATGTCATTAGGAGTGACTGCCGTTGGGCAGCCACTAACTAGCAGTTCGACGAGGCATGACTTTTTGATTGACTTTTTTTTTCCTGCCTCCTTGGTTGGCAGAGAGGCTCCGGCTGGAAGATGTTTTCCGAAAATTACCCGAAATGAGGTTGGTGTGTGGAAAGGGTTGACTGCCCGTTGGCAGAGGATGGCAGCTGGAGGAGATTCTTTATTGAGTTTCGGACAATATGTTCCGAAAATAGATGTGTGCACGGGCTTGGAGATCTGTCGCAAAAATGTTGATGCTTGGATTGAGATGGATAGACATCTGTGTGCGCTTGAAACAGTTTGTGACCAATTTGGTATATCCCTGTCCTGAAACTCACGATGGATTACGTTTTTACACTGCGGTAGATCCCGAAGTCTCAAGGAATGCACTTATCGAGGCCAAGGCAGCATATGGCAGCTATGACGTGGCATTTCTTCCAAGCCGCGCACACTGTGTGGATTGACGCGGGGAACTCTCGTTGCTTTATCAAAGGCTGCAACGAACTCGCCGATATTTTCAACGGCAAAAAAAGGTTTTAGAGTAGGCAGCGTACTATCATCATCATACTTCTTAAGAAAATCGTGCGATACTCAGCAGACAGCAACTAAGACTCGATCTGTCAACAGTCCGTTCAGGTGCTGGCTTATGCGAGCGAGTCGTCAGTGATGTGTTTGTTAGTTTGAAGCTCTTAACGAGGACCTAGTGGCAGAGAAGAGTAGAGCAAAGCACATACTTTCATCAAGGAAGGACACATAACTTTGACGTCTCGGAAAGAGTGTCAATGGCCAGCTGAAACTCACACTTGGTCAAGAATTCTGTCTACCTCAGCTCCACATATGTACTGAAATGAAGCGCAGAACCGCTTTTGCCAATCGCTCAAGAGGCAACTGACTTACATAGTCCATTCTCGAATGACAAAGTCGACTTTTTTAAAACTCTTTGATCATCCCTGTCCCTGCTAGATGGTGCAGAAGCCTGGACGCGGATAGGGAAGCCCTACTTTCACTCTTTTTGATAGAATAGTCATGCTTACGATTTTTGATCCTGTTTGCATTATTGTCATCTCAAGGAGGAGATTCGAAGACAAAGTCTGGACTGTCCGAGGGCATGCATCTAGCCAAGCATGTATGAATGGTTAGACCATGTTAAGCGACCGGAAAACACAGCTTCAGCCAGAAGAGTCTTCGATTCCGAGAGATTTTGAAAAGGCAACAGAGAACGTCTTAATCTAAATTGACAAACAGGGAAAGAAGAAAAGGAACTCAATACACTCTGCGTGCGAAATTGGAGCCAGTAAGCTGGATATTGGTCTCATCTTAAGAAACATGTTGAATGAGAACCTGATCCACCCTACATGAAGGAGCACATTACGTCACTCATTCATTAATTCCAAATGCTTGCCAGAAATGGTCCACTTCTTTTTCAACAGACATAACAGATTACTGAATAAGTCCCGGGACATATAGGAGGCGCCACACAGTAAGGAGATGGTGGTAGTCGTGGCCGCGTCGTTATCTAAACGAATAAAATCATATCCCTTGGACAAAGGCTCTCGTTCACAAGTTTTATGATTTTATGCAGATCGCGATGGATCGGAAACCTGGACGTTACCAAAAGCGGATGAGGAAGCCCTTCGCGACTTTTCGAAAGAAAAAATGTTCGTGGGATTTTAGGTCCTGTTTGCGTTGATGGCATCTGGAGGAGAAGATTAAAGTACGAACTCTATTTGCTGTATTTGCTGGAGAAGGACCTTAACCAAATTGGAGTGCGGAACTGGAGGCAGCTATCGAAAGATCGTGCTGGCTGGAGAGCCATGTTGGCTCATTTCCACACCGGACTGTAGCGCCACAAAAAGAAGAAGAACAAGCAGATCGCAGCCCCAGCTATAAGCATCAAGGGTAAACAGTTCTCCGATAAAGATGGAGTTCCATGGAGTTTAGCTGTTTATTGAGTTCTTGCAGAATTACAGCAGTCATTGTGTATTCAGTTAGAGTCACACAAACTATGAATGCGTACAAGACTTATGAAAGCATCGTGCGATACACTGAGGCCGCCTATGAGCATTCTCTCCTTCTTCTCGAAAGTTTTGGCGAAAGTAAGAAAAAAATTCGAAAAGAAGGCGAATTCCGAAGTAGCGTTCTGATGTTTGACTCTCTGCAGAAGCTCTGAGATAGGCAGTTTGGGAGATAGAAATGGCTCGGAGTGCCGCACTGGGTTTCAATCCCGTTCTGAGTTCCAGTGTTCGGTAGGCTAGATCTGCAACCATTTAAAACCTTCCCGTTGGGGACTTCCATAAATTGGTGAGTAAGGTGTTGCTGCGATTGTGTAGACTGAAGAGCAACTTATTGTCTTTATCCATGTGTGGTCTTCTGGCACACGACCGCCTTCAGGTTTGAGAACGTTTCTGCTTTCTTCTCGTTCATACAGTTTCACAGAAATGAGTCAATAGAACACCTTGTCTATTTGCGTGCTTTCCATACAGACAGTGTCCGGTAATTGCCATCACAGCCAGGCTTGTGGTCTTCATAGGTTCACATTTCAGAGAGACATAAGAAGAGCATTTTTGTTTGGTCAAGTGGATAGTGTCCATGTGAAATTTTAGTTTGAATTTTACTAAAGGTTCCCTTAGACTTTCGTGTTCATCTCATAGAAGACTTTGTTCATTTACTCTACAGTTTAAATGGCCTTTTGTCACTTAGCATAGGCAAAGATTGAATTGCTCAGCCATCTCCTCCAAGGATGCGCAGCAATCAATGACCATCCTGGAATTTGGTTACACTCATGCCAAGGCCTTTAATGCAGCCCGACTATCCGTGAAGATGAAAATGTTCTCTGATGATACACTAATTCACTTCAGGCTGAATACTACTTCTGACTTGAAGTCACTACAATGATTAGGGAACATAAATGAGTTGGACTGAGATCCTGATATTATTTTCAACGGACAAGAAGTCTTGATGAATTTTACTTCAGAGTGGTACTGAGAAGATCAAGATCCAAGAAGCTGTTTGGAAGCTTAGTAGTTTATAGTATACGTAAAAAAGATCAGCTTTAAGACGCTGTCGGCCACTACCTATTGCGACCCTAACCCGCGTCTTAAACTCGCGTCTTTAACCCGCGTTCTTAACCCGTGAACTTTACACGCCTTCTCCTCCTAGCATCTTCAAACCGCTTTAAGACGCTGTCGTCACCTATTGGCCATATAGATCTAAGCGTGTAAGATTAAGGATGACATCCAGTGCAACGAAGGTGATGCTTCTAAGAGCAACGCTCATACATATGGACGACAGTCCGTCGAAAGTTTGTGTCTGGTGCGACCACTGTACTGCCATGACGTTTCGCGAAATATGGTGCAATGCATACAGCTGTCCGGGTGCAAGACAGATGATGTTGAAGTCCCCATCTTGCCCTGACGGCCCACTGTACACTCACGTATAGAAGGCGAATGTGGTCTTCTGGACGCGCCATCCAGCTGCATTTTTGTCTTTATGAGTCCTAGGAAAAGACACATTGATTGCCATAGAATGCATACTTTTCCATCTCTTCACTTGTCTGCAGCTCGTTGTGAAGTGATTTTTTCTCCATTCCCATCTCCCCATTGTCACCTAAATCGGAGGCTCCAACTTAGGCTTCTTGATGGAACACAACTGCTGAGGTCTTATAGATTTCTTCCAACTGTGGCGTATACGTAACATTTTCCCGCCAGTCAACAGCCGCTCTCGCTTCGTTTACGTAATCCCCTCAGCCAGTCAGGCATCTGCACTCAATCAATCTGCCTCCTGCACCACATCACCTCGTCAAAGGTGCCATTTCGCGAAATAACACACCGCCCTTCAAACTACCATCGGCCCACCGCTTGGAGACAATAATCCTCGGAGAAATTTAATGATTGCGCTGACTCCGACTAAGTCCCGATGAACTTTACTCATTTGGTCGCCATCAACGTCAGTGATGACGACAACGAAGGCGGCAGCGATGACGAGAACAAAAGCTCCACTCGTGCTCCCATTATCCACCGAACTCACTCAGACATTCCGAAGTCATCGTCATCAAAATTTCTCCCCCCCGCACAATGACGTACCCAACAGAATCCAATGCCGCATACGCAAATATTCTTCTATCCGCCCCCCCGCGCCGCACTCAGAGAGCAATCGTTTCAAAGAAATGAAGCCAAGTAATGAGAAGGACGATGGGAATAACCGGGATGGCATCCTTCGCATGCCGTGCCACTTAAATTTCCCAATCAATTATGTACGTTAAATACACCATGAGATCGCTGCTTAACGAGAGGAGCACTGAACAATGCCAAGGAGGAGACTGAAGCTGCCGCCGCCACCGCCGCCGCTGACGTTGGGCAAACACAACGCTCCGCTCCGCCGTCTAAATGCAGCACCAAACTCCGAATTTGAATAAACTCCACGGAATTGAATGCAAATTCTTTAAGCTTGCGGAAATAATAAGAGGAACAGTTCGAGCAGCATCAGCACCAGAAGCAGAAGCAGAAGCAGAACCAGCAGCAGTAACCAATCCTGCGTCGCGGAGGCGAGAGGCAGCTTAGAATCAGACATCGTCTTGAGATGAAGTCTAGCGCACCACCAGCCAGCAGCAGGAATCAGCAGCAGACGAGCACAAAAAAAACTGAAAAAGAAATAACAGCGAAAGGGGTGGCAGAAAGGGATGATTCAGGGAAATTCCTTATTGTTTGAGAATACAATTCAAGGATAAAATGTGCATTTTCTGCAGTAATCGAATTGTTCAGATAGAAATGATTTTTCTTCGCCGTCGTCGTCGTCGTCGTCGTCGTTGGTCCCGGGGCCCAGCACTCGACACGAGTCAAGGAAACTGATGATTTCCTCAGAGGGACCCTACTCCAACGTCGAGTGTGTGTGCACAAGGACGCACACACGAACCAGGGATATGCGTACAAATTGAATAAAGATTTTCCCCTACACACATGCATTCTGCACGAGTTCCCATCCAGTGGGGCAGGGCAGGGCCATCCCTGATTTGTCCCAAGACGCCTGCAAGCGAGAGCGAGAGACCAAATGCAGTTAAGAGGGATTCGCAGAATGATTTCCTGACATTTTCAACTTGCTTAATATTTACTTTAAGCTCACGTATAGACAGTGCAAGTGGTGGGGTGGATGAACGGTTCGACAGTCACCAGAAGCGACTTGTCTGCAAACGAAGTGACAGCAGGGCTAGCAGGGCACACACGAACCGACGACGAGGTGAGCTGCTGTGGTTGCAGATGGGGATCCTCCGGTAATCGGATGGAATCGAATGCCAATTTATTGAAGACATTAATCTACTAATCTCGTAGATATCCACATCGGTACGTGAGTATTGTCTGGTCGATGCATGTGGCTGAGGACTGAAGGTCCATGCGCCGGTCCTAGGTGCGGGTAATAAATTCAGCGCCCTTAGCCGGCACATCAACGATGACAATGCGAGTGGATGGAGTCCAGATGTGGGTGTCGTTTGTTTTTTAAATTGTCACAAGCTGGGTCAGTTGGTGCAGAGGGGCGGTGGGGGGGGGGGGGTTGTATGTTTGCTGTCGGTGGCTTATGGAAGGCGATGGAGCAGTGTTTTTGAACGTCAGTGGCTTGGATTTGATCAGGAGACAGAGGGCATGGGCAGAGTTCATGGGCGATGGACTGCTGAATGCATCACTGACTGGTGTGCCAGATCATGGAGCAGATTGGCAATGCACTTTGTTCTGGGACATTTGGAAGAGTGGTGTGCATTGACATCAACATATGTGTCCTTATCGCCGTATGGAGTCGTTGTTCCACAGGAATCATATTCCACGGCTTCCAAAGTATGGATTGTTATTTCATCTGTTTCGAGATTCAGCGCAGTATCTAGTGGAGGCCTTGAAACAATTTTGCAGCTCGAGCGTTGAGAACTTTCCTTTCACCAACCGCAAATTTACGTTTCTTTCCTGCCTCTACAGCCAAGGCATTTAGCCCGCGTAGTACACGAACGTCCTTAGCCTGCTTCATTTAATGGCGTCTAAAATTTCTCTTCTTTAACCCACGGCTTTAACCTGCGTCTGTAACCCGCGTCTTTGACCCGCGTCTTTAACCCGAATCTTCACCCGCGTTTTTGAGCCGCGTCTTTGAGCCGCGTCTTTGAACCGCGTCTTTAAATGGCGTCTTTCACCCGCATCTTTAACCGGCGTCTTAAACCCGCGTCCTTAAACCTCGTCTTTGACCCGCGTCTTTAACCCTCGTCCTTGACCCGCGTCTTTAACCCGCATCCTTTACATGCATCTTTACCCGCGTCTTTGACCCACGTCTTTGACCTGCGTCTTTGACCCACATCTTTAACCCGTGTTTTCTTAACCCGCGATTTAAGCCCCTGTTTTTAACCAGCGTCCTTAACCCGCTAAGTTTGAACGGCTTCGTCAACCTAAGTATCCATTCCGCATCCTCAACCAACGCTATCAAACCGCAGCTTCAATTTTTAACTCGAACCTTAAGTTAAAATCAGTTCATCCATCCCACACTTCCCTAGCAAGGGTCCCAAACCTGTGCCTCTAAGCCAAGCTTTAGGACAAGTCTTCAACCAACGCAGCCAGCCTGAGCTTTCTCTTCTCTCCAAAAATGCACCTTGACCCGCTGTTTCAACCTACATTGCCTACATTGTGACCTCCAACTTGAACCTTAACCGGTGGCTCCTCGGTTGTAGGCTTGTTTGAGCACTACGCAGCTTCAGCTCAAGTTTCCCCCAGGAATTCATAATCGTTCCTCTGGCTGTTACTCCAGCTAGAGCCTGCTTAAAAGTCAACTGTAGGCAAAATCAGCTCGCGCCACCTTCAGTGACTGCATCAGGAACTTCTCTGATGGCCTGTAGATGACGCCAAACTTTCTGCCCAGGATCACTTCAGAGTTCCCTTCAATGAACTGCTTCTTCACTAAGCTGTTGCTTTGCTTGCAAATGCACATCGTGCCACCAGCAGCGGACATGCCATTCTCCCCCGATGTCAAGTGTCACCCGCCTTCAGTGCCCTCTAAACAGCTCACGTCCGTGCTGCTGCCACTGTCTCCACCGGTAGCAGTCATGTTCAAATTTAAACGCCACACAATTCACGAATTTCACAGCAACCAGGGGGTTGAACCGGGTCCGGTTCAAACAATTGGCACCCTACCAGCTGCACCCGTGGCCTGACCAAAATTATGCTTCCACAGAATGAACACATTTTATTCCACGATAACAGCGCCAGAGACGACCGAAGACCAAGGACAGCCCGAGCGAGCACCGCCCCTGCTGCTGTCAACCGAGTGCGCAAACTTTCACACACTCGTCCCACCACCATCCGCCCGGACGTCATATGGCTCTGGCTTTTTACATACTAATGTGCGGTACAAGTTTGACATGTGGTCATGACCTGTCCGAAATTTACACAACCCAGGTGACATGACCACCGCCCGACTGAACACCATCAAAATGAATTTCGCTCGTCGCCGCCACCGCCGCCATCGCCATCGCCACCGCTTCCCACGCCAGTTCCGCCGCACGGTGGGTGGTGGGCGGCACGAGAACGACTACGTCATGCAGTCTGCCTAATAAACTTCCCCGGAATGCCCGGCTGGAGTATTAAATTTTTAAGAAGCCGTCCGTGGCCTGGAATGCCTAAGCTCCCGAACCCAGTGCCTCCTGCGCCGCCACTCCAATTCGATATGCTCCCGGAGTGGAGTGAAACTTCGAGGCACAGCCCGGGAGTGCAGTAGCAGTAGATGGAGTCGCGTCTTCTTCGGATTTTGATGAGGTGATCTCAATCTGTTCCCCGGGAAAGTTTCTCCTCGTCCCGTCCTTGGGATTTTTTCCCCACACCGCGCGCCGCCGAGACGTCGCTATTTCAAATTCAATTTTATTTTAATGGAGATATGAGATGTTGGATGTGGAGGATGTTTGCCCTTCACTGGGGAAGCCAACAAGTCGGGCTGCCAGCCAGTCAGTCAGTCAGTGAGCCAGCGGAATTCCTTGAGGAGGATTCGGGACGTAACAAGGTTACTCCTGTGGAAGCGCGGCTCTGCGCGCATACCAAATGCGCCGGAATATGTGCTCAAATTGGATTGCATTTGTTTCATATCCTTTTGGTTTCCTTCGGCACTTTGCCATTTTTTTGTTCGTTCCTCTCCCACGCCCAGGCTTTGTCGGAGGCGGGGGACGGTTGTCCGCTCCCCGGAGTTTTCAAGTTCCTCGCGCTCGTTCCTTCTGCCGCTCGGTTTTTGTGAATGTTACTGAGCGGATTACCGTTAAGCCGATTTGGCGCTTCCTCCATCGCTGGGATGGTGTGGCTCGTCATTTTTTCGGTGTGGCGCTGGCGCGGGGCGAGGGACGGCGCAACGAAATAAAATGCAATTTCGTCGCCGGCTTCGTGAACTGAGAAATTGCTGCCGGTTGCAGTTCAGTTTAACATATAATCGTCTTTATGACTGGGAGCGATACACATCCAATTTGGGGGCGTTTTCACGTTCCTCGGCATGTTTGGGATTTGATAACAAAAAAGAAAAAACTTTAATCGCTCTGCCGCGTGTGGGCGGAGGGGCGGCAGAATGCGGTGCTTAATGGAGATCAGTGTGCGCACGACGGCTTAGACGCTGAAAGTTGATGAGTTTTTGCGTTGGAACACGGGCGGCGATTATTCGGTGGAGCTGGTGGTGTAAGGTGGCGCCTTTGTGCGCTTGGATTCGATTGAAGCGCCGCAGACCCAGTGAACTGTCACATCGACCCGCCATCGATGAGTGAGCAATTTTCTAACGGCAAAGGGACGTGTAGACATTAATTAAAGGCAACGAGAGCCGCAATCGCTTTTGAATGGGAAAATTCCCCGAAAGAGGCGTCGGCTGGGGGCGCCGAGAGGGGCGCGAGTTTAAGCAACCGTCAGGGGTGCGAACTGATAGATCGGCCATCTGAAATCTCCAATAGAGGAACAAAGAAGAGGCGCAGCAAGATTACGTCACGAAGAAGCAGACGGAAGAGCCGAATGGAGTCGCTGATAGGCGCTCGAGTTGTGACGCGATGTGGAGCTATGGAGGTGAGCTACTGCGTAAGTAGCCGAGAGATCTGGTGATAGACCGGTCATTTGGAATCCTCAACAGAGAAACAAGGAAGAGGCGCAGCAAGAGGACGTCACGAAGTAGCAGTCGGAAGGGCCAAATGGAGACGCCGATAGGCGCTCGAGTTGTGACGCAATCTGGAGCCACCAAGGTGAGCTACTGCCGGGAGAGCTGCTGAAGTCACCGAGGGAAGCGTGAGTTGGAGCAGCCATTAGGGGCACGAACAGAACTGCTGATAAGCCACTGATCTAGGTCAAGGCCAAGGTGTGTAAGAAGACGCCACAAATCAGCCAGCAGAAGGCCTAAATGGAGTCGTCGATAGTTCCTCAAATTGTGACGCGATTTTGAGCTCTACGGAGCAAGCAACTGCTTGAGTAGCCGATAGCGACCCAAGTTCTAGTCACCGAGAGAGCTCCCCTCGGAGTGATCAAATCAGATACGCTAAGTGACATCAACGGGGGCACACTTAAGACTCCACTAGAAGTCCAATTTGATGTCGCGTTTCAGCAGGTAAAAGGTGATGGTGCTACTGGTAAGGGACCACCCAAACCACAGACACGTCACAAACCAACAGAGTCACGGACCGCGGCGGAAAACTTCAATCAATCAGACAGCGAAATCGCTTCCAATCAGCAATCACTTGACCGCGTCATCGTCAAATGCAAATGTCCCTCCCCCTCCCACCACCCCTTCACCAATCCGTAGCACGTCACAGACAAATTTTCCCGCTGCATGTATTAATTGCAACCAATTAGTTTGATTTGCCAAACGATGGGAGCGGCGTCGGACGCCGGACTCGATCCAATTTAATTTCAAAAATGTCACCGCTTTCACTCAAACTGACAGCGCTTCAGACTGGAAGGCCACATACCCCGCCCAGCGCACCGGCTCCTGCGTCTATTGCATTCGCCCACGGGGAGTCCCAATTGGCATTTAACGTATTAAAAATAGCTCCGTTTGCAGAGCTGGGCCTGCAATTACATCACAATTCCATTGAAGCGATTAACTTGCTTCGGCAATATTTGAACAGCGCACTCCGACAAGCGGCAAGGACTCGGCACGAGATTGGCTGTTATCGAATAAATAGATGCACTGGAACGCACTCCACTTCGATGGGGTGGTCGGCGGGGAGGAGATAACAATATAAAAGGGTTCTCAAATATTTACACCCCCCATTCAGTGCGAGACTTGTGCTGGTGGCCGGGATGCGTGCACGTCCAAGGGTGGAAGGGGAGAGGGGGGGAGGGATGCCTGGGCAGAAACGCATTAAACTGAGGGATGTGTTCAAGAATTGAGTTTGTTTTGGCCTCAATCCAGGGGATAAATGCGAGCGAGTGGGAGTAGAGTAATGCCGAAACGATTTCAAGTGCAATCCAATTAATTGATGATCTGATGATGTTGTTGAGCCATTGTGGGTGGTGGGTGGTGCGGGTGTGGGGGATGACTAATTAATTAGCTTCGCGCAACAAGAGGAAATCTAAACCAATCAACCGGGTGACAATTTGCTATTCCATCATGCAAATGCACTCGACGTGGAGCTAATGAATGAACGAATGATTGAAGTGCTTGCTTACGCTGAATGAGTTCAGTGTGATGATGATGATGATGATGGCGAGGATGAGTGGAAGCGGCAAGCGGATTTAATTATTCTGCTCCTAATCGAAATGTGCCGATATGGGCGAGAGGCAATGGTCAATTAAGGACTAAAGCCGATGAACGAACGCTCGTTGGCGGAGCTTCAAAAATCTCTTTTGGCGACAAAGATGATGTAGGAGGCAGATGGGTCATTCAATCAACAAATTAATACAAATCTGCACTCTGTGGGACAGACACTGTTCTGCAGTGAATTTTAGTTCGGTTTTTGAGTGTAGAAATGCGTGACAGAATCGGAATTGCAGGCACATTCCTCCGGTTCACTGTGTGAGGGTTGAGAACGGCTGTCATTCAATCCCATGTAGTGCCGTCCCGTCTCATCACAAAATCCTTATTTACTTGAAGGAAATTGAGGAAAACACACGATTTTGGCAAATCCTTGTCCTTGACGCCTTTCTTAACGAGTTCTGCCTGTAGAATGATTCAAGTTGAGCCGTTTTTAAACAATGGCGCTCAGACTAAGTCCATGCATCAGTCTCTACGAAAGTCAAGATGATAGAGACATTATTTTAAGAAAAAATATATCTCTGGTGGACGAGCAGACCAGATCTCGAAGAGCTCTCAAAGAATTGGCCGTTTCTGGGCATCAGTCTCACACCTATGTAAGAAATCCTTTTTTAAAGAAATGGCCATTTTGTTGCAGTTGGGTTAGTCACAGGGGCAGCTTCGATAAGGAGGAGGAGGACGACAGCACGAATGTGGCTGCTTTGCTCAGCTCCCAGTCCCCCTCTCTCGCACATCACCCATTGCACACAACAAAAATCGTGCCTAACACCAATCACATGAAGCAACAATGATAGACAAGAGTTACTTGCCTGCATCCCAGAACAAATACGGCCGTCTCTGGAAGTCAGTGATAAAAATCAAAAATTCAAATGACGCGTTTACCCCCCCTCAGAACCCCAGGTATACTGGAACCACTTTGTTTCAATCTATTTTCTTCTTCACAGACAGAAATGTGAGGGCTACATAATGACCGGCAGTACGGCTTCCGCAGAAACAGGTCCACTGATGATTTGATGTCATATCTCATCGAAAAATGGAACCAATCTTTGCACAATGTAGGCGAAAGCAAGATTGTGGATTTGACAGAGTCTGGCATCAGGCTCTCTTGTCGAAAATGCGTGCTTATAGTGTCGATGAATCTCTTCTTCAACAGCTTAGAAATCGCCTCGAAGCGTTCAATACAAGTCGTATTGGATGGGTTCAAGTCTGATATTCACCACATTATTGCTGGTGTTCCCCAGGGCTCCGTTTTATCTCCGCCACTCTTCCTAATTTTTTAAATGATCTCCTGTCTGTCACTTCTAATCCAATCCACTCCTTCGCTGAAGACAGTACCTTCAGCTTTTCATATTCGTTCCTTGGCTCTCGACCCTCCTCTTCGTTCATAGCATGGAACGGCATCTTGACAGGCTCCTCGTAGACAATTGTGCTATCAGCAACTCAAAATAGGTGGTGCTGTGAAAAATTGGCAATCTTTCGGTTCGGAACTTTCAGCATGTAGATCGACACACTAAACGAACGCTACAATAGCTGGTTATACAACTTAAAAAAACAAAACATGTGAGAGAGACAGGTACCTCGAAATATCCGCAATTTGAATTGACATAGTTGCAGCAACATCTCAGGCTCTGACCCTTCATGGGGCGCCGGTCTGTTAAGTAAGTAAGTAAGTTGTAGCAACATCATCGATCTATCTGCACCTATTAGAAAGTCCTGTATAAATGCATATCTAGCTGTCTCACCAAATCAGTCCACATCTATTCTGGTTCTTTTTTAGTTTCTCAATAGTCACTTCAAACTTAACGACTTGGCGATACTCAAACTTCTCCAAACCATCTGAAAATTACGTTTTGAACATGTCTTCAAATGGGCTCCTTTTTTCAGCAATTTCGCATCAAATCGATCGAATAGTTTAGCATCTTAGAACCCCGTCTTCATTTAGTCCTTCCTAGCAACCGGTCATCACCTTTTTGGTCGATAGGACATACTTTGCCCTCTTCGGAGCACGTTCGCCATGTGAAGCCTACTGTTTGAACTGTTCCCCTGTCTCTGGTGTACATTCTGAGTCACGAAATGATGCAGAAATTCATTCCAACTGAGCTGGCAAAACAGATGCAAATACTGCCCGAAAGTCGTCACATGGTTGCGCTTGTTATTATACATATTATATATACATATACATATATTATACTTCCATCTCAGCAATATGGATTTTTGTCAAACTATCCTCCGTGGTAATCGTTCTCGAAACAAGTGGACATGGTCCATTAAAAGCCGAAGTCCACATTGTTCGTGTGAAAAAACTGCACCCTACACTGCAAGGAATTCCCCAACTGACACTCTCCCACAACAACTCCTAATGCTACCAAGCACCTCACAGTAACCACACTTCGTCGGAAAACCCCTAGAAACACCGTCAAAAAGCTGCAGAAAATGAGGAAAACACAGATTCATTCAGGGGTGCAAACTTTGCACAGACGGCAATCGAAGGAACTGCCATCAGTGGCGCCTCTATTGACCGAGTAGTCTGACAGGGGCGTCTGATCAAGCCACCAGCTCCCAGTTCCGTATTTTGCAAGCGAATCACCGACAGCTAATCAAATTTAATTTCCTTGTGCCAATACCGTGAAGAGTGCCGGCAAACAGCAAAATCAAAGCGCATCCGTCTGCTGAACTGCTGCGCTTGCGACAATATTTGAACAACATAACTAATTTGATGTTTAACTTGTTGCACTACTCCTCTCAGACGGAGGGGAGGATGTTTGCTTCCGTCCCACGGTAAACGTCGCCCATCCTTCGCCCAGCAGACATCACTTGACTCTGAACCCAAGTCCAGGGTTAATTTCGCTGCGGGATGTCGTGGAGGGGGGGTTCATGTTTATTTGCCGTTCGATCTTGCAAATCCGCCCTGTCAGATGCATCTTCCTGCACTGCACATGCCAATTAAAGAGCAAAGAACTGCTAAACTTACGGCAAACTACCTGGTGAGCCTCGCTCCACAGGAAGAGATCCGTGTATCGGGAGGACCCAACCCCCCCGAGGAGTCACATAATCAACGGAACAAAATCAACAAAAAGTTCAGAATGTAAATGCTCCGCAAATGAATGATTCTCCTTGTCTCCGCCTTCGCCGTCGCCGTCGCCGTCGCCGCCGCCGCTGTTTGGAAACTTGGAAATATCTCTAATTGGCTTCAATCCTGGTAAAAATTGAGAAAACCTCTCACCCCACCCTGGCTGCGCCTTCATCGTCGTCGTCGCCGCCGCTGCCGTCATCTAACGTCGCCGTCGAGGGTAGATTCACTCAGCGGCTGTATGGGGTTGGGGGTGCGGAGATTTTAGAATGCAGAGTGCACTTGAAAAGAAATTTCTCTGGGGATGAACCCTTTATTCCGCCAACTTTCATATAAATGGAATATTTCCGAGTGCCCGTGGCCGGAGAGTCGCATTGGGCGCTGGGGATGAGTGAGTAAATCTCCCAGGAGCAGCCGCAGTACCTCAGACGTAACCGCCGTTAACAAGTTAATAGAGATGCAAGTTGAACTGAAGTGCTCTTCCAGACAAATTTTCCTGTTTTCATCTATTTCCCGTCAGCCACCATAGTTTAGTTGCAGTTATCCTCTGCTCCATCTTCTCCCACTCCTCCCACCCTCCCATCCCCTGCCCCATCGTGTCATTTTTTTCCTCAGTTTGAATGTCTTTCGTTTTCGTTTCACGATCCCATTTGGCTTACGTTTTTATTTCAGTTGGTTTCATTTCAATTTTTAATTGAAATGCGATTTGCTCGAGAGTCCTCGCCCTCCACTCCTCGGCGTGGGTCTCACTGTGTGCGTGGCTGAAGGATGACTCTCAGGACTCCTTGGGATTGTTGGTTATTAGAAAAAATAATTGATTGCATTGTTGGCTTGGTTTCGGTTGTTGATGTTGTGTGTTATTTTTTCTTTCGTTCATCTTCGATGCTTCTCGGATCGGTTGCACTTGTTGGAGGTCCTTGAGGAACTTTTAATCGATGAGCACTCGGCGCGATTAGTCTGAAAGAGTGCCTGTAATTGGGAAGCGATTGCAAAAGATGCAGGGGGAGTAAGCATTTTGCAAAATATTCCACCGATTGGCGATGGATTGGAGTAAACTTAAGTCCTTGTCGTCCATTAGTGGGTCACTATATTGTGGAGTTGGTGAACTCTTACCGTTCAGGGATAGGTACTAAATTTCAGAATGATCGAGTTTGCATTCAAAACTTCAGATTAACTAATTTTTGATGATCTTCATCGATTTGATTGATCCTTCACGACTGGACCAATTTTCGTCAACTTGTCGAGCACTTCGCCTATTCTCATTAGATTGATCGTTCCTCAATGACTCAACTGATCCTCGCCGATTCGACCGATCCTCAACACTTTGGCTGATCTTTGCCTCTCTATTTCGATGTCGATCGAAGTGGATTTACCTAGTCCTGTGTTAGCATCGATCGTTTCGCAGTTCCTTAGTGGTTTTGGAAATGTAGGCCATAGCTCACGAATCTAAGTGAATGTTACTCGGAGCCAACAAAACCTCCGTGGATAACTTACGAAAGGCTTACTGACAAGATCATCTCTGGTCTCTTTAAGCAGATCTTGTCAGGACCTCTATGTTTTCTGTTGCTTGGAAAAGATGGGCAACTTCGATATCTCCCATCGAACAGCACAATTGACAGCAGAAACTTTGAAGTGATCAAGAACGTCTTCGTCTAACGCCGTTTGCGTTGATGGGATGTGCTGCTGCATAGGCTCAAGATCACAAAGAGCGGTCTGTCTCGTCTGCTCAGGGGCCTTCCCTAGCACGGCTGGTTTGATGGACTGCTTAAACTCCCTCCCCTGCACATCCACATCATGGGTTGTACAATTAAGGCCATCTCCCGATTGAAAAAGGAATGGTCTTTGGTTTAACTCGCACTGGAGCTTTGATGACCTCACACGTCGCATCTCCTCTGACATAAGTCAACATGCGGGTCACCAATGATCTAGCTGTGCCGCTTATAAAGTCGACTTTTCCCGTGTCCAGGACTGGTTCTGGTCAGAAACTGAACTGGGAAGGGAATGTTGTCAGATTTTCGCTGACGGCTCCAAGATGACGGAGGGTGGGGCTTTCGTGGAAGACGACAACTTCAGACTTTACAAATCTTTAAGTAATTTCGCATCGGTCTTCCAGGTGGAAACATTTGCGTTCCTAATGGCCACCAAGGTGGAAGTTGCGAAGTATCTGCATCTGCAGCGACAGCCAAGCTGTGCTTAAGGCTTTTGACCACTTCCAAGATGGTCCAGGAATGCTAGTCTTCCCTTAATTTAGTTGACAGACTGAATTTGTTAAGACTTGTACCGGGACATCACGAGATCACAGGATTGCTGATGAACTAGCTAGACAAGGTTGAAAAGAGACACTCGTAGAGCCCGAACCCACCTTGTGACAACCCGCTTCCCCTTCGCTAAGGACGTGAGTCTGCTTGGACTTATTAATGGCACCATTTGCGACGTCTGTGGAGAAGGTTGAGACACTGCAGAGCACTTCCTCTGTGAATGTCCCGCTTTTGCTCGTTTCAGGTGGCGGCTGTTTGGCGCTCATGTTGTCGGAGCTGAAAATTTAAGCTCATTATCCCAGACGTGCCTGCTGGTCTTTCTTAGGAGACCAGGAAACTATAGCTGCCTGGAAGTACACTGGACCAGTTTTTGAGTCTGAGCGCTCCAGTGCAGTGTATCCCAACCTCCAACAAAAAAAAAATAAAAAACAGAATAGACCGCACGAACAGCCTCGTCTCGGATGTAATTCAAAGATAGTAGCAATCGGCGTGAAAAGATGGTAACGCGCTTGAGTCTTTTAAATTTTGTGACAATAGTAGCTGCTAAGCCAAAGGGAACGATCACGCTTTAAGTTGGCTTCCTGCCCATTGGCCCCACAACACACTGCATGACGCTCCTTCTCCTCTTGTCGCCACCCACATGCTGATACGAAAGATCGAGAGATCAGTGATCAGCATGAGTTCAAAGAGCAAGAACAACCACAGATTGCAAAGCAAATTCAGAGCGACTGGTTACAGTTTGCAAGTTGGCTGCGGAAGAAGATTTTGACATTCAGGATAGCTAGGAGTGATTTTTTAAGTAGCAACGATTGTAAAGTAAGGCTACAGGAATCCTGATTCTGAAATTGTCAATGCTGATGGGCTGAAAAATGACGCGAAGTGTAAGTCAAGTGATCATGGCGGTGACCACGCCTTTAGAGCCTCATCTGCTTTCAGATGGTTTCCATGCGAAGTTGATCCTAATGCGAACTGTATTCAAAATTTATGATAAACAAGAGAGTCCTTCAGCACTTTTAGGTAAGCTATACGTTCTGCACCGTAAGCGGTAAATAAAAATGTTGATGGCCCAAGAAAAGTTCAGAGTCTTGGTGAGATCTGAGACCGATACTCCTATCTCCAACACACCAAAACGCATCCCCCTTCTGCCTTCCATGATTCAAGCCAAGTCTAGTAAGTTTCATAAAAATAATTAACTACTCCATCTTAAGACAGAGAATCTACACCCTCCACAGTCACCAGCCGCCTGCTTTTAGTTCAAGTGATAAAGTTTCATACCATCTCTTCATCACGTCTTCGCTTGAAGTCCCAAAGGACTCTCCGTCGCTGCTCCCCTCCCAGCACACAGCACCACATTCGCGCTCCGAAATTTTTCTGTGCCTCCATGCTGATCTGACAATTTCATTCATTGCCCACCTCCTCCTCCATTCACCACCACCACCATCAAATCTAAACCAGAACATGCCATGTCAAGTATGTGTCCTAGATGCCAAACAAGGTATCTTCTCTCCTCCGTGCCATCGAACACAATATGTAATGTGTCGTCCATGGACATAGACTGTGTGTCCATTGCCCAAACATGGCTCAAAGCACAGCCCCGACCCATGCACACGCACACACAACGAAACGACACCCGTTTCAGCACGACACCCTCCCAGTACTCATAAAATACAAAATTTCATAAGAAAATGATTTTTATGACGCAAACTTTTATCACATTTAACATTCAAAGTGTATACCATTGCTGTCATAAAAGCGGGTTTACGACGATACCCAAATTATTGGCTTCAACCCCGTGAACTTATTAGGGAGTATACAAAATAAATTCGCATCTTTCGAAAACAATGCTGCTCTGAATATAATCGATACTAAAGATGGCCCATAAAATAGATGCCAAAGTGCAAAAAATACTGAAAGACTGTGCAAGACTGAATCGGTCGCTGGGGAGATGATGGTGAGGGGGGGAGGGGCTCGGGAGGGGGGAATGGGAGATCCTATAAACTGCTTTAAAATCCTTGCGTTGGTCCTAAAAGGAAATCCTATTATTCTCAGTCGATAATTTGAATAAATTTAATAACGTCCTACACACAATTTTCGCAGCTGAAGAGTGCCAGTGGACAGAAGTGTGTTGGGGGCAGGAGTTGGCTGTGGACGATGTGGAGATGGAATTGAAAATCTGCTGGCGAGTGGTAGCTTTCTGTTGACGATTTTCGAGTGTGTTTGCAGCGACTTTGGGAATTTTTGGAAACTTCTTTAAGTGAGTGAACTCCATATATGACACCTTGATGGCGATTTGACGCGGAGTTACCCTTGTCAACTGCTGTGAATTTGGTGTATTCAATCGTATGGCTCAAAGGACGAAGCTACTCCTTTACAGAGCCTATTGCTGCACGATACGCAACACGACAGCGCAGAGTCTTGGTACCTTCAAAGGATAAAATCTGCGTGGAACATATGATCCTATCAGAGAGGAAAGCGGTTGGAGGAGAAGACACAAGTCCACGTACTGCCCAAAGATGTCGATGTAGTCCAGAAGGCGAAAAACCGACGATTACAATGACTCTTGCACATCCAGTGAATGGACACAAACTCTCCAACTAAGAGGGTCTTAGAACGCCAGAATGATGGATCGTTGTAATGAAATTTCCCACTAAGCAAGGAAAAGATCAAAAAACTATTCATGAAGAGACGGCGGCTGTTTACCAGGGTTCCGCACCTTCATTATCAACTGTGCAAAAGTAATCAAGTGAGTTCAAAGGAGGCAGAGAGAGCATTGAAGACGACCCCCGCTACGCTGCGGGAGAAAGCATCAAAGAAATCGAAAAAGTTGTTCTTGAGGATGCCCGAATATAGGTGAAAATGATGACAGGGATCACCAAGCTTTTAATTGGTATCATTCACACCAGCTTAACCTTGCAAAGGTCAGTGCAAAGTGGGGTCCACCAATGCTCACAGTGCCTCAGAATCGCATGCTGTAGAGAGCTTTTGGAGATGTGTAGTGAGAACGCGGACGGTGTTATGGATCGAATTGTTACTGGCGACGAAACATAGGTCCACCACTATGACCCTGAAATCAAACAAGAGTCCATGCAGTGGCACAAAAAAGAAGCAGACCCCCCGAATAAGTTCAAAGTCACTCCGTCAGCCGGGAAGCTCATGGCCATAGATTTTTGGGACTCAAAGCGAATTTTCCTCATTGATTCAAAAAAAACAAGCGAAACCGTCAACGCAACATCCTACGCTTCCACTTTGCATTATTTGCGGGAGAAAATTAAAAAGAAAAGGCAGGGTAAGCTCGCAGCGAGTGTGTTGCTTCATCATGACAACGCTCCTGTTCACACGGCACGAGTTTCCAAGTCTGCTGCGCGAGATTGTCGTTTCGAAGACATCCAACACCCACCCTATAGTCCAGACCTTGTCCCTAGTGATTATTTCCTCTTTCCGGATTTGAAAAAATGTTTTCGTGGAAAAGATTTTCGGATGATGAAGAACTCAAGTCGGCAAAAAATGGGTATTTTGCAGAGAAAGATGAAATTTATTTTTTGAGGGTTTAAAAAACCTTATCTCAAGATGTAACAAATGCATTGATGTTAGGGGAGATTATATTGACAAATAAAAGCAATTTAAATTGAAATCCTTCATGTCGATACCTCGTAGAGCGAATGAACACTACAGCTCTTGTCAAAAAAAACCTTTACTTCCTAAGCATTGCGGGAACAACGACAGACGTCCTCGTACGAAATGGACATCTGTGAAGAAAGAGGTCAAACAACTTGGTATGCAGCAATCGAAAGATAGTGCTGGCTTGAGAGGCTTATTGGTTGAGGATCTGGTCCACCTCAGTCTGTAGCCCTAAGCAAAAAAAAAGAGTTCCGAAATCAACGGATAAGCATTTGTTTGGGCCAGTTTAAGTCTTCTGGTCGCTATCATTCCACATGAACTCAAAGTTCTAAATACCAAGGAGCTACAAAACTAACAAGTGTCTCTTCGTTCAGGTCAAAATGTTGTTACTATCGGTTCTTCTGAAGTCATCAGAAAACGAGTGGACGTCATGAGTAGTGACATTTACAAGATGAGTTGGCTCTTTAAGCTTTGAAAAATTTGAATTGGTTTGTACGGCCTTCAATATTTATAAACTCTTAATTTGGTGAATTATTGTGGTGTAGAGCACTTTACTAGTTATGATCCCCTGTTAAGTGCCACTAGACCGAGTGATAGTAGAGCCCTTGAAATACCAGGTCATTGCAAGTCCTCGAGTAAAACGTTTTAGTGCTTCATAGTCTGCGAGTTTTGACATAGAAAACCTCTCGAGCGTATGCAAACTTTTAGCAGACAATTAACTGCCTTCCTGACTTTCTGTGTGTACCATACGATGCAAATATACACTTAAGGAAATGCACACTACATACCTTTTAGCCAACACGTACATACTGACCAATTTGTGTGGTCTTCTGTCGGGTGCCATTTAGTATATTTAGTTAACTTCTATTTGATATGTCACATGATACCGGGACTGAATCTATATAAGCGGACACATTCTGGAACTTGAAGATCGCGTCAATTATATCTTCAGTTTAGGAGCTGTAATGCCGCGGTCCTTAGCTAAAGATTAAATTTATCTCCATTCCTCCATTCCAGCAACTTTCTAAAAACAAGTTTTTCCAAGTCCTGAAGATACCTTCATCGTTGAGCGACAAGAAGACTTCATCAAACAATCCTTAATGCACCTACAAAACCTCTCTAATGGACGAAACACCAATTCTAATATCCTCCCAATCCAACAGATCACCTGCTTCGCAATTAAACATCCATCCTTAGAGAACGTGCCTATCGCCTCCCCATCAGTTGGTGGAATTCATCTGAAATATTGCGCTTGGAATGCACAATCTCAGAGCTCGTGGACAGTGCTCAGCAGGCTCACCGCAATCACCAGCCCAACATGCAGAAGAGCATAATTCATAGACAAACAACTCAATTAGACGGCTCAAGCTATTTTGATAAGCTGTCATCAATTACACACATGCCGCTCCATCAGGAGCCCGGCAAACTAGCGAGCTGAGCCCACAAATCATGAGAGCCACTTGCCTGCCAGGACTGGCATAACACCAAAACATGCGTGCATCACCATCACCGCCACCACCACCACCACCGACGCCATCGACGAGGCACATCTAGTGCGGCCGTAATTATCCATCAGGACTGCCCGGCGATTGTTTGCCTCCAATTACAGTACATCACTCTTGTCACCACAGCGCCTGATTTAATCGTTATTATTCATGTTCGTTGACGCAGCCATTGTCCCTTCGCCCGTTTCGCGATGCGGATGCGGATTTTTTGCCATTTTTTCCACGCATTTCGGAGCGCGATGCATCGGCAGCCGACTCCTTAGGTGAAACATCCCGAACTAACGTGCATCGATGGGGCCTGGGGGCCTCCTCTCGTGCAGTAAGGGGGAGGGGTAGAGGCTGACCTAGTGAGCACAGCAGGAGCTCGGATGCAAATGAGCGACTTCACAACTCGCTGAACACGAGTGTAATTAGAATTTCAATTCGCTCAAGTTGTGCTGCGGAACTCCAGCACCGGTTCCAGCACTGGCGAACCTTCCCCCCCGTAGGGAGGGTAGAACTATTGTCCCAAATACTTGGGCATGCCAGAGATTTGGCAGCGAAGTTTGTATTGAACGGCTTCCATGAATGCGTTTTGTTCTGAAGATTGATATGGCGGATGCATGAGCGAGCAACTCAACTTTGACTGTGATGGCATTTAATATGCGACGGCTCCTTGGTCGGGGCCAAATGGCTAAGATTTATTCACTCTCATCTCTAGCGGTTACGGATGTCGTCTGAACAATGGACTTGGCTTGTTCTTCGACGTTGGAAAATACAGGCGGGGGGCCTGCTTTGAACTCATTCCAAATGCAAAGTGGAATGTGACATGGGACTGTGGTTGAGAATTTCGTGAGGTTTGAGGTGTTACGGGGCCACGTATCTTCAAACAGATCCAACTTAGCTTCTTCTATATCTCATGCAATTCTTTGGTGCCGTTTCTTGAGGATCAATTGTGATGACTGTTCTAGGTGGGGTTCCTTATCGGGCGCCACTTCGGTGTTTGGTGACGTAATCGATTAAGTTAAGTCGTTATATGCTTCAAGGGAAAGTTACCATTGCTCCACTGAAAATTTTTAAGTCTGATCCCTTTAAGGTTGCCCACGAGAAATCCTTTCTCAAGCGCAACTGATCCTAGAGCATTTACAGATGATGGAAACCCTCCTACATATGAATTGTTTACTTATTTATGAAGGAAGATAACAATTGGGTAATTTTTTTTTAATTTTTCGAGTTTTGTGACTGAGTCTTCTGTCGGGCGCCACTTATGCTCTCCACTTGTTGCTCCACTGTTGCTTGTTGCCTTTCAGTTTCAAGTTATCTGCAAGCCAGTTACTTCTTCTTCTTCAGATGGCGCTACAGTCCGGGGTGGACCTGGGCCTCAACCAGCATGCCTCTCCAGCTAGCACGATCTTTTGCCAGCTGCTTCCAATTGCGCACTCCAAGTTGGTTGAGGTCCTTTTCCACTTGTGTGCGCCATCTCAGTCTAGGCGCAACAGTCCTCTGTTGCGTTGTCCCTGTGGTTCGGATTTGAAGACTCTTCGGGCCTGAGCAGTGTTGTCCATCCGCTCTACATGGCCTAGCCACCTTAAGCGTTGTATCCGTAGACACTTGACTAGGCTCATGCCGCCGTACAGCCCATACAGTACGTGGTTGAATCTTCTCCTCCAGATGCCATCAACGCAAACAGGACCAAAAATCGCATGCAGAACTTTTCTCTCGAACAGACTTCCTCATCCGCTTTTAGTATCGTCCAGGTTTCTGCGCCGTAAAGCAGGACAGGGATGATCAAAGTGTTGTACAAAGTCACTTTGGCGTTCGGGAGAGGGCATTATTACCTCTTAAGCCCAAAGAAACAGCGATTGGCAAGAGTGATTCTGCGCTTGATTTTCGTACTGATGTTGTTGTCCCTATTCACCGCGGAGCCGAGGTAGACGAAGTCCTTGACTACCTCGAAACGTCTTCTGCCCATAGTGACGCTCTGCCCGAGACGCCGATGTTGTGTGTCCTTCCTTGATGACAGCATATACCTAGTTTTGCCCTCGTTTACCACCAGACCCACATCAATCGCTTCCGCTTCGATTCTAGCAAAACGCCTCATTGACGGCTCGCTGAGTTCGGCCGATCACGTCAATGTCATCCGCATAAGCAAGCAGTTGAACGGACTTGTGGAAGATCGTGCCTCTGATGTTGACGTGTGAGTTACGCACGATCCCCTCAAGAATGATGTTAAAGAAGTCGCATGACAGCGCGTCGCCTTGTCTAAATCCTTTTTTGACATCGAAGGTCTCGGTGAGTTAGTTACCGACCTTGACGGAGCAGCGAGAGTTCTCCATCGTCATCCTACACAATCTGACGAGTTTGGTAGGAATGCCAAAACTAGACATGGCACTGTATAGCTCGTCTCTCTGCACGCTGTCATACGCGGCCTTAAAATCGACGAATAGATGGTGGGTGTCGATTTGTACTTCTTGGGACTTCTCCAGGATTTGCCGCAGTGTGAAGATCTGATCGATTGTGGACTTCCCTGGCCTGAAACCACACTGATAAGGACCTATCAGGTTGTTGACGAACGGTTTCAGGCGCTCACACAATACGGCAGAGAAAATCTTATACGCGATGTTAAGGGGACTGATCCCTCGGTAGTTGGCGCAGTCGAAGGGGTCTCCTTTCTTGTGGACCGGACATACGATGCTGAGATTCCACTCGTCGGGCATGCTTTCCTCCGACCATATCTCACAGATGAGCTGGTGCATGCACCCAACCAGCTCATCCCCAGTCGCTTTGAACAGCTGTGCGGACAGTCCGTCCGCGCCAGCAGCTTTGTTCGACTTCAGTCTCGATATTGCTATCTTGACCTCGTCGAGGTCGGGGGGACGGAATTCTTGTCCATCGTCGTCCAAATTGAGTGGAACATTCTGCCTAACAGCGGGATTTGCGTCGTCATCGCCGTTTAGGAGTAAGTTTACTATTCTCTTTTTCTTTTGCCAGTTTTTTCAACGTTTGGCCTGAATTCGTGTCAAACAACTACCGCCTTCTGGAGATAACTTCAGATTTAGATTCTTACTTCAAGGTTATGTTTACGGATTTTGAGTCCCCCACAACAAAAAAAAGTTCCAGAACAAGTAGTCTTTGCGTGTCCTTCGTTGGGCGCCATTCCCTACATGACAGGACAATTCGACTTTGCTAGTCATTCGTTGGGCGCCATTCACTGCATGCCTTATAAAACGTTTGAAGTGTTAAAGTCTAACCAAGAGGGCATCTGACGAGTGTGTCCCCTTCATCTGTCCAGCCTCAACCGACAGTTTAGTTTGAAAAGGGCAGACGTGCGGGATCCAACTTCAGCTTATCATCTCCGACTTAGGCTCAGCCATTATGTCCTGACGATGTAAGTCTCTGATCCTTCGAATAATCCGCACGGTGACGATCCCTTCTTATCCTATTCAAAGTGTGTGTGCCTTCGTCACATGATTCCCCGCGGCCTCACGGTCCACGTCCTCAGCGAGGGGAGCGTCCTAATGTCTGTGACTTCCAAAGTGAATTGCTCACTATCTCTGTCACTTTCAATAAATAATGCTACACAGCAGGATGCGGGGCGCTCGCTCCTCACCCATGGATGAGTATCGTCGTCGTCGAAAAATAAACATCATTTTTTGTTCGGCTTGTTGTTTTTGTTTTTTCTCTTTTTTTGTTGTTATTCAGTAAAAATGATAATATATGCCAAAGGGCAGGATTTACATATGAAAACGAAGAACCAAATATCTGAAGGTACAGCCAGCTAACCACTCGTCGTCATCGGCGTCGTGTCGTGTCGTCCAAGGATAGACGAGATCAGCAAAAAGGATGTGTGTGTGTTTGTGTGTGCGTGGCTGTTGAGCGGTTTGAGCGGACGACGCTGAGAAAAGTCCCTGCATGGATGCAAAGCAGGAAGGACCGGCATACAAAAAGGACAAAATGCAAATGTGTATGCTGCTCAATCCCCCAGCACCCCTTTGGTATGCCAACAACTTATTCACACATATCCTCGGAGAAGCTTGCTCCTTTTTTGCCCTGTTTTGCTATATTCGCCGGAGTTGTGTTTCGTTTTTTGTGTGTATTCCGTATTCGCGTGTTTCTTTATTTTTTTCTATTCGCTCTCGTTTGGGGTGTCAGGAACATTTGCAAATCCTTTTGTCCATTGAACGCAGGTACACTGCAAATTTTCAAACCGACAAGCACACACCCGAGTCCGTGGAATAAGGGCACACACAAGTGATGACAACGAAATACGAGCGAGAGCCACCACCCCAACGATGACGACGACGTCGAGCGACGCTCCGGCAGGGATATTGAAGTGATTACCATATGAATGGGTTAGGAATTCCAAGGAACGTTAAAAGTGCATTAATTTCCGTGGATCCAGGATACCGACGGCGGCAGCGTGTGCACCCGATAGACACAAACATGGACACGGACATGGCAGCGGCAGTGCCAGTGCCAGTGCCAGTGCCAGTGCCTGCAGAGATGCGGCTGGGGGTGAGTGCACCGAGGTAACGAAGGTGAAGGCGAAATACTTTCGGTTCTCGAGATGTAAATGAGAAGTCTATAGTCGGATGTGGTTGTTTGGTGGTTGCCCCTAAGCTGAAGCCGGGGCAGGACGAGTTCGCTTCGATCAAGGATAATGCGATTCAGTTGGGAAGGGGCCATCCGCCCAGTCTCCGAAGGAAGTATTTTGTATTTTCTTCAGTGTGAGAGGGAACAGAACTTCACCCTGTAACGGGAAATTTATTGTTTAATTCATTGGCTGCACATTCACATCGTGATCGGCGATGCAGCGGCGTTCAACTGACACGTCCTCGGCAGTGTGTGCTTGAGTTGAGAGTAGTGCATGCAAGAGGGATATGGAATACATCGTGTTTTGGATTTTGCCCACAAATCGACTTTGTGTCTGTTCAACTCATCAGGGTCGTCGTCGTTTTTTTTGCTTTTTGCTTCACTCGAAAAAGGATTCGTTGGGGTTGCGGGTTGAGTGTCTGTTTTCTTTACAGTAGCAGATGGCGCTCGAATAACAGTGCTTTTTGGCTATTTTGACGGTGTGTAAATTGCTTCCAATCGCGTGAGGTAAATGAAAGTCTAGTTTAATGAGTTTTTGGCCGAAATGGTGATTGATGACGTTGGGAGGTTTTTATACAGTCCTTTCTGTGCCCTGATGTGTTTGGAATGGGATTGGGGGAAGCGTCGGAAAGGCAGCCAATTGTGCTCAATTTTTCCAGGGTGTAGATGTGATACAGACTTACAGACTATTGAAATTTTGTCAAAGCATTAACCAAGTGTGGAGTTTGTGGGTATAGAAGGGCAAAAAACGAAAGATAGGGTTTTCTGTTGGGCGCCAATTTTCGTTTTCTTCCTTAACTACTTCTGAATTCACTTTTAATTGTTTGTTTGTCTAGGGAAAATGATATAGCGCAGTTGAAGGACTCATAAACTAAGACGGGCGGGACACAAATCTGCTATAAAAGGGTTCAAACAAGGAGGTTTCACATTTCACCATAATTTCTAACAATGTAGACGTCTCGGACATGAACCAAAGGTACATCGGAATTTCAAATGGTCCTTGAAGAACAGCTGCATTTTAGTTTCCTGATTTCAAAGCATCCATACACCGCTGTTGGGATTCATCCAAGGGGGGATCTTAAGGGTCTAAGGGAGGGTGGCTCAACTCCGAAATGTGGTTTACTCTTTTAATTATTCCAGGATTTCGTACAAAGCTTTTTTTTTTTGCTATTGAAGATTGTCTGCACTGCTAGAGCCTGTTTCGCAACTTGAGCTTGCATCGCGCTGTATGACGGTGCGACGTTAAGTATGGCTTCCAAGACAAATATGACTTTCACAGCTAAGTCTCAACTATTCATCAGAAGCACAAAACCGTGCCACTGTGCCAACGAGCACCACGCCCTCTGGCCTCACCCTCTTCTCGCGCTGTCGCCTTAACGCTGTCACCATATTGTACGCGACAAATGCCTTGGATACTCCGATTAAAGCGCCTAATTGCCCCTCATTTATGAGCACTCAGCTCAAGAGTGACAAACAACTAGCTATCCATTCCCCCCCCCCCCCCCCCCCCCCCCCGGGCAGAAAAAAAAATCCAATCCCCATCCCTTCCCACTCACACGTGTATGTGCTCACTGACATAGTCACCGCCCTACGCCTACCGTCCGTCCGTGCGTGCTGCGTGCGCGTGTATGCGAGTGTATGAGAGCATAAAATGAAATAAAATTAATTTTGTTAAGCCCCCAAAATGGCTCAGTTAGCCTTGTTCATGCCTCACAAGCCTCGGATCACTGAATTCTCAAACTCCCATCGAATTAAGCCAATAATCACAGTTCCGACACTGCCGCCACCATCGCCCGCGCACCCACCCACCCACACATCCGGAAGCCAAGCGCGTTTTTTTTTCCACTTCATCTTCAGAACGAGGACAGAAGGCCGATGACGAAGGGAGGAGAAGCAAGGCACAAGGAAGAAAAAAACAGAAATCGTCAAAAAATACCGGAATTCCAGGGATTAGAGAGCAATTTGAGTAAATTTCATTGATGTCAGAAGTAAAGCTCGGTTGACATGCGAGAAAGGTGTAATTTGGGCGGCGGCGGGCGATGGGAAACAGTCAAGAAACGAAATTGGTTTCCTCTCACTCGGTCGGGTGGTCTCTGTTCTTGCTGGCTGACTGATTCGGAGACAGGGCGCTCGAGACAGAGAGATAGAGAGAGAGAGTGCGAAGCAGCTGAGGAATCACGTTCCTAATTGATTTGACGTCGTTACCACACACCAAGAAGCGCAAGGCGAGGTAAAGAGCAAGCTGAAGCAAAGGAGCGAAGCCAACAAGGACTACGAAGGCGGCGAGGATGACGGAGTGCGGTGCTGCTCAATGCTTTTGTGAATTTGTGGAGATTTACCGCAAATATCTCTCAATTGAGGTCAATTTCTTCTTCACTGATGACAAGCAGTAATTCACGTTCATTCGATTTAGATAATCACCAGCCACCTCCTCATCCTCCCCCTCCTCCTTCTCTGTCCATTTAGTCCTGTCCCTCCTAACCCAGCCAAGGATGTCTGTGAGGGGATAGTTGCGCAAGAATCTGAGAAAGCTGAGAAAATGTATCTTTTGTACAATTTAATTGGCTGTGCAGCGTGGAACGCATTGTGTGCGCGTTCGAGGTGAACGGTGAAATGGTTTCTGGTTGGACACGAGGTGTGCTCCAGGGTGCACGGGGTGGTGCAGAATGGAATTCAACTTAGTAGCGAGTGGTGGCGTCAAAGTGCCACGGGGTAGAAATTCAAATTAAGAAGGAGGGGGGGGGGGGGGGGCAGGAGCATTTCCAATGGTTGAGCAAGGCATTGACTTCAAAGGACCTCCGATATGGGTGGCACACAAAGTGGTCCCTGTACGTGACTCGGGGTAAGTTTGTTCAGAACGGTCAGTGGGTCGAGGCGGTTAGTAGTCCGACATTAAATTTACTTAGTTGTGGGGCTCCGGCTGTGGACGACGCAGCGAATGTCGCTGCGACAATAATTGTTGGCAAGGAACATGGTCAAAGGACACTGTCACCATCATCATCACCGTCGTCGTAGTCATTTCTGCAAACGCGACGGGTGTTGACAAAGGAATGTATGTCAAGACGATTGACTTACAAGAGGATTGATCGGGTTTTCTGCAGGGCGCCATGTTTAACTTTCTTCCCTAACTGTTTGAGAATGGTCTTCTTAGAGCTTCTGTTTTTCTCTCTTTTGTCGGCATGGTTTGAAATCACTTCTGGTGAATAGCCGGCAAGCCAAGACAATAAGGATCAAAGGATCCTTTCTCTAAAGGAGAAAAATAGCTAGTCACTCCTGCTGCATTCATTTTGTTTCAATCAATCTCCCAGCTCAACTTTCTCCCTAATCTTTGCTTCACAAAAGAATATGTCGAGTTTTCGGTCGGGCGCCAAACTGAACTTTCTGCTGAACACTTGACTCCTCACTTCTTCCGGTTTTCGTCTGTTATAAATCGCTGCTAAGTTTAGAAGAATAAGTCACCTTCTTAATAGCCAGCCTTGTAACTCAACGTTTGCAGCTACAGCCTCAAAGAACTTTGCACCTCTTCAAGTCCTTAGCCCCCCGCCATACCATCTAATCTAAGGATTATACAACTCGCTTCGCCAACTCGAAGGTGATGTAATTATTTCGGAAAAGGAGAACTGCCGTTAGCAGCTAATTGTCACCCGGTTTGAAGTTTTTGCAGTTGCAGCGCCCTCACCATCAGCAACGGTTAAGGGAATTGGCGAGAGGAGCTTCTCGCAGCGACATCGGTTAATTTCAGTTCGACGTGAGTGCCTCGTGACCTCAGCGGGCTCAGTTGAATGTGGATTGCAGCGCAAATCTCCTGCCGCCTCCCTAAGACTTCAACAATTCCATTCCTCTTCCCACCGCTCTGCACCGCAGAATTGAAGTCGCGTCTCACCTGTGCGATGGGTGCTGGGTGTTGGATGCCCCCGGGGATGGTTTGGGAAAGTTCATATTGAAGCCCTTGACAGAGTTTGAATAGCCGCAGCGACGAGAGCATTTCATGTCGTTAGCGCGCCCTTTCAAAGAGTGACTTGCTCACGGGTTAAAAGTCACACAAAGTGCGCACCCCTCTCTCTCTCTCGCAGTGTGAGAGCTGGAGCTGGGGCTGGAGTTGGAGCGCTGACATGCTTCCTTTTTGCAGCGATTTGCCATTCTCGCCGCAATTCGGAATTTGTACTTTGTTTTTGATTAAGCGAGCGAACACACAGCAACAACACTCCCAACACAACAACAACAACAAAACAACTGCTCCTGCTGCGGCTGTGGCTGTGCCAACGAACGAGGTAATGTGCAGGAAAGAAGTCAAAACAACAGAAAGGAGCACAAAAAAAATGAGAAAAAAGCGGAAAGAGGACGACAACGATAGCGCGGTTGCTGCTTCAGCGGAATATTGTCAAGGACTTTCTTTGCGAATTTACGCTTGCGTTTGTGTATGTATGTGTGTGTGAATGAATTGTGTGTGGAGAGTGAATGGAAGCAGGAGGTATCTTGTGCCAGAGGAAGGTAATTCGAAATTTTTCAAACGGAAATCCAGTAACCTTCTACGCGAACCACATAAAAGGGACACTCGTGTCGGCTGGCAGCGCTGCCGCTGCGTAGAGGTGCGCTCATGTCGAGCATTAAATGTTGGTTTCCATTATGTGAATCCGGGTCCAGGCTGCGACTGGGGATCCATGGGAGTGTAAGTTGAAAGGCTTCCATGGAGCTGTGCCTTGTGGGACTGTGCTTCGCATCTGAGCGTAAACCGAATGATGAGAGTTTCGGTTCAAGGAGCAAAGTTCAAGATAAATCTTTTCAATGGTACGTTAGTCGCATGGTCTTTAAATTAACTGGGTTTCCACTCTGCGTGGATAATGTCTTTCATCATCTGAAATTCAAGCAGGCGTGCGGTCTTGGTGATGGATGCGGTCATTTTTGTTGAGCGGTTCGATTGCGACAGATATTGGAGGGTGGCGATAGAGGTGGAGTTCGCTCCCAACTGGCATTGGGACACTGAGCCCTAAAACAAGACTTCTTTCTTTTCTATAGCTAGGCATCAGTCATCAGTTGTGTACCCCTCCAGTTGGCACGGTCTTAAAGCTGTTCACCTTCAGTTTCCCACACCCAACAGACAAAAAGTCGCTTTCCAGCAGAGTCCGACTTTAGAGGCGAGGACTTTCCCTACCGCATTGTCCTCAGGGAGACTTAAAAGCTTCACTGAAGGAGGGAGCATTGATCCCAATTGCCATTTAGCTGAAAACCTCTAAACTCTGTTCCAGCCTTCCCCTTTGGCTGACCACAATCTTGTACAACAGCGGCTGGATTTTTTCGATGAAAATAGACTGAGTCTGGATTTTCTCGAGCAGGATAGACTGAGTCATAGGGAGACACGACAAATGGACAAATTTTCGTCTTCTTCGCTCAATTTCAGATCAGCAGGATTAGATCTCAAGTAACCTCGATCAAGATATCTACAAGACCTCTTTCGTTGGCATCAGGACGGGCATCAGGACGGGCATCAGGACGGGCATCAGGACGGGCATCAGGACGGGCATCAAGACAGGCATCAGGACGGGCATCAGGACTAGCATCAGGACGGGCATCAGGACGGGCATCAGGATGGGCATCAGGACGGGCATCAGGATAGGCATCAGGACGGGCATCAGGACAGGCATCAGGACGGGCCTCAGGACGGGATATGAAGCTCAACCGTTTACGGCCAGTTAGAGCACACCTTGGAAGAGGTTTCAAAAATGCAAATAAGTTCGTAACTCAACCTCCTCACACATTTCTGACTAAATCTTAGTTCAAGTCAGGAACTTCAAAATTGATTTTGAAACGTCCACCCAACAGTCTACTTCAAGTGCCGAAACCCTCTAGTAGGCTCCGGGACAGGGCTCATTCCTTTCTCTTGAAAAATTCACTATTTCACTCCAGGGGTTGTATTTTTCTACAATTTTAGGATTTCTGAATTTTGTCCTTATTTCGCTTAGAACTTTGAAAGGAGCGAGGATCACCGACCAAAAGTTTTCTATAAAGAGGACTTTAATGCGATAGCCAAGCTATGATGGGTCAAAGGGCATAGGAGCGTCTTCAATGTGATCGTCCAGCCACAAGTAAAGGAGCTGCAGTTGCTCCTCTTAGCCTACTGCACGTTAGGCGCCACTTTTTGATAATTCATTCAGGCGCTGGTTTATCATTCTCCTCTTACTCCTTCTTCACTGATCCATCGGTGAGTCTGCCGGACCTCCAAAAAACAAAATCAAGTGACTTCACAAGGCAAACATCTCTCCAAAGACACCGTTGCAAACAAAAAAACCAAAAAAAAAAACAAACAATCCCCCTCGGCGTCACAAGTCACCAATTATGTGTCCCTCACTACTTAGCCTCCAGTCATTCTCGCATAATCAACTCGAAGCACGGTAAATTTGTTTTAACATCCAGCAAGTCCACAACTCTCCGGGGATGTTAACACGTCCCCAACCCCGATCGCCACACCCGTAGGACGACACAAACAACAACAAAAAAAAAAATGCGAAAAACTCACCGCAATGTTAATGAAATAATTTTTATTGAATGGGCTTTGTGTAAATTCCTTTTTTTCGGTCCTCAACTTTCACCGTTACTTTAATGCAATTAAATATTAACGAAAATTGTATTTATTTACCTCCCTCCCTGCAACGCCCCCCCTCCCCCCACACCGTAGAGCTCCAGGTCATTCGTCATGGCACACACATGGGGCACAAGGGAAAGAGCGAGCGGTACACGAATTCAGTCAATTTTATGGTTTTTAATCAACCGAACAATTAAATCAAAATAAAATTAAAAATCGACGATATGTGCTTTTCGTGTGGGCTGTGCACTAGGGCGTGTGCACGTGCGTGTGTCTGTGTGTGTTTGAGGGAAACTCACTTATTTTTACCTGCACACACAATAATTTTAATCTCTGCTAATTAGAGTGAATGAATTTTCGAAAAAATAGTGCCGGCATTCGCCGTACCTGAACCTATTTGTTTTAATTAACACCACACAACGGCGCGGTGCGACAGCGGCAACGACGCGCGCCAGCGGCCGGAGAGAGGTTATAATTTAAAAGGCAGCGGCAATAAATATTTTAATTGGTCCCGCCTCGTTGGTAAGTTAATATGACTGACAATTAGCTATTTTAACAGGATAAAGCTTTAATTAAAATTGACTTCTCTTACCGCGCATTGAAACTGTTTGTGTGTGGGGGTGGGGGAGGGGGGGGGAGGTGGCTAACGAGGATGGATGCTGTTTTGAGATTGATATGATTTAGCTTTTTTGACACGATTGATTGTTGATGAGCAACAGTGGGAGTGAGGGCTGTCCTTGGTGATCTTGATGATAAAGAGCAACAGCTTGTGATGGAGGTAAGTTCGACAAAGGGTGGACGAACAACAGAGGCCCTGGTTTTGATACAAGCGAATGAAAGATCAGCTGTGAGGGATCAAATGAGAGCTGACTTAGGAAGTTGCTCGTTAGTCCCAAGAACTTATTCGACGAAAGCGTTCTTGCCTGTTTACAATGACTGAATCTGCGTCAAGATAAAAGTATTCAAGGACATTGAATACTTGGGTGTGAGGGCGGCGTAAAAATCGTGTTAAAGTCTCTTGTCGGCACAGAGCACATACATTACGCAAGACGACACGTCCATTATATACCCTGATGGTGTCAGTAAAATGTGTAGATGTATAATCAAAACAAAAGCTGGTGTCGGTAAGAGTATTCAAGTGTGTAAGACACTTTCTGCTGTTTTGTCTAAATGCCTTCATAAACCATCTTTAAAGCCTTTTCTAACGCATCAGACTGCCTAGATGTTCACACAACGATAGATCTTCAACAACACTCAAGAAGTTTTAATTGACACCCATGGCATATTTCCGGATATTCAGGACAAGGCGCATGGAGAGAAGCTACACAGTGCCATGTGGAATTTCGGCATTCCCATCACTCTCATCAGATTTTGTAGGATAACGATGGAAAATTCTCACTCCTCCGTGAAAGTTGATAACAAACTCGCCAACACCTGTGTCGAAAGAGTATTTAGACAAGGGGTCATGCTACCAATTGACTTTTACAACATGATTCTTCAAAACATCGTGCAAAACTTACAAGGCAACTCCAGAGCTAGGATCTCCCAAAAGTCAATTGCTTTCTTACGTTGATGGGATTGACAAGACTTGTCGAATACACTGACACGTCATCGAGGCGTTTGCTGACTTCAAAGGGAAGTGGATCTCACGAGGGCAAAGGAATGTAGATATTTTCATCAAGGAGGGACACATGTCTCAGACATGTCACAAGAAACATAAAAACATTGTTGTGGATCAGCAGTTAGCCACAAGCCCAACAGTACCTAAATTCAGCGCAGAATCATTCAAGCTATTTTTTCAATAGCTACTCATGCTGTGCGATTTACTTTTCCTTGATGAATAGAGAGTTTATTGCCAACTCCAAACTAAATTTGAGAAACCTTTACAGCTTCAGTGTGTCATGTCTGTCTCATACTTCAATAATTGAGTTGCTCTACAGCCCACAACGGACCAGGGCCTAGCTTCTACAACAACTACTCGTGTTGTGCATGCTACTGTTCTTCACAAGTAGAAGGGACCTACAGTTTTTTGCCGACACCGAACGGCCAGATTTTAGAAGCTTTCCATAGACAATGAATACTCTTGGAGTGTTGTCAGCAACTCGAAAGAGGTGGTGCCGTAAAAAAATGCTAGGTGTCCCGTCCGGGAATCGAACCCAGATATTCTGCCTCGCGGTCGATGAACTTACCACTACCCTAGCAAACAAACATCTCCAACCACGTGCGATCCTTCTGCAGGTGCCTCCAGATTCCCACACGTAGTTGGTTGAGGTCCTTTGCCACTTATGTTCGCCAATTCGTTCGACGACATATTCCACTGCGCTGTCCCAATGGTATAGAGACAATTGCTCTTCGGGCCAGAGCTGTGGTGTCCATTCGTAACTGATCAAGCAATTTGAAGTGTATGATCCGAAAGCGCTTTACTGGGTGTATGTCGCTGTACATTTCGTGGTTGAATCTTCCCCTCCAGACGCAATCAAAGATCGTCGCAGAACCTTCATTTTAAACTGACCAAGGATCTCAGTATCCACATTTAATAGAGTCACTGTCTCTGGTATATAAACTCAGCTTGGTGTTTTGTGAGGCGGCTCTGTTATTCAATTGCCCTTTTGAGCCCAATGATGCTCACTACTGGTTTTATTGAGACAACTGTGTAGCAGAGCCTTCTGTCGAAAGACGAAGTTCGATTAGTACAACACTTTGATCGCCCTTGCCTAGCTTTGAAACCCCATCGTTACCTAAAGCACACCAGAAAGCCTGCAATCTTTTCAAATTTTTTTATTTCCTTTTGACTTTGATGGCATTTGAAGAAGACTTTACATAAACGTCTAATGACGTAGCAATCTTGGACGTTACTGAAAGTGCAATAGGAACCCATTGATCTTTTCGAGTCAAACACTTTGTTCGATATTTCCCCCTGCTTGCTCTGATCACTCCTTGTCTCTGAAAAGCTTCTCAAATCTCGTCGTTCGGAGTCGACAAAAAACTGTAGGTCCCTTCTACTCGAGAGGAACAGTAACACGCGCAATATGAGTAGTTAACTCAGAATCCAGGCCTGGTCCACTATGGGCTGTAGTGTCACTCAATTATTATGATTGTCCTGACGGCATGAGGCTGAGGGACTCTTTAAGCTTTACGGCAACATGTGCTTAGTTCAACGTCTACGCCTTTTAAGACAGCGAGGCCAGAACTTCCATTGAAACATCTTTTTCGAGCGCCGCCTATGGAAATGACCAAGGGTTTAAATATTAACCTGATATGGGTGTCTGGACTTTAATCTCTTCCTCCTTCCCTTCCCTTTTGAAAAGCCTTCTAGTCCATTGCGACAATGCAATAGAGGACGTCTGAGATGGAGCACACAAGTCGACTCGGACCTCCACCAACTTTGTGTACGACTGCGAAGGCAACTGGCGAGAGGACGTCCCAGCTGAAGAGCCTCTTGATTGAGCGCTTTTTTCACTCATGACTGCAGCGCCAAATTAAGCGAAAGAAGTGATTAGAAAAGGGATACAAGTACAAGATCGCTTATCTTCTCTGTAAAGCAAGTTCTGTGTTCAGCCTTGTTGACAATGACTGAAGCGATGTATTTGAAAGGAAAATAACTGCTTGCGATCAATGTCTGCCTTCAAGCGTTAAGAAGAAGAATCATTGGCAATGGAACAGGCTCCTTACGTGTGTCTCAAACTTTTTGTCAAAATATTCATTGGTGATTGAGCTGATGGACTTTTTGTGGAAGGCCAGAAAGTGAATCCTACTTTTTCTGTTGTGTCTGAAACTAAATATTGAAAGATTCCTGTCCCCTGAACTTTAAGAATGTTGCAGAAGGCTTTCGATAAGGGTAAGGTCTTTCGAAAACAAACATTGATAAGAAATAGAAGAAATTTAAAAATTCACCGACAAAGCATTGAAGACGTGCCACTGTCGTGACAGCCTCAACATCAACTCAAGCCGTGGCGCTGCCGTGACGGCTATCAACACCAACTGAAGATGTGCCACTGACGTGACGGCCCTCAACTCCAACTGAAGGCGTTCCATTGCCTTGACGGCCCTCAAAACCAACTAAAGATGTGCCACTGTCGTGACAGCCTCAACATCAACTGAAGCCGTGGCGCTGCCGTGACGGCTATCAACACCAACTGAAGATGTGCCACTGACGTGACGGCCCTCAACACCAACTGAAGGCGTTGCACTGTCGTGACGGCCCTCACCATCAACTGAAGACGTGCCACTGTCCTGACGGACATCAACATCAACCAAAGACAAAGATGGCAATACCGGTAAAGAAACTTGCAGCACATTTCGAAAATTGGGAAACATCGTGCATCGCTACCATGCGGGGTGAAGCTGCTTTCGGAGTGATGGAACGAATTTAGACGAATACGTAACAACGTCTTTTCCCACAATTTTGTACGAACTTTGTTTTTGGAATTTTCGACTCTTCGGGAATCTGTAAATTTTGGGTTTTCGAAATTTTTAGTACTTTCGTGATTTATGTGTTTTTTGGAAATCCCTCATCATCCGCCATTTCGACTCGATTCAATCACTTGAACCTCTCCAGATCACAGATCATTGCTCTTCCCTGCTATCCCTGTCCTTTTTTTCGTCCGTTCAGGAGTGTTTTCATCGTCGAAATGTAAGTCCATTCTTTCAACCACTGAATCCACCGATTCCCGGGGCTGTCATAAAAAGATTTCTTGAACAAATTCCGCCACCATCCTTGCCCAATGTTTACCTCTCTCCAGAGTAGGAAAAGAAATACCTCAATCCACCCTGACCTATCCCAACAGGACAGACATATGAAATCACTGTCGACACGTTAGCCCCCCCCCCCCCATTCAGATGTTCTTAAGGGGCTTACTTGGGCTTTATTCTGTCGTAGGACTACAAATTTTACCGTTCGCCTAGATCGCACCTAAATTGAATACGATTCCACTTCACATTCCTTTAAAGGTGCTGCCGGTCCCTTTGCTCGCCCCACTCGGCACACGACCCATAACTTCATCAAAATGAATCCGATTTCAATTCAATTTCCGTTAAAATTCGTTTCAAAACACACACTCACACAAACTCACACACGCAGCCATGCATCCCCAAAAGGATGCTTGTAATCATTTAACCAAAGCGGATATGTTTATTATTATACATGTCAACCAACCTCAACACACCCTATGTGTGTGTATGTGTGTGTGTGTGTATGTTAACCGCCCGCCTGTCGACTCACAAATCCTATAATCTTATCAAAACACAGAGAGAGAGAGGCCTTGACAAATTCAATATGCAAATATAACTTCTACGCACAGGATACGACTTTTGCCAAAGCACAATACAATTATAACGAAATCCTTCTCCCCGAGGACATAAGCTTAATTGTTGTTCTTGTTCGTTACCTCAAGGCACCCTTGTTCAGGCGGTGGAGGCGGAGAGGCGGAGAGGGGAGGTGGAGCCCATTGGGCGGTTGTCTCTAAACACAAGGGCCAGGCCATCCAAGCGACAGGAGCGAGAGGAATCGAGGCGAGAGGCATTATTTGTCGTGCGATCTTTGTTTCAAATAAATAAAGGATAGACAGTCGAGATATTAATCAGCAAAGATATCCTTTTTGGATATAATTTAATTAAGAAGTCCTAAAGTCGATTCCTCCCCCTCGTGTGGATGGCCCATCCCGGCGGCGGCGGCGGCGGCGGCTGTACACAGCTATCAGGGCATAGAAATTGCAAATAGAATTCTGGATGCCTGGGGAATTAAATCAGGACTCCCGCCTTGGATGCTGCTGAAGCGAGGATTTCATAAAATAATATCAATCAATTACTGAATCTAATGGATTTGTCAATCTGTGCGCCTTTGAATTCAACGCCCACTGGGGGTGGAGTTTGCCCTCTCCGACACCCCCCCCCCCCCCCCTCCCGCCGCGCCTAAAGGGATCCTTGTTTGCATTTCGAGTGGTTTAACAGCAAGAAACGGTCTTAATTGTTTTGCGAAAAACGGAAGAAAACAGCAAAAAAAAAATAATATTTTCCACTTTGCCGGGGAGAGCGGTGAAGCGGTGAAGCGTGGCCGGGCCCGGGACACATCTAAGAACAATAAAAATTCAGTTATAGTTCGTCGAGTGAAATGGAAAAGAGGACGCTTTTGTGAGTTGTTGTTATCGTGCAGCGCAAACTTCACTGGAAAACTTTTTGATATTCGATTTGGTCGAAATGTATTTCCATTTCGAAATGGAAATTGTAAACAAAAAGTTGCGCGTGGATGGGTGGTGGGGGGAGGGTGTTAGTTGTATTTGTCCTTTGTCCGTGCACGTCCTCCCTCACCCATTGCGCTGCTTTTTAAGTCAATTGCAGCGTTGATTGTGCAAAAAATAAATGAAATTGTGCATTCTGTCAAAGGAATCCGATTCCCAAGAGGGGGCCGGATGGGTGGTGGGTGGTTGGGTGGTTAGGTTGCATGCAAAAATTGGGAACAAAAAAAGAAATTACAAATGTCCCTCTCTCTCTCTCAGGGCGCCCTATTGATTTGTGCTGAAAAATCCATTTTTCCCTCGCTTCCCGGGGAATTGAATGACCTTTAAGGACCCATTCGAGTGGAACGATCGAAGGAATATGAGTTCCAAGAAGGGACACTCAACTTTGCCGATAGACGGTCGTTTGTGTCTTTGGGTCGTCTTTGTTCGGCTTTGTTTTCGGAATTTGCTCTTGTGAGAGAATTGATGGGAAAGCGCTTGTCAAGCGGAGCGGTTCTTGGAAATTTTCGTTTTTGCAGTCACGGAGCTAAGTTGTTGTCACGCTCTCTTAAGGTACGGTGCCGCCCCTGCAGGAAGTAATTAATCTTGATTTTGGACAGATTGTGGAGCGGAATCGCTTCAGTCACGGAACTCTCATCGATGTGTTGGGTAACAAACTTTCTGATTGAGGTTGTGATACTTTGAAATTGGAGCAGGTCTTGTTTTGCAATGATTGGGAGAGAGCAGCTATTTTTGGTGTCCCTTGCAGCATGGTAGACCATTGGACGAACCCTGTTTTGAGCTTGTGCTCAGAGTGTTGATCTTGATGATAATATGCCGCCATCTCTTATTGTTGAAGGTGGTTGCTTGGTTGCCGTCGAAGAGGCGTGCACTCTCTGTCTAGAAACTTGTTTAGGTCTCCAATTCCAATTAACATGGAAGAACAGGTTAAGTTCGCTTAAAGGTTGTTTTCGCCAAAGTGAAGTGGATGGCTCTGCAGTTCCACGAGGATTGTAGCAAGGCGTACCTTCTTCAGGGCGGGGGTGAATGGTAGCGGCCTCTCACGATTAGAGGGGCCTGTCACAAGTAGAGGGGCCTGTCACGAGTAGAGTAGTCTGCCACGAGTAGAGGGGCCCGTCATCAGTAGAAGGGCCTGTCACCAGTAGAGTGGCCCTGCAGTTCCTTACCGACTCCGAGTGATGAGATTTGAGAAACTTTTCACAGGCATTTGGTGTTCTTTGAGTTATGGGGACGACATTAAAGAGTTTCTGCCTCGAAAGAATTGGAGATCAACGTTCAGATCATTTTCAGAATCGAAAATGGGGTCTCCAACGTGTGTGTTGACGCACTTATCCACTACGCCACTACGGCCACGCAACAAACTTTTTCTGGATTGGGAGTACAGAAGTCTTAGTCCTTACAGTGTGAGTACATTGAGGGGAACTAGGTCCATCTAGCAGTGTCTTTTGCTGTCTTTTCCTAGTGGCCGGCAAAAAGTTGCTTGAGCTTGGCCTCCATTCGTATGGTGCACCTAAGATGAGGACGTCCTCTGTTGGGTTATCCAATGGTTTCGAATTGGCACAAATCATTTCTTTACATGATCCATCCAAAGACATAAACCAACTCATCCAGGTCGCCGTGGCCGAGGTGGTGATTATGTCGACTCACGCACCAAGGGTCCCAGGTTCGCATCGCGGTCTGAAAACCTCGCAATATTCACGGCCAGCTCCATCTCTTTCGTGTTGCTGACAACACCCTAGGAGTACTTTTTGCCTATGAAAATCTTCTCAGTAAAGCTCGCTGTTCGGAGCGAGCCAGCGGTCCCTTCAGATCCCCCGTGAGAGAACTATTGCACGGACAACATGAGTAGTTTCTTAAGAAGTTAAAGCCCTGGTCCCATGTGGACTGTTGTGTCACTCCTTAATCCTCATTTTAAGGATATTCCAAAAGAAAATACGTTTTGATGAAAATGTGAATACGGAAAACGAAATGTGAATAAGCAGCCTAACGAGCGGAGATAAGAGAGATGTCTTAAGAAGCGACACAAAAGTGTTTGACTCCTAGAAGTTAATTAACCTGGATCACTTGACGTCTTGTGCATACAAACCAAGATCTCAAATAAGTTGTTCAGTTTCGAGTGGAATAAGAACCCAAAAAGATGACCGACAGGAGGCAGTGCAAGTCGAAGACGAAGCATAAGACTTGGTCCTGGCTTAGGTCTTCCAAGCCTTATGCATTCGGGAACTCAATGACAGTCACCCTTGCAAAAACTACGCGATTTTGGAGAGTCCCTGCAATGTCTTTCTCGACGGTTCAAATCGCTTCTGAAATTCAACTTTTAATTGCTTCAACGATGAACACTGTCCATCTCAAGCCCTATCAATGCTTCAACACTTCATGGTTCCAGGACTACGACGTGCCCCACAGCGATCTGTTTGATCAATGAACGATTTCCCCCAAACATCGACGACGCTCTGATAAACCCTTGCTTCCCAAAGTTACCTAGATCTACACTCATTTAACAGACAAAAGATAAGCTAGAACAAGGGATCTGTAGAGTCGACTTTTTTACAAGTTGTCTGTGGAGGTATGAACTTCAAGAAGTCTTCTTACTTTTCTGCAAATTTCAAGCTCGTGCAGCCTTCAAGAATGCAATCAATTGTTACACCTCCTTAGTGGTGAAAGAAAATCCCACGAATCCTGGTGTGAGGAGACAATATATCCGCCACACCAACCCAGCCAAAATCAAGGACTCTCAAGAACCTTCCTTTCAGAGTCCCATCTCCCCACTGTCACCTTCCATTCGCACACCTTCACCAGAAGCAGTCCTTTCTTCATTAGGAGATTCCTAGGATGATTGCTATGTTCTGTCATTCTTCTGCGACCTCAGGATCTTCCCACTCATTGTCAGTCAAGACAATCATTGTTCAACTCTAGCCAATTGTCTGGTTCACTTCCCCCCCCATCGGTCCACCCGTCAGCTGGGGAGTGGGGGGGGAGTTGATCCCTTTCAAAAGAACTCATCTTGAATTGCAACTTTTGCAACTGGCCACCACCCAGCCAACCATTCATTAATCTCCCTAAGTAATGCACATTCCAAAGAGGGAAACCTCGCTGCTGTGTGTCTGCCTCGGGCGTTAAGAAGCAAACTCAGACTGTCAGCGAGTCTCTGTCGCCCTCACATCCCCCCCACAGACAATCTGTTTGTGTTTTCCGAATGTTTTCACCCGCTTATCCGCCGACTGTGAGCACACCTGCTGCACGTACTCCATCGGTTTCATCGACAGGAACGTCGGCCGCGGCAGCGGTACATCACAATTCGGTATTCATTACTTATTCGCCCCGCTACAGCAGTGGAACGCCATCCACGCCGGCAGGTGGTAAGCTCCCCTCCTCGGCACGGTCAAGTCCTGCCCTGTGTACCGTAATACAATGAGCTATTTTACATTTACCGAAGGAACTAATTACTTCAGCAGCGCATTCAAAAGATCACTCTCCTCCTCGGGAGCGCACACCGTAGGGTCCTCTCCAATTGCATCCCTGTCTGTGTCGGTGTATCCATCATCAGCCGCTGTGTACATGGCGCCAGTTTCGACGTAATCCGTCCAGTGGGCGGATGTGTGTGTGTGTGCTTTCACTATCTATGTGCAATTGGCTGCCTTTACAGTTTTTTAATTAAAGTTGCCATTTTATTTACCCGGAGAATATAATTTTCTTTAGATGAGTTTTTGCGCTCTAGTAAAGCCGGCATCCATCATCAGCCGTGTGCCACCCGAAGCCGCAATCCCAAACACGGCCGCCGCCACCCAGCTATGTTGCCGCTGTAATGACGATGGAAGGTGGCGGCTGATGGCAAGATACCTGTCATTGTTTCTCTGTGGGGAGTGGTGGGGGAGGGGAGGGGGAGAGTTTTGTGTTTTTTTTATTTTTTTTCGCCGGCTTTGCAATGAGCGTACTCATTGTGCTCATTAACCGACAGAATGTAAGACGAACTTTCAATGAAAACAACTACAACTGATACACTCCGGTGCGGGGATGGTGAAGGATAATCGGGGGGGGGGGGGGGGGGGGGGAAATGAATCCCATTCCCAAGCTCGCGTCGATGATAAATAAAATTACACGTCACGCTACGTTGGAGTAGTTGTTTCGTAATTAAAATCGAAATTACCTTAATGAACATGGCAGGGGGTGAGGTGGGTGGTGGAGGGGATAAGGACTTCACCTCTGATGAACCACGCGATGCACTGCTGAACACTAGTTCACCTATCGCCGAGGGGGGAAAAAACGACTGAAAACCGTTTCAACAACAACCCGCGAGTGCTATTCAGTTTGTTGCTCGCTAATGTTTTGTTGTTGTTGTTGTTTCAGTCCTTTTTTTTTTGTGTGATTTCAAGGACCTAGGACCGTGTGTTGAGTGTCCCTCGAGTGCGTGCGGTGGCATCATGATGAAACTTAAAACTGGAAATTATTAAAATGCTCCTGCACATGGGGGCAGCGTTTCGTCCTTGACACGTGAGTGGAGGCTTTACAAAAAAAAAAAATGAAAAATGAAAAACAATCAGTTTGTGAAGGACATTAGAGAGGATGTTAATTTGAAAATTATATCCTACTCGGATGGTCACTGGAGATGATTAACATCCGGGCGACAGCATTGTTGGGTCAGTAGTGGTTGCCTGCCATTCACTGCAGTGCCCTTCATGCAAAAGGTTCTGGGTCGTTCAGGAATCTGAGTGATGGGGGATGAATATAGGTTGTCCAGTCTGCAAGATCGGATATCAGTACGAACAGAATTTGGGAAATTTTGAGACGACGTGGCAATAGTTCCCATCGCCGCGAGAAAGATTTTCACCAAAATTTTAGGCAAGCTGATGGGGTAAGGATTGGAAAGTGAGGGCATTGATGTCAGTATGGCGCTTAGGTAGAGTACATAGTTAGGCGTATATACACCACAGCTTAGGCCCAAAAAGTCTTAGAATCCCAGCCATTAGGACAGAGCAAGAGAGGACGCCAAAGGTTGAAATGGCGCACACAAGAGGAGAAGGACCTCAACAAACTTGGAGCGCACAACTGGAGACAGCTGGCGAGAGATTGTGCAAGCCGGAGAGGCATGTGGGTTGAGGCCCAGGTCCATCCTGGACTGTAGCACCCTTTAAAGAAGAAGAAGAAGAAGACTGACGCCAATTTTGGCCCAATTCTAGACTCTGCCCTTGATCTCAATTTTCAAAAGCTCTGAAACTCCCTCTTAGCTGAATGAAAACGTCAATAAAGAAAACTGAGTAATCCTCAAGTTTATGCTGAGACACCGTAACATCCACACAAAACAGACTGACTGCTTGGTGTGCTTCAGGAGTTGGTGGAATACTTGGTCCGTACTTCTTTAAGATCGATGCTACCGCCAAAGAGACATCATCACTGACTTCTTCGTTCATAACTTGTACTTGCTATGATGTGCAGGGTCTGTGGGTTTCAACAAGATGGCGCAACATCGCACGCAGATCGTGTCACAAGTGATTTATGGAAGAAACCGTTTGATAACCACATTGTTGCACTTCACGCACCCTTGAATTGTCCTCTAAGATGGTGCGAATTACCGCCTCTTCAATAATTTCTGTCGGAATAAGTGAAGTTCACGCCGCCGAATCCCAAAACCTTGCCATGTTGTGGGATCTTCATCGACGATGTCGGGTGATTTCGAAGCATTGCCGTGTAGCCTTCAGGGCTATCTTTGCTTTGGGCTTTTGAAATGAATTCAGTTTCCATCAGTTAACACGCAATGAAGAGTCTTTCCTGCCCCCGCGCTTGCGCAGTTGTTCACAGTTTCAGAAATGACGCTCATTGTCCAAGGTTACTTGTGCTTGAGACGTTGATGTGATCCCACATCCATTTGCTTCGCGAAGTAATGAAGAAAGTCGATAGCACGCAATGAATTTCCAGGCAAGCCCGCAGGACACTGCTCATTTAATCTTTTTCCTAATCTCTTCAGATAGACTGCAAATCCCCTTAAGTTTGTCATCAATTACTCTATCGCTGACCGCAGACTCGCTCCGAGCTTTGTCCTTCATCTAAACCTCGTCAGCCATCAATGAAGTTCTTCGCTTACACAACAGCTTCTTCTTCATCTCACAGCTTTCTTTAAATTCCATTACGCCCCCATATCCCCTCTCGTTTGGTTACAGCTGAGAAACAAACAAGGACACAGATTCAGATCAACCAGTCCCCCCTCCACCTGCTGGTCACGCTGTAAGTTCTTCAATGTCCTACCAAGAACATTCAAAATAACTGAAATCCAAGCAAGCCAAGTGTTGCAAAAAAACAACAACAACACACCCAACAAAAATTCGAATCGTTTCTCCCCCCTCGCGCCCCCCAAACTGCAAAATTTCCCAAAACGCTTGTGTCAACCACTTAAGAGCGCCGCGGAATATAAAGGCCAAAAGGCAGAAAAGGAAAAAACCCACCGAGAGGAGGGGGGGGTTGGCGAAAAGGCTTAATGCGGTCTAATGGTGGCCACCAGACTTTGTAAACTGCATCCGCCTCCCCTTCGCGAGCTAAACGCCCCACAGCCGCCGCCATCGTCGCCGCTGCAGCCAAGTCATCTTGGTTCGCCACACTCAGGCAACCCCCCCCCCCTCCCCCCTCCCTCTTCAAACACGTTCACCTCTGATGGGAGAGATTTTTCGTGAACAACACCAGTAACGAGCAAGCCAGCCGTGGCAAGTTTTGCACAACAATCTCATATCCCGCATATCCCCCGAGTGCAGCAGTAGCAGTCCTGTGTGCAGGTGCTTCCCATCAAGTGAACAAAGAATGCAGGGAAAAGGGGAAGCATTGCCGCCGCCGATCTCCCTTGAAGTGCTTAAAACTCCGTAATGAGACTCAGAAGGGATGTGGGAAAGCCCGCAGGATTTGCATATTTACACCACAAGACCAAAAACATCATAAATCCTTGGAATTTTTTTTTCATCCCAGACTGCCCACCACCCATCGCCCACCACCCACCGTCGACTTCTAGAACAAAATTGAAAGAGAGTGTGTACCTCAGCGATTAAGTATTTATTTTGCTGAAAATGAAATTATTGCCGGGCCCGCTGGAGTTGCATCTCATCTCTCTGCAAGCCAGTCATCCATCCATCCATCCTTTCATCGTGTGCATCAAGTCCTGGCAGCAGGTCCGCCTTTGCCTGTACCGCCACCTCCACCCGTCTGCTTGCCGGGACTATGTTTGCGGTTTTTTTGTTTGCCAGAGCCGGCCACAGCTGCAGCGGATTTCTTCCTGCCATTCCTGAGGATGCTCTTCCCCCTATTGACGGCATTGTTTGGCGGTGGTCTCGGTTTCGGTGGTTTCAGTTCAACTCGCACAAACAAATCATAATTGAAATCCGTGCATGTTCGTCCTGTTTGTCGGTGGCGTGCCATTGCATTGCATTGCATTGCATCGCATCGCATCGCCAGCGCCAGCGTCCCAGAAAGAAAGAGAAAATGAGAAAAGGATTCAAATTTTTGAACATCACACAGAAATGTTGACCAACATTCATCATCCCCCCGCCACCCAGCCCTTCACATACCGTAGCACAATTCGTCGCCGCACTCAGTGCACGTCAGCAGTCTAGTCTCGATGATCCCGGACTTGTTTTTGACCTTTTTTATGCCGCTGTTGAGGGTGAACTCCCTTTTGTCACGTGCTTCCGTTTTCAGCTGCAGCTTCCCCATCTCCACCAGGCGGCTGAAGTAGTCCTCTTCCAGTTTGGATTTCGGCCGCAGTGTGGTCAGCATTTTCCAATCGATGGGCACGGCGCACAGCTCGGCGAGGACAACGTCTCGCATCTCATGCGGTACCGGATCGGCGTAGGTGTAGTGCGGCTCACGTTCCCCGTTGTGCTTCAGCAGTTTTCGCACTTCTTTGCGCGGCGTCCGGAACGAGAAGTCCTTGTCTTTGATTTTGATTTCCTCCGAGCGGACTTTGATGGGGCGCATCTTGTAGTCGGGCACCTTCTCCATGAGGCGCTTGAACTCCTCCTTGGACTGGAGAAGGTTCTTGCTGAGATCGAGGACCGGGACGACGGTCTTCTTCTTCGCCAGCATGTCCTCCAGTTTATTCATGTTTTTTTTTAAATTTCGCCGAGCGCGGTTTTTTCACTTTTAAACGATTTAATGAGGCGACTCGTAGGGGACAGGCACTTGAGCGGTGGTGCGCGCACTGTGAGCTGGACTGGATATCGATTCAACAGTGCGGTTGGCTTGTGGGTTGCTTGGTTACTTGCAAACGGGGTTGGCGGTGGGTGGTGATTTGTTGACGTGGGGGGGAGAGACCTTTCGTTGTGCAGGTCGACAGGTCAAGTGGATAAACAGGCGCTGCGGTGACTCTATTGAAAGTGATTCTGGGGATTTTGCGAATCATTATGTGCTGTCATTAATTTTGTCTTGCAGCTTGGAGGGGTTGGTCACGGTAACAGGGCTGTTTCAGCTTTTCGAAATAATGGCACACACTGGGGTCATGGCGGCGTACTTGGCAACGAATGAAAACTCACAGCCGAGGCCAAGCGGTTTTCGTCGGGTTTCTGCGGAGAACTTTTTGGGATGATCCTTACGTCACAGTTCTTGTGCCTGCTCTTTAATTTGTTTAAGGGAACTCTCATCTGGATGTGTGTGTCGGTCTATGGATGATATATTTCAGCAGACCTCAGAAAGAGGATGTCCACGAGTGTCCCCGAAAAAGTCTCTAATGTGACCCGTAAGTCAGGACGTTCGAATAGTGCCTAGGAACAAAGCCAAGCTTTTCATGCATGGATCACAGTTGAACCTCGGGAATGGGAATCAGAAGACAAATTCAGACTGAATTTTGCTGTTACCATGAGAAACGTTTGTCTTAAGAGAGGGTTTTTTACGGACTTCAATCGCACGACCTCGGTGGCCACATAACTCCCACGTTAAGCTAGACTGCCTGAGCTCTTTCAACTTCAGTTTTTCTATCTGAACAAGGGAAAGGGGCTGCAGACGCTATTGACTTAGTTCATCAGCAAAAGCTGTGTCGCACTCGTCTTTTCTGCTATTTGCCTTCGGGTGAAAATTAGTTCATAGTTGTTCACGTTTTCGAGACCAGAAGCCACACTGGTACGCGGCGATTAGAACAACTTTCACCAAGAATGCTTAACACAATCTTGTAAACAACGTTTGGTAGGAGCAGGCCTCGTTAGCCCCCAAATATGATAGGATCAGATTTTCAGGTGATGTGGCATATGGAGGAAGTATTACAGTCGGGACCGAGTGGAGTCGCAGTTAAAAGCAGAATCATTTAGCAGACTATTGAACGGTGATGAGGACACAAATACTGCCGCCAGGCGGAATGATTCACTACACACAATGGACGACTGTTATAGAGAATTCCATCCGCCAGACCTAGACAAAATGATATCGGGACTAAGATCGAATAGAGCTGCCGACGGAGATCGGGTGTCTTCTTCTTCTTCAGATGGCGCTACAGACCGGGGTGGACCTGGGCCTCAACCAGCATGCCTCTCCAGCTAGCACGATCTTTTGCCAGCTGCTTCCAATTGCGCACTCCAAGTTGGTTGAGGTCCTTTTCCACTTGTGTGCGCCATCTCAGTCTAGGACGTCCTCTGTTGAGTTGTCCCTGTGGTTCGGATTCGAAGACTCTTCGGGCCGAAGCAGTGTTGTAAATCCGCTCTACATGGCCTAGCCACCTTAAGCGTTGTATCGGGTGTCTGCAGAGCATTTAAAGACAGCTGGAGATGAGCTGATAGGGTGCGTGGACTAACTTAACACCAAGATATGGTCGGACTAAAGCACCCTCCCCCAAAAACGGAGACCCCATCAACTATGCCAACTATCGTTTCATAAGCCTTCCAAGCATCGAGTAAAAAATCGTTTTTGGCGTCAATAACCTTATCAGTGCGGTTTCAGGCCAGGGAAGTCCATCATTGACCAAATCTTTAAACCACTTACCACGTCTTCGTCGACTTGAAGGCCACATACGACAGTTGCACTGGTACCACCTTTCTCTCTCTCCCTCTATACTCTCGACCCGTGCTGTGAATTAATTCCGGTCACTTAGGGGACCAAACAATACCCTTATCAATTATAAAACAAAAAATCATACGATAGGGTGCATAGAAACGAGCTTTGTCTAATTTTGATATTCCTACCAAACTCATCAGGTTGTGCAGGATGACGATGGAAACAACTTAATGCTCCATCAAAGTCGGTACCGAAACCTTCAAAAAATGTTTTGGACAGTGCGACACGTTGTCATGTGCCATCTTCAACATCATTCTTGAGAAGATCGTGCGAAACTAACAAGTCAACACCAGTGGCACGATCTTCCAAAAGTCAGCTCAATTGCTAGCTTACGCCGACGACATTGACGTGATTGGTCGAACACTGCGAGCCGTCAATGAGGCGTTTACTGGCATTAAAGTGGAAGTGGCTAAGATGGGTCATGGGGTTAATGAGGGCAAAACGAAGTACATGCTGTCGTCAAGGGAGGACACACAACATCGGCGTCTCGGACAGAGCGTCACACTAGGCAGCAGAAACTTCGATGTAGTCAAGCACTTCGTCTACCTAGGAATAGGGACAAAAACTTCAGTACCGAAATCAAACGCAGAATCGCTGTTTCTTTAGGCTCAAGAGGCATTTGAGTAATAAAGCCCCCTCTCGAAGGACTTAGATTGCTTAATACAACAGCTTGATCATCCCAGTCCTTCTCTATGACGCGGAAACCTGGACGCTACTAAAAGCGGTTGAGGAAGCCCTTCGTGTCTTTTCGAGAGAAAAGTTTTGCGTGCGATTTTTGGTCCTGTTTGCGTTGATGGCATCTGGAGAAGAAGATTTAACGACGAACTCTATGGACTGTACAGCGACATGCGCCTAGTCAAGCGTCTTCGGAAACAACGCTAGGCTATGTAGAGCGTATGGACAGTACTGCTCCGCCCTGAAAAGTCTTCAAATCTGAGCCATTGGGATAACGCAACAGAGGACGGCCCAGGCTAAGGTGGCGCACACAAGTGAAGAAGGACCTCAACCAACTTGGAATGTGCAACTGGCGGCAGCTGGCGAAAGACCGTGCTGGCTGGAGAGGCATGATGGTTGAGGCCCAGGTCCACCCCGAACTGTAGCGTCACAAGAAGAAGAAGAAGAAGAGAAGTTCGAAGCAGTGAGGGACTTCACCTCGGCTCCCAAGAAAACCGTGCGAACGATATCACAACAATATCAGTATGGAGATCATATGCAGAACAACACTCTCCAGCCGCTATTTCTTTGGACTCTAGAGACGATTGAGTAGTAGAACCACACTCCAAGGAAATTACAAAACACCGTGATCATCCCTGTTCTGCCTTATGACGCCTGGACAAACTTAGTAGCGGATGGAGAAGTCTTCTTTTTGAGAAAAGTCCAGTATTCAATCTTTAGTCCAGTTTGCGTTGATGACGTTTTTCGAGAAGAAGTTTTAACCACGGGCTATACGGCGACATGAATATAGCCAGGCGTCCACGAATTAAATGCCTAAGATGGCCTAGGCTGTATGAGAGCAAGAACAACACCGCTCAAGCCCGAAGAGACTTCAACTCCAAAGGGGTAGAGCAACGCAATAGAGGACACCCTAGAACAAGATGGCGCACACAAGTAGAAAAGGATGTCAACCAACTTGGTGTGCGAAATTGGAGGCAGATGGCTAAAGATCTGGCCAGCTGAAGAGGCTTGTTGGTTGAGGCCCAGGTACACCAGGTAGCGCCATATGAAAAAAAGGAGAAGAAATGTTTACATGAATAGATGCATGTTGTCCTGACTTCTTCAGAGCTGGTGTAGTGCCAACACTGATTCTCAGCGTGACTGTTATGACACCTCCAAATGGCATTCGATTACACCTAAAGAACCGTCGTTGCTTGCTGCTCTCCAAGATGATACATCTGTGGAGTATGGAATGTGGACAGCATGTGAATATTGTACTCTGGCAGTCGGTCAGACTAAGCAACCGACAAGCACAGGTCGTTTTGAACACTACCCTGGGCGGGAGTAAGACTCCGTCGACTGTAGCTGAAATTTGTCATTCACTACCACTATGCTGGAAAACCTGATAATGTCCGATAAGTTACCGAAGAGGCTACTTCAATGTGTTCACAAATTCTTGAGAACCATTGTCAGAACTTGAATGCCTTACCAAACGTCTGCTGTGAGTTTCGGCTTTTCAAAAGTTTGTCCTAAGATTCTTCGTTGTCCCTGAGCGGGGAGACAGCGATAAACCTCTTCGTTACGCGAACCACTTCTTCATTCTAGACCACTTTTTCTCCACTACTGCCCTGCAGCCCCTATACCGCATCTACTGCAGCCTGGTCATGATACCATGGATGTTACATCGAAGGTGATCGGTCGGTCATTTACGGTCCTGTTTCCGTTGATCACATCTAGGAGAGAAGATTCAACGATGATCCTTTTACGCTGGATAGCTGCATGCCCTTAGTCAAGGATCGTGCGGCCCAGTGCTTGGGATGGCTCTGAAGTGTCGAGCGAACACGTTTGCGTAAGAAGTACGCAAGGGACCAAGTGTACCCTGGGCTGTTATGTCAATCCAAGAAGAAGAAGAGGAGGAGGAAGGGAAAGGAGAAAAAGATCAAACCGAGGAAGGAAATCTGTAGCCTTAAGTGTCTTCGGTAATCTCCTACGTCTGACCCTCTTCCGTTGTTCTTTGAAGAGTCTCTGGCTAAGGTCGCAATCTATCATCGACGTGCTGTCGGATCTTATGTCAGTGGGAAGTCACCTTATTACATCTTTAGTATACTGCGAGAACTGAAATTATCCTTCCACCAGACACGATTACAAATTTTCGAAGAACTTCCACAATTCGTCCTTCGGCACTTCTTCGGATATAAATTTCCACTTCTTAGCCAGTCAAAGGGTCTTAAAAGGATACAGAAGACCACAAGTTAAGACATTTGTAGAGCCTGGTGAATTTCAGTCGACAGCTGAGAATCATATCTATGGACAGAGGACCTGCAAAGCCAATGCAACCTTTGATGAAGAAATGACGAAAAATTCTCTCTCTCGAGAAATCATTTACTTCTCCTTTCAAATTTGGCCAACTGAATGCAAGACTTTCCGCATATGTTTCCATATTGCAACTCAAGACAGTTGCATCGTCCGCTGGGACTCAAAATACTTTGGTCCCCGCCAACATTGTGCCTCCAACCAATCCCTCCTCCCTTCCACATAAACAGCCGCTTTTTCACAGATTTAAAAGCTTGACGCTGAATACTCTCATTTTTCTTCAGGATTTGAGCCAGCAAATCCAGTCATTTCTCATCGGATTTTCCCTACGTCATTACTGCCCTCACCAGGCGCTGGCCCGCATTAACCTTTCATCCCTCAATCGCTGCCATGGATCAGCGGCATTTTGAACTGTGAATTAGCTCAAGCAGATGGAGTCATCAAAGCACCACCCTCGGGCCACCCATTTCACGTCAATCACTTGGTCAGCCCATCACACGCTCTCGTCGGCATGATCAAACGAAGCGTGCAGCCATAATTTGCGGCGTTAAAAGTTGCGCCGCAGCGATTCGCAAGAACCAACAGCAATTCAGCATTTCAATTTGCAATTAAACGCTTGTGGTAACAAGCATATAACAGCCACCACAAGTGCGTTACCACGGCAATACATCATTCGCCCAGCGGGCGTTTGATGCCGCTTTGCCAGCTTGCCCCCGTCTTCATCGCCGCAGTCGTCGACGTCGTCGTCGTCGTCGTCGTGGAGGACACTTAAGAAATCCCATTTCATGAGCATTTACCGTTCCAGCAGAAACACAGAACGCTCGCCAGGACGCTCACTCATGCCTTGTAACTTTCACAATCCATAAAACTCAATTAACGGCTCCTTTATACGCCAACCCAGGCCCGATTCTAATTTATTTCCTCCTCTCGTCGTCATCGCCATCGTCGCCGTCTTTGGCCTCAGCCCTGGCGGCGCACTTGATTCCAACTGAACCCAACGACAACTCTCTGCGTTCGCATTAAAAACAAAAAAAAAATCAGACATTTAAGTGGTGGGAGAGGGGTGGGCGGTAGGTTGAGAAAAAAAAATTAAACAAAATGAATCAACGGAACATGATAAACATTTGGAACGCAAACGGTCACGGGTTGGGCCTTGGCACTGGGACGCGCGAGGTGCGCCGGAAGTGAGCGCCTCTGCTAAGACAGACCCTGCAGCCAGGGCCGAAGCAGCAGCCCGAGCGAAAAGGCAGTTAACGCCAGGACGAACCCGCGATGGGCGACGATGGGGTGCCGCTGCAGGACCAGGAACGCAGAGCACAACACAAAAAAAAATTAAACGATAAAGATGAGGAAGAGATTTCCTTGTAATGGTCTTGTAATTTACTTGTAAGATTAATGCGACTACACGCGGCCCATTCCCAGCCCCCAGCTCCCCGCTTTTCGTGTTTAATGGACAAGACTTAAATTTCCATTTGCAGCGCGCTGGGTGCGCTTTCGCAGAGAATGCTTCGAATTGAATCTTTTTTGGCCGAGCTGCAAAGTGTTTGCGTCCATTAACTGTGCAAGGCATTCAGCGGCCGCCGACGGGTGCGGGGAGGGGGGCACAGGTACCAGGACAAGGAACACTCGATTCAGTGAGATGTAATTGAATGTCCAGGCGGGGGATGGGGAATAGAGCTCCCTTTGAGGCGTTAATTGCATCTTAAGAGGTCCTTTGACAGAGTTTCCCGGAAGATGACGCGACGCAACGGGGACGCACGGAGGAAGATTTCTTTTCTGACGCACTGTGGCGTGGGGAGTGACTTGACAATTGGCTCTGTGACACTTAATGAACTTTTTCTTTCCGCTTAGCCATGGCGGAGCTGAAGCTGAATAATTCCCGGGACTCACGCTGCTCGGTGCAAAGTCCTTTGTTTCTATGTGATGTGCATTTGTTTTGGCGCTGACTCATGTGCCATTACCCTGGCACAAGTTTCTGAGATGAATTTCCGGAGACGAGTTCGTAACGAAATCTGAGCTGACCTTTGGAGCCGCTGCGCTTTGCTTTGGGACAAAAAAAACGACAACGGGCTTCAGAACTGGGCTTCAGAACCGGGCTTCAGAACTGGGCTTCAGAACTGGGCTTCAGAACTGGGCTTCAGAACTGGGCTTCAGAACTGGACTTCAGAACTGGGCTTCAGAACTGGGCTTCAGAACCGGGCTTCAGAACTGGGCTTCAGAACTGGGCTTCAGAACTGGGCTTCAGAACTGGACTTCAGAACTGGGCTTCAGAACTGGGCTTCAAAACCGGGCTTCAGAACCGGGCTTCAGAACTGGGCTTTAGAACTGGGCTTCAAAACTGGCTACAGAACTGGGCTTCAGAACTGGGCTTCAGAACCGGGCTTCAGAACTGGGCTTCAGAACTGGGCTTCAGAACTGGGCTTCAGATCAGGGCTTCAGAACTGGCTACAGAACTGGGCTTTAGAACTGGGCTTCAGAACTGCGCTTCAGATCCGGGCTTCAGAACTGGCTACAGAACTGGGCTTCAGAACTGGGCTTCAGAACTGGACTTCAGAACTGGGCTTTAAAACTGGCTACAGAACTGGGCTTCAAATCTGGTTACAGAACTGGGCTTAAGAACTGGGCTTCAGAACCTGAATTCAGAACTGGGCTTCAAAGCTGGCTACAGAACTGGGCCTTAGAACCGGTCTTCAGATCGGGGCTTCAGAACCGGGATTCAGAACTGGACTTCAAAACTTGACCTTAGGACTGGGCTTGAGAGCTGGGCTTAGAACGAGGCTTCCAAACGAGACTTCATAACCAAGATAAGTCAATCTTAAGAGGAAGGCTTAGATTTGTACGTCGGCACTGAGCTTCCGAACTATATGACAGAGCCTTGTCCCTAATCTTTAGAATTGGATTGTACACATGGGGTTAGAGCTGATATTTTAAAGGTGTCTTCCAAAGTTGGCATCAGAACTGTGCCTCAAAACTAAACTTTATTAGAAAGTTCCAGATCTGGGCTTAGAGCATCATCTTTCCCCTTTTAAAATTATGTCATAATACCGCTCTTTTAAGCCAAGCTTCTGGCCCCTAGGCCTTCTTAAGAATTTGTAAGTCTTGCGAAGGCCTTTAATAAAATTTAAGAATGTCTTGAGTCTATAAGGAAGGAAATCGCCGGGTTTATGGTGTAAGCTGGGCTTGGCAAAATGTTCTTTACTTAAAGCTCAGCCTTGCGTCAAGCTTTAAGCTGAGCTGCATTGTCTCAAATCAATATAGGAATCGGAGATCTGTAAAAATATTCAGCTTCAGGCCTTAAGCCCGGCTTAGAACCGCCGACATTGGGATTTGAAGCTCCATTAAGGACGTCCTTCATTTTGTTCTAGTTGAATTTGAAGGAGGATGTCTTAAAGGCGCCTTCTTAAGCTTGCTCCTCCAAGCTTGACTTATTTCAAAAAACTATGTTTTCTTGGCCTCTCGACTCAAAAGTTCCTAAAGTTTCCAAACGCCTCTGCACTACAAAAGCACAACAAAATGCAAAAAAGAAAAAACACACACTTTCTTCCTCCTTCCCTCCTCTTTATTCCTTCCTCTTCCAATCACTGTCCATCACAAATTCCTCATCACTTTCCTGATCCACCGCTTAATCCTGAACACACTGGTATACACGCCGGGGTACCTCCGTCTGGCACAGCCCACTCCAAACGAAACAATCCCATACTGCACTCCCTGCTGCACCAATGGTCCCCCCGAGTCGCCCTGGCAGGAGTCCTTGCCGCCGTTCTTCAGCTCTCCGGCGCAGATCATGTTGCGAGTGATGGTCGCCTGGTTCCCGTATCGAGCTCTGCATTTGGGCACCGACAAGAAATTCACCCGCACAGCTCGCAATCCCCGCGATGGCACACTAGACGTCTCCTTCGTCACACCCCAACCGGAAACGATGGCCGACCTCGACGAGGGCTGGTATCGCATGGGCAGCTTGACGGGCTTCACTCTCTTGCCGTACACCAAGGGATACTTCAGCTTTATAACAGCGGCGTCATGGTCGTGCGTCTTCGTGTTGTAGTAAGCGTTCAGCTCGACTTTGCTGATGTGCCGCTCTTGGCCACCCCATCGGTGGTATCGCGACCCGGCTCTAATCTTGTAGAGATCGTTGCGGCCAAAGTCAAAGCAATGCGCCGCCGACAGGATGAACCGCCTGCTGAGAATGGAGCCACCGCAAACGAACCGTCCGTTGTACATAATGGCCACCTGGTGCGGGGCAGACACGATGGGGATGGGTTTTCCGCCGACTATCCGATCGGGATTGTTGAGGATGTTCACGCCACCGCCAGCCACTAGGCCGAGTGCGAAAAGCACGATGAAGAGACTTGAGTTCATCTTGGAAATGCGAAAAGTGCGCAAGGTGACGCGGCCTTTTATAGCAGAAGCGAGGAACTGGGCGAACGAGGGAGCCCTCAGGGTCTGACTGGGGTCATCCGACTGGTACAGTCTTATGGAAATGAGACTGAGAACGTATTCCCCTGTGGGCTAGAGATTCTCGCGGTAAAGTTAGCGGTGCCGTTTTGCCAAGAGAATCGCGCGGCTTTTGTGTCGAAGTTCATCGGCTGTCTGGTGGATGGGTCTTCTGAATTGAAACTGGTTTCTTGTTGCTGACTTTTCCACTCATTCATTGGCTTGAGTGCGGCCATAATTCATTTCAGTGACACACGCACCTGTTAGAAGCGGGAAATGAGGTGACGGAGCGTCAGTGCTTTGACTCAGGGATAAGAGATGATGAATGAGATCGGATGGAAATTATGGTCGCCCTGGGGGGAAGTTGAGAAGAGGACGTAAGGAAGTATAGATTGACGCTTTGAGACAATTTCCTGCTTTTGCCTTCAAGAACTGTTTCTTCTTTTTTCTCAAAGACACGGATTGCCCGAATATTTGGAGATACCACGAGGAACGAGACAATAAATCCCCAGTTTTTAAAGACTTCACCCAATTTCCGTAATTCCTGAAAAAAAAACATAAGTTTTTAAAGACTTCACCCAATTTCCGTAATTCCTGAAAAAAAAACATAATTTGTGGCCGAAAGTCAAAACACTCAATTTAACCTCATCGTAGTTACCGACGCCACCTCGTTGGTAATGAACTCCACTGAAGCATATACAAATCTAGTTGAGTTACACACCAGATCTATGAAAACTTCCTTGATTTCATCATATGCACTCACCACTTTCGCCACACTGCCACACCGACGTCGAAGGGATGTATTTTTCTTACGAATCTGAACTAAGTTAGTAAAGACACACTGGTGGAGTGTCATATTCGGGTTTTTCCCCACATTTCTGGGCATTGAGTGGAAATTTTTAGTTTCTGTGGGTTGGGAATGGGTTTGAGTGGATTTCTGAGTGAATTCTGTATGACCGACTATCGGTAATGGATGAATTCTCGTTTGTGGACAGGTTTTAGAACTTCAACTGCCAAGAAATCACTTCTCTAGGGCCAACAGAAAATGTACAAGCGATGCCAAGGCCATCGAAGAGAACGCAGCTCCAGTTCGAATTTTGGCCATTGGGACAGAGCAACAGAGGACATCCTTGTCTAAGATGGGGTGCACAAGTGGAGAAGGACCTGAGTCAACCTGGTGTATGAAATTGCAAGCAGCTGCCGGAGGAGCTTGCCAGCTGGAGAGGCATGCTGGTAAAGGCCCTGGTCAAGGCCGAGAGCTGTAGCGTCACCCACAGACAAACAAGACGCGACTGAGGCTTGCAAGTGGCTCGTAGGATGTGTTGGTAGCCTTCTTACCTTCCTACCTGCCTAACCTCTTAAGCAAAGAAAGTCGAAAGCCAGGTCCGAGTTCGACGTCCACGATGCGCTGCTCTTATCTTCAAACGCACCTGAATTCTTTGAGTACATAGAATCCCTCGCATCCCCTTCGACTACCCAAAAGCACGTGTCATGACCTGTCTTCTGCCCACTTCTGAGACCAATAAGCTCTGGCGACGATTGTCTTTTGGTTATTTGCCGTCATCACAGGCCAACTCAAAGAACCAGAACTCACCTTTTGGCCCACTCCAATGGCAAATAGAGCTGCCACTGCCATCTGTGTCCATGGAGCGGTCAGTTGGAGGATGGTAACAGGCCGCATTTCATTCCCACAGAGGAGTGGGAAACGATCTCCTGAAGAATTCCGTGCCAGGAAGTCACGCATGTTGTCCCACCTGCTTCACAGCACATCCCCCGAGAGAGCACTCTCCCCAGATCCTACGTGCTTCTCCGATATTTTTGTCGAAATCTCCAGCGTCTCCAGTGTGCACGTGATTCCCTCCGCAAGGACCAAATACCGGCTCCCTCCGTAAACGAGCAAGAACTGATGCGGTGGCATGTCGACCGTCATGTGCAATTCAAACCGCACCACCCCACACTTGGCACAGCTGGCCAGCGACAACATTCCTCGTGTAATGCCTAATGAAAGTCCAATTTGAGGCGCTGTCGCTCATACCTCACGATCTCCGTGATTTTTTGAATTTTTCTCACACGACCCAGCAGTGGCGGGGTGCAGAGCGCCGGGAGACATTTCATCCGTTCTGGACACAAAACACACATTTTGCAGTCAATTGTCCCGGGAGATGACATCCGTCCGTCCAGCAGCACAATAAAAACCAACTCTCCGACGACGGCAGCAGTCAGAGCGCGTCTTCGCCGCTGACAAGCATCACCAACAGTATTCCATGTTCGCTGCAACATGAACAAGATGTAAGAATCAGTGAGTACAAGACGTTTTTGTTTCCGTCGTCGTCAAGGACACACCGGGGCCGGCATACCGGAATCCTGCGCGATACTGACCGTGAACTCCTTTGGACAGAGGGATGTGCCACCTCCTCCCGCCAACCATCATCAAATGAGAACGCACATGAGTAGGACGCGTCCCCCATCCAGCCAGCTCCTCCATTCCGCTGTCCGGTGTCATGTACACTCAACTGAATGACGCGCTAATAAACCGCGAACGCGAGAGTTGAACAAACTTGACATGCGTAGGAAATGGAAGCAGCAACGCAGACGTGGACATAGTCGGTGATGGGGACTGCGACGCCCTAATGAATCGCCCATCGCCCATTGCGCCCATTCCCCGCCCCCTTTCCGCTCCGGCCCGCCGCACCGCCACGCCGCCAGAGCATGATTTATATGATTACGGATATTGTGCTTCAAATAGCTGACATGTTGTACTAGCAAAAGGTTGGTAATCGTATCACATTCTGGAAGTGGCTCGCCTAATCCCATGGAGTGCGTCCTGTCGGTCGTCTCTGTGCTCAGCGCTGGGCCGTCAGTCGCTGCTCGACAGTGGACTGTTTTTTTTGTGTTCTCTTTTTTGCCTTTACCTCCGGGCGTCCAGTGGTTCAGTCGTCCAGTTGTCCATCGTTAGGCAGGGGCCGCAGAGCCAGCTGTGATGTGTGCACTTCTGGATCGATCGGTTTGGCCCCCGTCTGACATCGATGTTCGTTTGTTATCCGTCAGGCCATATATGTTCGGCATCATTGGTCAATTTGCGCGGGGAGAGCCGCGACCGGGGGATGACTGCTCGGGCAGACGTGGCGACTGCGATCGCATAAGGCATGCCCTCATAAAATAATGCGCTCCACCGCCACCAGCAGCACGGCTCGTCCGCGATCGTCCTCGCGGCGAATTCGATTCAGCTACCATCTGTGGACTTCGGTGGGTTCGTGTCTTTCAATTAATTCCAACTTTTTGCCGGCATTGTGGGAGCTGCTGCTGCGTTTGGACATGACGTCCCCCCTATCGTCAGTCGAAATCAGTGACTTGTGTCCCAGATGGACGGCGGGCCTGGTCGGCTACTAAATTAGTTGCCACATCGGAATCTGCGCCGCGACGTTATCAAAATTGAAATCTCAGCCGATGGTGCAACATAATTATCGGAGTCCTAAACAAGGATATCGCGCGTCAATCTCGGCGTGGCGAACTCTTGACGGATACTCTCCGGGGAGGGATCTGGCAGTTGGCAGGTGGGTGGTGGCGGTGTGGCGGTCAGAAATCGCTCGACTCCCCTCGACACGGGCAGTCATATTGTTTCCGGCTGACAGATACGGTTTATGGTTTAAGGTGGCCCCGAGGGACTGGCCGCCGAGTGGCGGTGCGGCCTGTGAAGTCAGAGCTCAGGTGCAGGCGGGATTTATGAAATTCATACGCGCATGGGGAGAGGACGTCATGGTTGACACTTTTGTCTTGGGTTGGTCCATAGTGCCGTGGCCAGCGGCTGATTGCGTGGAATTTGACAGGTGAATGGTGTGACCGCGCATTGGAATGCGTTCAGGTGAAGGTGCCTCTGGGGAAATGGCTGGTGGAGCGATCGGAGGTGGTGGGAGGTCGGCGGGACTAGCGGGAACCGTGTTTTTGTTCAAATTTGAAGCGGTAGGAGGGATTATGACATTTGGGACGTCTGTCACAATGGTGACGACTGTCACAATGGCGACGACTGTCACAATGGTGACGACTGTCACAATGGCGACGACTGTCACAATGGTGACGACTGTCACAATGGTGACGACTGTCACAATGGTGACGACTGTCACAATGGTGACGACTGTCACAATGGTGACGTCTGTCACAATGGTGACGACTGTCACAATGGCGACGACTGTCACAATGGTGACGACTGTCACAATGGTGACGACTGTCACAATGATAGTGACGACTGTCACAATGATAGTGACGACTGTCACAATGATAGTGACGACTGTCACAATGATAGTGACGACTGTCACAATGATAGTGACGACTGTCTTAATGACAGTGACGACTGTCACAATGATAGTGACGACTGTCACAATGATAGTGACGACTGTCACAATGATAATGACGACTGTCATAATAGTGACGACTGCAACAACCGTGTTAATCGTCACAAAATTCGCAACGCGCGCTTCAGTTGCCATACATCTGAAGACGATATCACGCCACGGTCACCCTCAGTGCGACGTTCACTCCTTCAACCCACTCCAAAGCGGCCAAACCCGATTTCCCATTCCGTCCGCAGCCGAATCCATTAAATCATAACCGACCCCCAGAGATCCATCGCACCACATTCCGCAGAAACCAGTCCAAGTGCCGGCACAGATTCATTCGCCGTCGTAGATACTCCATCTCGCGGTCCCAACGTCCCCGGGCACTCACTTCATCATTACCACACAAAAGAATCGATAGATGCACACCGCCAGTGCTCCAGTGACAGCCTATTCACGCGCTTTTTGTCACCGCACAGAGCAGCGGCACCGCGCGTCGCCAACGAACGACATGACGGCGCGGAGATTGCGTCTCCAAATTGGATTGATCGCCTCAAGATTGATCGCAGCAATTGCGGTGGATTTTATCGGCCCCTCTGCTCTGCAGTCGATCGCTCGGTTTAACATACGGACCTGGCGGGAGAGACAGCGGACGGCGGAGGGCGACTTCGTTTCGTCTTGCTTTTTGCCCACGACACGCTCGTTTCTCGGTCCTCAGTCATTTGTGCGCGAATGACTGCAACAAATGACCGTGCGTCCAAGAACTGATGACTTCGCGGGGATGTCTGCTGCGGAAATCTTGTCACCTCGTATCCTGGTCAATGCACGGGCTTCTGTTCCCCTCCAGATTGCCATCTGACAAATGAGGGCTCCGCTGCTATCTTAATCGAGCTCCGGCGACCGCGTCCAGTGTGCTCCAGAAAATCTGCTGCCGGCAGAGAAAGCCTCACCTCCAGACGCCCGCCCAGCCGCGGAGGAGGCACCACCTAATGAACGAGTCACGATCCGCATTTATAATTTATTTCGGTGAAAAGATACTCCCGCCGCACTGGGTGTGGGTCTAATTGCGTTTTACCGTTCTCATGCGCGGCCGCGTGTTGCCTAACTGACCACTTTATTGGATTAGCGGCTGTTTATCATTGCAGGTTGCTCAGGTGGTCGATGAATGGGGCCGCTGATGCCATATTTTCGGCAGGGGCGACCGCCTGACTGGCCGGTGCTGGCCGACAACTCTCATTTGCGCCGCGGACCACAAACTTGAACGGGCCCCGAGCCCATGGGTCCACGGATTTCGGGCACACGGAATTGTCGTCGCAGCGCGGATGGTGTGTTCCCATTTGGAAATATTTTTCAGCCGAATTAGCTCATAACTTACCGCCGCTGCTGCGGCTATGCGGAGCAGAGGTGGTGGTGTGCCTCCCACACGCCAGCCAGGGCGGCTGCAGCGAGAGACAACATGCAATGCTGCACGCGCACCCACCGCCGGGGGTTTCCTACCAACGGGCTGCGACGGTGCCACGGCAGTCAGCGTCTGAGACGGAGCCGGAGCCGGAGCTCCTTTGGAAATTCCTTTCCCGTGCGGGGAAATTAATTACGCCGCTTAGGGAAAACACTTGACTTAAATTGTGGACCGGCGTTAAATCACTCTGACGTTGTACTTGTGTTCGGCTTGTCGAGCAAGATTCAATTTTCCCTCTCGGCCAGGCGGGGGCTTCGGGCCGCGAATAGGAGCCGCCGTGTTGCACCGACCGTGAGAAGAAGAATTATGGGAGGGAGCTGACGCCGGTCGACACTGGCCCGTGTTCAATTTGCAATAAATTGGCTTCGATTCTGATTTGTTGTGCGCAGGGGTGGACTTTCGGGAGGGTGTCACGAATTCCCATTCACCATCACAGTGAACCCGTGTCGCCATCTCGGGACATCCCTTCTCGTCGTCCCTCGTACGACCGTCGCCGTCGACTGGACAGTCGTGTCACCAGCGGCGATAGCATCGCGAGTCAGTAATTTGTAGTGACTGCGGAATACTTGTCCGAAGTTCAGGGAAATGGCGGATGGCCGCCATGACTGCCGCTGTGTCGATGGATCGATTGATTTAAAATCGTTTGCACAGTTGACGAGGGGACGGCGATAGGTTGGAGCGTGAGGTGAACCCTGGCGGTGACGGTGGCATAGAGGCAGCAGGGTTGCTGGTCTTTCGTCGGCCACTGACGCGACGTGGCCAATGGCTAGGCGTGCGTGGAGAAGTTAATAAATCCGAAGCTGAGGTGAACATGGGTCATAGGATATTTGAAGTCAAACCAATATTCTGATTTAGGAGTTCCACAATGAGCTATATTTGGTCCTATTCGTTCCTAGAAATTGAGTTTCGAGGTATGTTCACTGCTCTCTCTAACGATAACCGCTTTTCCTATACTCCATAGGGACTTGTAGGTTTCGTTATTCGAATTTAGGCTACAATCTAGACAGACTTGGGGCACATCACTTAGGTATCAGTTCAAAAACTGAAACTCTCTGCTCGAAGCCGCCAATTCAAAGCTATGCCATATTTCATGCGCTTAAGTGGCAAAAGAGAGGGAGCGTGAAACTGGTACTGCGTGTCGTCTTTTTCACCTCCAACTGATTGGCTTTGAGTCGTTTATTCAACTTCAAATGAAAGTTTACCTAGGTGATGATGGTGATGGTTCGTCCACTTATCCTCAACACCATGAAGAAGGCAGCGGCCATAATAATACGACTGATCGTCGTGTAGTGCTGTATATTGCGTGTCCTTACCTCCAAGGGCACCCTTTACTGAGTTCGTTGTATCGCTACAGCGTTGTCTATACTGCTAATATCCTTGAAGATATTTGCTTCTAAAACTGGTGCTCATTTCTTCTTCTTCCGGAAAAAGAGCCTCAACCAACGCGCCTCTTCAGCCACCACGATCTCTCGCCAGCTGCCTCCAGTTGCGCACTCCAAGTTGGTCTCTACTTGTGTGCGCCATCTCAACCAGGCCGTCCTCTGTTACGCTGTCAATGACTCGAACTCGAAGACTTACTGGCCGGAGCGGCGGTGGTCGTATATGATCCAGTCATCTAAAGCATTGTATCGAAGTATGACCAAGCTCATGCCGCCGTACAGCCTAGAAAGTTCGTCGGTGAATCTTCTCCTTCAGACGCCATCAACGCAAACAGGACTAAAAATCGGAGGCAAAACTTTTGGGGCATGTGGTTGTCCAAATGAGGTAACGCTGCTGATCGCACTCAACAAGGCGAGCTGCCAACACTATCCTCGCTAGTGCACAGGTCAAGTAGACAAACAGCCTCCTCGCGGTGCCCCCCGAATAGCCATCACAACACCTGTATGTATGGTGACCCAATGTATGCAGCGAAGCCCTCTCCCCTAGTGTTAAATAATGGGCCTGGCCTACCAGTCTGTGGATTGTGGAAAAAGTTAAATTCCTCACATCGTGGAAAATATTTAGTTCAGAAAAACCGACATATTAGGCAGAAGTGGACCATTCTACCTAACATGTCAATTTGGACGACGATAGACAGGAATTCCATTCCCTCGAGACTGAAGTCGAAAAAAGCTGTTTGAGCAGACGAAATGTCCGCAGAACTGCTTAAAGCAGCTGTAGATGACCTGGTTTGGCACATGCACCAGTTCATCTGTAAGATGTGCTCGGAGGAAAGCATGCCTGATGAGTGGAATGTCACCGTCATTTGTACGGTCCACAAGAAAGGAGGAATTCCGACTTTCGAGGAATTAGTCTCTTTAACATCGCCTACAAGATCCTCTCTACCATATTGTGTGAATGCCTGAAACTGTTCGTCAACAACTTGATACGTTCTTAGCAGTGTGGTTTCAGGCCAGGGAGGTCCACCATCGACCAAATCTTCACACTACGGCAAATCCTCGAAAAGACCCAAGAAGTGCAAGTCGACACGCATCGACACTCGTCGATTTTAAGGCCGCATAGGACAGCATGCATAGAGACGAGCTATACAGTGCCACGTCTAGTTTTGTCATTCCTGCCAAACTTATCAGATTGTGTAGGATGACGATAGAGAACTGTTGCTGCTCCGTCAAGGTCGGCAACGAACTCACAGAGACCTTTAACGTCCAAAAGGTTGACAAGGCGATGAACTGTCATGTGGCTTCTTTAACATCATCCTTGCGAAAATCGTGCGTAACTCACAAGTTAACACCAGAGGCACGATCCGCCAAAAGTCAATTCAACTGCTAGCCGACGCCGACGACATTGACGTGATTGGGCGATCGCAGGTAGCTGTCAATGAAGTTTATGCTGGCATTGAAGCGGGAGCGGCTAAATTGGGTCTGGCGATAAAAGAGGGCAAGACGAAGTATATACTGTCATCATGGATGGACACGTCGACGTTTCGAATGGAGTGCACCGCTAGGCAGGAAAAACTCCGAGGTAGTCAAGGACTTCGTCTACCTCGGCTCCGCCGTGAATAGGGACAACAACACAAGTACCGAAATCAAACGCAGAATCACTCTTACCAATCGCTGCTCCTCTAGGCTCAAGAGGCAATTGACGAATAGAGCCCTCTTCCGAAGGACTAAGCTTGCTTTATATAACACCTTAATCATCCCAGTCCTGCTCTATGGGGCGGAGACCTGGACGCTACTAAAAGTGAATGAGGAAGCTCTTAGTCTTTTTGAGAGAAAAGTTTTGCGAACGATTTTTGGTCCTGTTTACGTAAACGGCAGAACGGAAAAGAACGAACTTTCTAGGCTGTACCGCGGCATGCGACAAGCGTCTTCGGTTACAACGCTTAAGATGGCTGTGGACACCACTGTTTCGGCTCGAAAAGTCTTTGAATCTGAGCCATTGGCTTAAGGTACAGAGGACGGCCTAGGCTGAGATGGCGCAGACAACTGGAGAAGAAGGACCTTAAACCACTTGGAGGCAGCTGACGAGAGGTCGTGCTAGCTATAGCACAAATAAAAGAAAGAAAAAGAAAAATGGCGATTTCTACTCTCAAAAAATGGATGAGGATACGATACAGCCAAATGGCTCTAGCCTTCGTATTGAATTACTCGCACTGAAGGGTGTGTGGTCTAGCGTTGTCATGCAGCAGGATCAGACCATTCCAACGCAGGCTACTTTTCAGTCGATTTCCTCGTGGATTGGTTAAGATGGTCATCATACCTGTTCTGTGTGAACACCAGGTTTGTGGGGTGTGCTTTGGATTGTCGATCATTTAGAACTGTAATGCAAAACCTAATTTTCTTCTCCCAGACACAGATGGTCCCTTTAGTTGAACACGACTCAAAGAAGCACATGTTCCTAAGCGGCATAGAATTTGACCTTGTTCAGTTCATGAGTTACCCAGTTGTCAAGTTTTCAACGGAATCACTGATGGACGCAAGAATCATTTGCTGCGATGGCGGTTACCAGGCCTAGGTGTTGAGGAAGCCTGACTGGAAGTGACAGCTTGACCACAGGCTATATTCTGACGCCACTGAAGGCCAGGAGTCCCTGGAACTTTTTGCAGCCCGAGCGTGCGGTAGACCTCTTTGTGGGTGTGTTGTGGCTGCTGTGCTTTCATACCTAAACCGCAGGCGGGGCCGAGGTAAGTGTATTACGCTGACTGGTCTGAATCAGATTGTTCACTCTGCTGAGACAAGCCAGGCGGTGAAGAGACTTTCCTGGCACAATGTAGAGTTGCATTCCCAATCGGATGCTGCGACCGAGAGAGCGACACGGGTTGTAGAAAGGCCTCGTTCCCTACCAAGGTCGACTGATTGTCCCTCAAGTCTGAACGCGGCTGGGAACTTGGGTAACCAAGGCGTCGAGTTTTGCGTCATCTACGACTCTTGGGAAACTGGAACCCGCGTGGTAAAAGGCTTTCAAGGTAGATAACAAATCTCACATCTGTCATGGAGGAGACTTCTATTTTATTTGCACAGCAATAGCTCACCCTAGCTGATCTCAAGGATTTGGGAAAATGCAGACGAGCATAATGAAGCCAAACTAAGTTGTAACATTGCAGTGGCAGATACTCACCTCGAAACCACACTCGCAACGCACAAACCACTTGCCTCGTTTTAGAACACCGTCACGCCAACCCGAAGCGAATTACGACACACAATCTGCTGGTACATGGAAGTCCACCAAGCATCTCCAGTCCCCACCGCAGAAGTAGATCAACCATAAATATCTCAATCACCGCCCGGCGAACATCTGGTTCCCAGCCAGACCGAATTTTGCTACGGCATCAGGTGCAACATATCAAATGCGGCGACAGGCGGGTATCAATTCAGCCACCTACTACGCCGCGGACGGATCCAATATCGCTCGCTTACTTTGTCTGCAGGGAAGTCCAGTGCCCACACACACACGCATAGCCACTCATTACGGCGACAAGGCGGGCAGCAATGGATACCCGACAAGGTGCGTACACCACGCCACTCTTTCCAGCGCAATCTACGCCGAGTATCTCTCGTTGATATCGGTCGGCTCAGATATCAACAAGATTGGCAAAGCCACCACCACCACCACCACCAGAGCCAGCACAATCAACCGCAAGCAACACAAGCACCAGCACCCGACCAGGCGACAAATGATAGCTATCTTGTGCAATTTGAATATCGATGTCAGAATGACATTCGACACAATTTCCAACAGCTAGGGTGATGGTGACGTACACACAGCACGGTGGGAGCGCAACACCGCTTGTTGACTGCGACTGGTCGCAGATCGCTGCCGATAGCAGTACCTGGGTTACAGCGCGCCGGGCCTATCAGGAGGGTGTTAAGTGTTTGACGTGTCGCTGGTGCATTCCATTCAATTTGTCGCAATGACCACTCCTTCCACGCGTGATGGGAATGAGTTGCTGCTGCTGCTGTGCAGTTTCCACTCTCTCTCTCTCTCGCGCGCTCTGCGCACGGGGATGACGAATTCCAGGGAAAACAGTGCTGCCGGCCACTGATCAATCACCACATGCTGCGCGATTAGCGACCGCAGCCGCAGCGCGTTCAACTTTGATTCCGGAAATTTTGCGCCACAATCTGATCCGAGAATGCCAGCGCACACGACGACCTCGTTCGAACTCGTCCAAGGGATCAAACAACATCAACAACAACACCGAACAGCCGTGCAGAAGCACAGCTGAGGCAGCGGCAACAACGTCGCCCCGCCGCCGTCATACGGGGTGAATTTATCTGCATGCGGTGCAACTAATTTGAATATAATAAAAATTAAGATATCGTCGATAAACGGTAGCCAAATGGTCGGCCGAGGACGATCCGCGCCGACGCCACCGCCACCGCCACCGTCATCACCACTGCCGCGGCCATGAAATCAGAGCGTGAGCCCGCAGTTGTCCCTGGGGGCTGCACCCATCTGGGGCCGTCATCTCTCGGCCTGAACTATTTATACGCTAATGGCGTACGGAGCCAGGGCGAAGCCGTGGCGGTCGGTTATCATATCGGCTATTTGCATAAACCGAACTAGACATAAATTCCAAAATCGTCGATAAGCGGACGCAGACGCGGACGCGGCCAGCGACCAGGGGCGGGCTGAATAAATTGCAAAAAAATTAACCGGCCTGGTGGGGTGCATAATGAAATTGTTCACAAGTAGCCGCTGGGGTGAGGGATGCAAGGGGACAGCGTGCCCCTGAACGAAATGCAAATGATGCGCAGATCACTTTTCAGGAATCAATCTGACGGTGAGATTGTGTGGAGAGCGGCTTGTGGTGACCCTGTGCGACGACTTCCTGCTTCTATTCATCACTTGCCACCGGGGCTGGATTGAAGGCTGCCATATGGGGTGGGGAGATGGAGGAGCAGGAAGCATGCTTTGACGAGGATTTTTCACAAGAACCTGTCGTCTTAAGTGTCTTGGAGGACTTATTTCATCTCTTGCGCTTACTCTGAGCCTTCCTGCCTTTACCTTCCGGGAACTTCGAACAATTTCGTCCCCAATCAGGTAACAATTTCCTGTTCGCTTTCCATTCCTTGCACCTGCCGTGATCTTCCATCCCACCAAACCCCATTTCGACGCCAATTCAAGGTCACTTCCCGAACTTTCTACATCACTCCACCCAGTCAGTCTGTCATCACTCACATTCAGGTTACACAAACCATCTCACCGCCCTCCAGTTGAACAAGTTTCGCCACCCGATGACAGCCGCAGCAAGCACAAACGTTGTTACGAAATCACTGCTGAGGTGTGAAATTTCAGCTCTACGCCCGTTCGCTCCCCTTCGCCAGAGAATCTCCGCAGCCCATCAATTAATCTCACATCAGATCAATCGATGCAAACCGCATCTATTACAGATCTCCAGCGATACCAGCCGACTGCGCAGCCGGAGCCGCCATGTGGCTCCAGTGATTCATTCCGCCAATCTCGAATTACAATCAGTGATCGACTCGTTTCGGTGAGTCGCGGCGACTCACACACCCGTCGACGTTTCCTCTCAACGCCAGCTGTACAGTGGAATGAAATGGCATTTGGTAGTGTTTTTTTTGCGAGACATGATTTTGATGCGAGTCTGTTCAGGAAGTGTTGAGACTGCGGAGGGCGAAGTATCATAAGAGTCAAATGGTTGTTTTCGAAGATATGGCCGCCTGAAGTGGGTGTGGTGGCAAGACACTGTCAGGCGCCAATGCATTCCAAAGTTCTTTATACTTTCATGATAAACGATCAAGTGTTATGCATCGTCTGAAAGCTCACACATAGGGTAACATAACAGTTGAAGCCAGACTTTATGAAAGTGGAGTAATTCCGAAAAAAAGAATGATTCATCGCGGGGTTAAATTTAGAATGTAAAAGAAAATGCATAGATTTGAAAGTGAACTTAAAACTTTTATTTTCAACTGAAAGACCACTTCATGGCATTTCCTTTTTCAAAATGACGTCATGTAAATGTTGGCCGCGACTACATCTGTGGTCGTCCATTCAGAAGGTAAAATTTTGGGTGGCCGATTCGAGTATAGCGAGTGGTATCCTTCTGATTTTTTTTTTGAGGTTGAAGAACACTATACTAAAGCGCTCAGACTAGAGAACTGGTCCATTGTATTGCCAGGCAGAAACCTACATTTCTACTTTTAGAGGGAAACAAGCAAGGGCTTCTGTGATAAAGAGCCGATGCATTCAGCTCTTACCACATCAACGCCGAACATCTGCCACCTGATTTGAGCAAAGGCAGGACATTGACAGAAGAAGTGCCTTGCAGTGTCTACACCTTCTCTACATGCGTCGCATAGGGCATCATCACTAAGCCCAAGCACACTTAAATGCTTGCCGAAGGTGAAGTGTCTCGTTTGTAAGCCAACAGGTTGTCTGCAGTCTTTCCTATTCACCGATAACACAAGAACAGCGAATTTCTTGCTGACGCTTGGGAGCATACACTTGATCAGCTTGCATCCTGGAAAGTCATGGGTTGTTCTGTCGGGAGACTCAACCATCGACAGAAGCCCTAACCAAGGACGCGGGCAATCCCAGGGTGGGTTCGGGCCCTTTGAATGTCTCTTTTGAATCCGCGGATAATACAAGTAAAGGCGGCTTCTAAAGCATTAGTTGCAGCCGACTTATTTCTGAAAACCTGCGACTTGAGACATTTCTCCAGAGTTAATAGTCCAAGGGTGTGATAATACTCGATCTAGGCAACGCAGCAAAACGTCCCACCAGGGACAAGGGCCTAGCTTCTGCATCAACTCTTCGAGTTGTGCGTGCTACTATTCTCTCACGAGTAGAAGGGACCTACAGTTTTTTGCCGACTCCAAACGGTGAGATTTGAGAAGCTTCTCAGAGACAATGTGTACTCTTTGAGTGTTGTCAGCAACTCGAAAGAAGTGGTGCCGTTAAAAAAGTGCGAGGTTTCCCTTTCAGGAATCGAACCTAAACCTTCGGCGTGTGGGTCGACGCGCCATATACGCCACATCGAAAATTAGTTACTAACCAGAGTTATGAATCCATATGTCCATTGTTTCACTCCTCTGTGTGTAGCGCTTGTAGCGTTATTTTGGTGAAATCAAAGTAAATTTAAGGAAGCATGAAGATCGTTGACATTGCCCGATAAGGACTACAGTCCAGTTCACAGTCACATTGGTCTTGATGTTATCTTAGCCAATGAGTGCACCAGCCCATAAGCCTCACCAGATCGTTCATTTTAATGGTTGCGATGGTCGCTCTTGGTACACTTCAGGTTACTCATCCACTCAAACACAGCAATTTTGTTTATTGACGTATCCATTGAGCCAAAAATGGTCTTCATCACTGCAGAAGAGACGTCGGATTTTCAATGGATTTCAAGTCGCCTAGCTTCAGTTCATGCACAAGTTGAATTTTGTTTGTACACTTCTAGGCCAAGGCCCTCGCTAAGTTGTCGAATGCACTAAGCTATGCGACGACGAATCGGTTTGTCATAGTCCTCGTGTACACTCTCAGTTAGAGCTGCTTTGGTGTATCTTCACTAAGGGCTAGATGTGGTCTAACTGGTCGAGTATCATCCACTGTCTACACTCCGTCTCAAACTTAGACATAGTATTGACGATAGTGGGTGCCAGTAGGTCGATTATGCACTCAGTGAGCTCCTCGAATCGAACGAAAAACATTCCTCATAGAATTCTCGTATTCGTTAAACAGTTGAACAATTCAGACACCCTGCTGTGATGTGAGTCTTTCCATGATGACTTGCCGAGCGATGCTGCAGTGGCAAAGCGGTTTGAAAGAGCTCACGAGCTATCTGTCAAAGAAATAATTTTGAAAGTCAAACCTGAAGACACGAAGAATCACCATTTATGATAAGCTCTAGTTTTCAGCTTTTGTTAACTTTTTTAAGCTATAAGAGGTCCTTACCCTTGTCTATCATTGTGGAAGGGAAACCAGAATTCAAGACCTATCTAGGTATGTGGTTAATAAGCCCCCCATCAAAATTGTCTACTCCAATTGCTCCCTGAAAAATATTAGCCTCGGAGGTACATGTGAAAAATATCCTTTCTTCTGTTTCTAAATTAGGTTGCTTTGGTTGGTTGCAAAGTAATGCCAAAGTGACCAGCTAGAACTCCGTCTGACTACAAAGCGTCTTAACATTAGACAGCCATTGGGACTGTTCTTTTCAATATGTGTTTAGTTGCCATAGTGTCACTTTACCGATCTCGAGAATTTAAGGGCTTTCAGGAAATTTCTAAGGGCAGGAGTTGCCTGTTCTACCCGTGATCTGAGACAGTCAGCCTTTGGATTGTCATATTGGGGCCACAAGATCTGTTCAATCTCACAGGAGCTTACTGAATATCTGCTTTATGTCGCATCTTCTTTCTCTGTAGATCAGGCAGAGGTGATTTGATTCAATATTTTGCCAGACTTGGGTCACTTTACGCCAGCTCATTCGGAAGAGCACCCCCATTTCTGTGTCCATGCGCCCAGCATAGAGTAATCACATGCTGTGTGCCAAGCCCTTCCATTCGTAAGAGTCGACATACGAGTAGGGATCGAACTTTGTGTACAGGCGCTCCGTATAGAACCTTGACATCTTCGCAATGAATTGACTTCCACTTTAGACATTGCCTGGCTGCCTGATTGTCAATAAGACTGGCTGAATTAGCTAGTACTAGTAGTAGCTCCAACATTGATGTCATTCAGGCCGCTTCTCTTAAGATTTGGACCTCCGCTTGAAAGACCCTGCTGTGATCAGGTAATCCGGGTGAGCAGTGAAAGTTTCGGAGTATATTCCTGCGTCTGTTCCCATTGTCTGTCTGCCATCCATCAGCGTATACCTAAGAGGTGTTTCCGTGATGAGTTTTTTAGTAGCCCATTCTAGAGCAGGACCGGCTTTTAAAACGTCCGTTGAAATCTGGCAATGAGAGCTTAAGGTATCACATCGTCTGGTTAATTGAAAATTCATCCAGGACGGTGGCATATCCCAAGAAGATTGGAAACCGTTCGCCTTTGTGCACGACTCTCTGCACATTCTGCGGTGGAGGCTTGCGTGAATAGATCCACTAGTAGAAGGCTGCAAGTAGCTTAAAGGACGATTGAAAGAGTGCTGCTAATCACCCCAGTAACCCCGAGGCATGTCAGTCACTGAATGAGGTCCATGAGGATTGCCAAGGGCTACGAGAAAATAAGGAAAACGCATCCGCAAAGTTTTTTAGAAAGACAACAAGTGAGTATGTTCTTTGTCCTCCACCAGATACTCTGCTATCAAGCATGAGAAGATAACATTCATTCAAAAGATTTGCAAAGAAGGCTCACTGATTCTGCAAAATAAAAAATAAAATGTTTAAAGTTTTTTACTAAATTAATTTTTTGCATTAAACTTAAAAAAATTAAAATTTTGCCGTAGTTTGTATTTTTTATTTTATTTGTAGGTAAAAAAAATCGCATTTACAAAGCACATTTTTTAAATTTAAATTTGAACTTTAAAAAAAAAGTAAAACTTAAGACAAGAGTGAAAATTCAAAATTTCGTAGAATTTTCTCTAAGCCCCATGCATTCATCCCACTGTACGGCGTCGCCGCAAACTGAACGATTTATGATGTGATACGGTATTGCACCGAGCTACGAGCCCGAGTCATATCGATTACATTTTTATTGATACTAAATAACAATGCCTACACAGTGACCGCATCGCCGGCCGCCACCATGCGCCCCACTCGGCTGGTCGGGTATCTGCATTTGCGCCGGCGGCCCCGGCGCTGCTGTGAGGCTCATGCGTACCGACGTGTGTCGGTAGAACTGTCGGCCAGAGCCCCAGAACAATCCATAAAGGTGTAATATCCATAATGCTCGCAGCGGGAAAATTAATTTCCTTGGAAACGTGTTAACAATATTTCATTCCGTTGCGGATGTCGGCCATGGCCAGGAACCCGCCGTCAGAGACGTGGACGTCCATGGCTGGTCGGATTGTTTATTTGCTCCGCACCGCCCTCGTTCCGACTGAATGGAGTGCGGCCGGGATTTAGGGACGACTGCGCTGTGGTGACGGGGTGCCGCAAATGGATCTGTGGCAGGGTAAGATTAATGGAAATGGCTGGTGTTACTGGACCGCCCGGAAGGCTTGATTGGCAACGACGGCGACGGTGGGGTGAGTGCGCCGATTGAGTATGGCGACTCTATTCCCGAGTGAAACTGAAGTTTTGGCTGTTCTGGCTTGACAGCTGTCTCGCGTTTGACGTGGTCCAGACGAAATCCGAGACGAAGCTGTGACAGATGTGGAGCTTGTAGTGACCGCAGAACTTCGCAGACGCCATCTGGATTAGAATTTGTTTGCGCAGAGCCATGCACGACCGACTCCGTGTCATTGAGTAATCGCTGATCGCTGAGTCTGATTAAGATCGCTGCTATTTGATCGATCGGACCATGGATGGTTGTGGAATCAGGACGATGATTGATTGAGGTGTGCCCTGGCGGTATGGCCCTTGACTCATTACAATGCGGTGTCATTTCATGCTGCTCCCACTGGTGAATGGACTGAGGATTGAAGTGGATAGCATTCTTGGGCGAGAGGCAAACAGGAAAGTCGTTAACAAGTCACTTGATCCTCTCGCATGATTTACATTGCGGCTTTCTAAATGACCTGCGGCCCCGACATGATCGCTGATCGCTCGATGCGGCTTTGTTTCTAGTTTTTGGGTCAATCAGTGATCAGGGTTCTATTAGCAGTAGGATCCTGAGACGTGAGATGGTACTAGATGCAGATGATCTTATCGCGATCACTGACTCTGGCTCAACCGATCTTGGCTGTACAGGTAATCTTGAATTCAGAGCTGAGCTTGACCTAAGAGCTCATGCAGATGATCTTATCCCGATCACTGTCCCTGGCTCAACCGATCTTGGCTATACAGGTGATCTTGAGTACAGAGCTGAGCTTGACTTTAGAGCTTATCGTGACTTCAGAGCTGATCTCGAACTCAACAAGGATCGAGTTTAATCTCCGACTTCTTTCCGGACATTGCTTTGGGGGAGGTCATTGATCCTGCTTCTATCAAGTCCCTCTACAGCAGGTCTCAGCACCTCTCAAGGCTCAGGATCACCTCACGGTGATCCACATGTCTGATTACCTTACGGCTCTAACTGCGGCAATAGCACTCCCAGCAGGAGCAGCCCGCCTCCGATTCTCGAGCCGTTTAAAATTCAAAGCAGATGATCGACACATTCGCACACGATCTTAGCATCGTGTAGGAAGACCTCTTAGCCTGAATTATAGTGACAAACTCTGCTATCGAGATCGCAGCCATGGAAGATCAACTTCTGTTGCTGGACTGGATCCTTTGTTCCAATTCCGATCGTTCAACCATCCCACGTGATCACAGATGTACCGTAGCCAGCTTCCGTGCGGAGGACTAATGCTCAGCATAGCTAAACTCCAGCCGATTGCCAGTGGAATGGTAGATTACAACGCACAGGTGGACGGCATGAGATCCTATCAGCCGCCCCTCATCGTCCCACACACAAGTGCGCACGGAATCTCGCCAACAATTAGTTATCTAGTCCACAAAGAGATACACGAATACCATGAGTTATTGCTCATCAGATATGCCTTCGCCGCATACCCTACGCGGATGTCAAGCCACGACTTTAACGGCCAAGGCAATCTCTGCCGACCCACCACCACCACCACCGTCAACATTCAATTCAATTCAATTTAGGCCCCATCCACCGGCCAGCCGGGAATTATCTTATCTGCCAACATACTTCCACCGACAGACAGTGCATAAATCTTCTATCAGTCCCACCGCCGCTGCCACGCCGGCCGAGAGCCGAAATATGGATTTCATTTGCGCTAACTACGCACATACGGCCGCCGCTGCACGTCGGCCTCGCTCCGCTCCGAGGGGAGTGCTCGCCGCTCCGCCGAGTGGAATTCCTTTAAACTCACTAGTTTTGAATTTAATTAGAGATAAGCTTTGGCAGATTTAATTAAAACGAGAGCTGAACTCTGAACGCCTTGCAGCTGCCGGCCGTCCAGGGTGGGGTGGCTACGGCCGCCTTGTGGAAATTGATTTGGGGCCGATACGAGCTGTGCGGCTGCTTGAAGTCCACCTCATTCAGATTAACGAGAAATTCGTAACAAGGGGTGGGCAGTGCGCACTGCGTGCCTGAACTCGTTTTGATGATGAGCCGGAGCTTCGATCTGTGAAATATGGAGCGCATTCGTCGCGCTGCCGTAGCTGATGGACGGCGGCTGGGGCAACGGGCGCATCGTCGGCGGCATATCACTAGGGCTTGCTTAAGTGCGACTGCAATTTATCAAACTGGTCGGCGGGAGTGGGAGGGGGCGCGGCACGGCAGCAACAAGGCACCTCTATGGACCCCCGCTCAGCATCGCCTTTGAAAATGAGCTTCACCAGGACTATCGGTGGCGGCGCGCAAAATTAGTGCATATTGAGTGCATGTTACAGTCATGCACCGCATTGGATGCAGGATGCCTTAACGCGTCTCCTTCTAGACTGGTGTGAGTCTCGAAAGTGGCGGTGGGTAAGGGGCTGAGGCTGAGGCTGAGGCTGAGGCTGAGGCTGAGGCTGAGGCTGAGGCTGAGGCTGAGGCTGAGGCAGAGGCAGAGGCAGAGGCAGAGGCAGAGGCAGAGGCAGAGGCAGAGGCAGAGGCAGAGGCAGAGGCAGAGGCAGAGGCAGAGGCAGAGGCAGAGGCAGAGGCAGAGGCAGAGGCAGAGGCAGAGGCAGAGGCAGAGGCAGAGGCAGAGGCAGAGGCAGAGGCAGAGGCAGAGGCAGAGGCAGAGGCAGAGGCAGAGGCAGAGGCAGAGGCAGAGGCAGAGGCAGAGGCAGAGGCAGAGGCAGAGGCAGAGGCAGAGGCAGAGGCAGAGGCAGAGGCAGAGGCAGAGGCAGAGGCAGAGGCAGAGGCAGAGGCAGAGGCAGAGGCAGAGGCAGAGGCAGAGGCAGAGGCAGAGGCAGAGGCAGAGGCTGAGACTGAGGCAGGCCAGGTCCTCTCCCTTCCCTGAATCCAACCTCTGACACGCATTCTGCTTTTTCCACGCAGATGTTGCATTCATTTACTCAGAAAGCGGGGCTACCGACAACAAGCTCCATTCCTTAAACGCAGACTGGTTAACGCAGTTGGTCACCCAGTCCGCAGAGTCAGTCACCAGACGTGGTCACCAGAGCCACGGTCGTGATTTGATAAAGTCAAGTCCAGATGTGGGTGGGCGACAGAATGACACCATGCAAATCGGCCGCACTCCCAGACACGTTGGGAACGTCACCAGTACTGTGTCTAGCGAGCGGAGTTAGGAAATGTGTGACTTAGTGGCAGGTTGGCACCGGGGCGTACCTGACAGTGCATACTTGAGATTAATCGTCGCTGTCTGGGGCCTTTGAACTGCACCACTTTGTGTGAGAGCGGGTGGAACTTTGCAGAATTGGGGAAGTGGGAGTGGGAGTGGTTGAGGGAGTGTCGCCTTATGAGCTCGCTTAGTAGGTTATCATCTGAAATTAATTTAGTTGTTGTGTGGTGTGAAATGATCGTGTCAACCGGATTGCCCCACTTCCACAGATCGTGGGAACCACGATCCCTTATCTCACGGGGTGAACTGGACTCACTGAGTGATTTCAGTCCAGTCGGCGATGTCCTTGTATACCATGAAAACACACATTACCGTCCAACAGCAAACACAATGCCTCCCCGTCCATCCACATCCGCAACAAGATCTCTGACACCCTTCCCACAGTTCAGAGTCATGCCCCATGTGGACAGTCAACAATACCTCGGATCATAAATCCTCCCTTCCTCCCGTCGCCGTCAAACAACTGATGACTGACGCACATCCAACAAATCTTCGTCTACTTGTCGACCGCACTCCGTCATGTCATTGAAGTCACTTCACTTGCATAACCTCACCACTCTTCGGCAGAGATTCCGCTGCCGAAGGCCATGTCGCTGCGCATGTGAGCTACGATTCTGCCAATTTGTGATCGAATTACAATCCTCTCCACCGCCCTCAATTTATTTCAATCAAATGTTGCTGCTGCTGCGGAAGGAGGGTGCCCCTCGTCAGCAGCAGAAGCCGCAGCATCCGAAGCAGTAGGAACGCGCTGCACACACATCACCAAACCGAATAAATTATCGACTATGTAGCACGTCAGTTGGGATGAGATGGGAGGAGGGCCCCGAGGTTTGAAGCCGCCACAGCCCCAGCACAGATGGGCGCGCAGCCAGTTGCACAACACCCGTGAGCGGCAGCAGTAGGGCGGGTGAGGTCGTCTTACATGTCATGTAAGATGTTATAAATGAGATGGTTACAGTGAATGAAACCGCGGCTGATCGCACGATCTTCATGTTCGCGTCCACGTGAGTGTGCGGCTACACACTGCCGCCGGTTACTGGTTTCGGAATTGGCTAAATCCCCTCGGCCACTGATGTGCGACGGTCTCATATCGATGCCGTTCGAGAGGTGGCGGCCTTTGGTGTTGGGTTTCGGAGAGACGCTCTCGCGCGAGGCTCTGTCACCGACAGTCAATGTGTCCCGCGTCGCACTTAACGAGTCGGCGGCGAATAAATCTTCATTGCGTAGCAGGTGCAGCTGCCAGAGGTCCTTCAAAGTCGCCGCTTCAAAGTCGTGCACGGTGCCGTTCGGGAATTTGAGAGGCCAACTATGGGGGAATGGTGGAGGGTGAAGGAGAGCTGGGCAATGACAAGCCGCTGAAGAAGGGGCAAGACAATCAAGTCTTCTATCAATGCCTTGATTCTTTCCTGAATTGAGACAGCGCTTGGGCTCTAGAAGAAATTATTCAACACGAGTTGTCTGCGCGGTCTAGTCGATCCTCTACGGCTTTCAAGGGGGTCAACTGAAAACTGTGCTCAAACCCAAAGCGTTTATCAATTGAGAGCCTCTCCAATGCAGTGTGCTATGTCGGTGACAATTGGCTACAAGCAGTGCAGGCTATCCATATTCTCTTGTCCTCCTATGTACAGAAAGCACTTGGGGCAGCCCAGAAACGCACTCCAAGTTTGTTAAAAGTAGCTTTTGAGGACATGCTGCCCCGTGTTGGACCCCCTGCTTCGCGTCGAAGAGGAGTTGCAGTAGAAGCAAGGGTCATCTTGTATGTTGCACCTTCCTCATATCCTTACTGTGACCAAGCAGGGTGGTGGCAAAATGGAGAAGAGCACAATGTCCCTGTACAAAGGGGACCCACCGTTTACAAGCCAAAGAGTGTCCATTTAAGAAGAAATTATTTTCGGGGATGACTGACAACTCTTGCCTCTCATGAAGGAATAAAAATTGAAGAAGCAAGTCGACTGTTGACCGAATTTCATGTTGCCTGTACAAACTACTTGAATGCAGAAGGATTCGAAACTCTCTTCCCACAAGAAAGACAAGAATCCCGAGAGAATTCGTTCTTTGGGTCTTTCCCATCAGGAAGATTTTGCAGCACCAGGGTCTTCACTGTATCAAGGACATCATGATTTCATGACTTCTCAACTTTCGTCGATACAGTTTTTTTATAGTGTCATTCATTTCTTGGCTTCGAAAGAAATGCTTTCTGAAACACATACAACAATACTTTTTAGATAAAAATGTAATTTTTTTATAAACTCTGGACTCTGGAAATAAATACTACAGGAACGATCACCCCGGAAAGATTCGTAGCATGCGATGTTTTCACGGCAGTTGTTAACTAATTTTTGCCATATTTCGGATGATATCTCTGTTTAACTGGCCTTAAGTTAAACCGGTCTTGAGTTAGAGCGGTCTTGAGTTTAACACTGTCTCTTGCATAGTCCCACAGAAACAAATTTAACGGTGTCAATTCCTTTGCAGCAAACGGACGTCGCCAAAATGTGCGTCTAGGCAACTATTCATGCAATTAAGGCTTAATAGATGAAGACCCTGTTGAGTGGCTTGATGTTCCTTATTGCTGGCACCACATGTCGTCCAAGTCATAACCGTCAAGCGGCGGCACAAAAACCTCGCTTATACTTCCACCACGTTGCACCGAATTCACAGGCACCCTCCGCAAATTAACATCTTCGAAGAAATGCAGACCATTGACACCTTTCGACCATAGAGGGCACCAAACAGTGACTTTCTCCGATTGCCGTGCTCTTATGCGTTTCTATTCTTCATATACGACAATTTTGATGTTTACCCACTGAATGAGAATTGTGCCTCATCACAGAAGAAAATGTTGTCTTGTGTTCTCCATTGACATCCAAAGAGTGTATTTGAGGCGGCGTTTTGAACAGTCAACTGATTTCAATTGTTGCTAAAGTAAAACTAAGGAAGGAGCTGTAAATTCAAATGCCAAATACGGCATAGTGAGGTGAACGAAACGTTTAATTGCTGCAAACGTCGGAAAATCAATAATTTCAGACTATCAGCAACGCTTGCCCTTTTTTCGGCTGATCGTGTATTTCCATGATGTAAAGGCCTTATGTTGGTTGAGGCCCAGGTCCACACCGGACTGTAGCGCCGCAAAAAGAAGAAGAAGAAGAAAGGACTTATGACACCAGTAGTGCTTCCACTCTTTTCAAATTTCTTCACATTCCTTCCGTTTGCTGGCGTTGTCGGTCGTCATCAACGCACGAAAAGTCAGCCATTTAAATCGTCACTTTTGTAGTAAGTCTTACTAACTTCTAAGCAGTTTTCTTTTATCAAGCGAAAAATGTTCATAAATGGCCAACATTCCACTAATTTTGTGACATGTCAAACAACAGTTCAGATCGACAGTCTTCGAATGACAGTGCAACCAACTTGAAGGCACAAAATGAATGACTCTGTAGAATTGTCCACTCAAGAGAACAAAAATCAAAATGAAAATCACTCACTGTTGCAGACACCTTCGTCGATTTGAGGGAATCCTTCACTAGAAGTGTCTACTAGGAGGGGGTTCACTGTATTTCTCGAATATTGTGGATCTTGTCCTATTTGATCTTAAAACTTGCAAAAAAAATGTTCTGTCCTTTCAGAGATCTCTAGACTCTATTGGTTTTGCAGGGATAAGTAGAAGAAGCCGCAGAGGTATAGGCTGGGGGAGATGCTTTCCTCTTCAAAGATACGTTTACATCCTTATGTATGCTTCGTTGTGAGTGGCATTCAGATTATCCTGCTGCGGCTGCTGTGGCTCTGTCTCCTTAACCATTTCGTCCTGATTCCTGTCGCTGCCGCAGCGTCTGTCGATCGGCGCATGGTGCTGCTGTCATAAATCAAGACACGGCTTGCGATCCATTGCTTACGACGTTTTGCAATCATCTGTGCAGTAGATGCAAACAGAGTTATCAGGGCTGTGTGGCTTCTGTATGCTCAGTTGTTCTGAGTGGGCGTAAACGGAGTGTATTTACGGTCAAGGAGGGTGACCCCTACTCGACCCCTATTCACATTTTAAGGCTAATTATTTGGAAGCCTCATCCCGATGAACAGGTTAATAAAAAGAGAGAAAGAATTTTGACCATATAAGTGCTGCTATGAGCATCCCAGGCAGACCTTTCGAGCATCCGTTGAACTAATTTTTCTTGTGCTTAAATGGTCAATGGTCTGTAGCCTTCGAATATACTTATCTTAGCAAACCAGAAGACTGAAGAAGAAGTTCAGGAAAGGAAAGAAGCCAATAGGTCAATACGACTGGAGCATGTTCATGTCTTGAACTAGGCTAAGGAAATCCAACATTTCCCAATAAGACTACCAGTATAGGAAAGACTTTCCCCAGGGAATATAGTTGAAACTCCGGTTCAAGCACAAGGTTCCTGTGAGGCACTAGTTCTCGGAATCTTATCTATTCAGTCTTTCGAATCATTTCCCACCATTATAGATTTCTCTCCTGTAGAGCTCCTTAACCTCTACCTCCACTACGACCTGTCGCCTCCTTCACTTACCTTCTCCACAGAGCTCAATACACAATCTAGTTCTTATCTCCAAACCCCCTTAAGACTCTAACATCAAAAGCCGCCTCCGACCACACGGAAGTCAATTGACATGCGCCTCTGTCACATAAACTCGTGATCGCAACTATCTCCGCCGTTGCAGCTGATTTCCCTCAACAAGGTCCACTGCGTCCCAGCACTTGCTGCTCCATCAGCGGCCTTCGTGGACTCTCAATTCGAGGCAACTCAATTCCGATAACAGCTACCGCTCTAATGCCTTCGCGGCCGTCCGTCAACCGCGTCCCCTTCGATTTCCTAATGGGATGCCGTGCGGAGGCCCACCTGACCGGCCCGTCGGAATCATAAATCAGCAGCGGATTGCAATTAAATCAGCCACCCAGGGCATACCTAAATTAAGTCAATAAAACTCATAAATCATTGCGGGCCGCTCGTGGCTTGACCCCACTGCCGGCCACCCGGTGGTACATCATAATTCAAATGGCACACCGGCGGCGGCGCGACCCAACCATTTCGTCCTGATTCCTGTCGCTGCCGCCGCGGCTGTCGATCGGCGCATGGCGCTGTGCTGTCATAAATCAAGACACGGCCTGCGATCAATAAACACGCTACGACCCCAATCAGCAGCGTTCTACCGCCACACGCTCAGCCGAAAGGTTAAGTACGACTCACGTTGCTGACGGCAATGAAGGTTCGAATTCGCCTCGCGGCCAAATCGCCGCGCATTCATTTTCGGCAACCCCTACCCGCACGCAAGCCACTTTGCCATCGAAGTGGTGTCATAATTTGTTCCGCCCGACATGCAACACCTTTGATTGCGTAACGCCCCTCCCGAGCTGGGCTGCGCTAAGCGCTCCCCTCTCTCTTGAGCATCGCGACGCTCGGCTCAAATTAATTTCGCTGCAACCAAATCGCTTATAAATTGAACACGGTATCGATTTCACCGCGTTCGTGATGACGCGCGCGCGCCTGTGTTTGTGTGTGTATGCTTGGAGAGCACACACGCCGGCGCACAATGTGCATCCAGATCGCGGTTCCCCTCAGCTCGCGGATGCCACGTTTCGCGCATTGAACCCTGGCGCGACCTAAAAAATTCTTTCAACGCTCTGCTCCTGCTATGCTGCTCTGCATTCTGCCGCTGCCTCGCGGATACTTTTAATAACGAAATTATGTTTTCGCTGGTAACATGCTAATAAACCATCCGGGTCCGGGGTGCCCGCACCTTCCTCGCCGTCGCCGCCACTGCCGCCGAATGGTGTGAGAGAGGCTTTCCGCGCGGCGGCGGAGGAGGAGCCAGGAGCTGCGCGAGCCGCGCGTTCTATGTGTGAAATTTATTTATCATGTTCGCGAGTATCAGTTTTCCTTAGCGATAAATCCACTTATCTTATTCGGGAATTTTCTGCGCGAACGTGGACGTGGTTGAAGTGGGGCGGCGGAGGTGGGGGGGAGAGGTGCTCATGCAAATTGTGTGGTAACATCTTATTGAAGTGCGCTTGGGTCAGCGGCGGGGTGAGATCTCTTTGAGATCGGTGAAACGGTCTTGATGTTAGGTGTCGAGAAGCGGATCGCAGTCGGGCGATGATGGGATTGTAATTCTGCCGGAAGGCGCTGTGGGAAAGAGATTAAGCGCTGATATGAGACTGTGGGGTATATTGCTTGGGACGAGAGTGATCGTGCATCGATTGTCGGCATTTTGATCGAACAATCGTGGGCTTCTGGTTAACAGCCGCCAAGCTAATCCTCACACAAGGCGGTTCATAGTCACTTCATTGGATTGAATTAGAAATTGTGTGGCACTGCAGCCGACAAGGGATGAGGAGTTGGTTTTGTACCGAAACTACTTCTACCACGAGTGGAGGGGATCTACAGTTTATTTCCGCCTGCGAGTGACTAGACCAGTGGTTCTCTTTAAGTGCGGTTGCAAAGAAAATACCAGATGTCGAGCCCTGAATACGGAGCTGGAACCTTCATCCTGTGAGTTGACGCACGGTCGAATGGAAATGCACAAGGAAAATTGGCAGGACGACCTATTGCTATCGTGGGCGAAACACTGGCAGGGCATCCCAAGGGCTGGTGATAGAGGGAGAGAAGAGAAGTGAAGAAAAAGAAGACCTTTTGGTCTAAGCTACTGTTTGCAGTGACTTCGAGCTTTTATTGTCCACATTAGCATATACTGACGTGGATAGAAATTCTGTACCACTTGAATCTACATCTCTCTGTCTAAGCACCAAATCAAGAGAGAACCGCACACGTAGGCGCATGATATCCTTTCCTTTCCTTTAGGGCATCCCAGCATCCTACACAGGCCTCTCTTTACCAGACGATTAGCAACTCTAGACTTTCGTGCCAGGACTTTAACTGACCTTCAACTGCTGCAGAGGTACCTCGAATTGTTATGATCACATCAAGCGCCATGGCATTGAGGTGTACAATGATAGATCGAAGACTTCAATGACAACAGGCAAGGGACTATACTCCGACTTCTTAAACATGCACTCCTTACCCAGATGACCTGATTAGAGCAATTTTTCATGCGCAGCAGTCACAGAAGTGACCAGAATGATGTCAATGGTGGAAGTACCATCAGCTGCCAGCCAAGTGACTGCTAAGGCAATGACTCATGTGGAAATCAAATTGCCTCTCGTCGCAAATCGTTGCGAGGATGTGAAGGGCCTGGGCACAAGGACGTTGATCAGCTTATGTACGAAGGGGCTAGCCTCACAACATGCCATTACACTAAGCTGAGTGTCTGGACGGAGGGCCAGGGATACTCTTAAGAAGGACAGAGATAATTTTGACTCCAGTCTGGCACTAGAATGGATTAGACTACCTCCATCTGATCCCCAGAGGTAGGTTGGCATAAGGATTCGGGAATAAGCAGGTATTCTCTGGCATTCCCTAGGCACCTATGAGGCTGCACGGATCATGTAGTAATAATAACTAAGTAACACTACAGCCCTCAAGGGACCAAGGCCTATCTTCTGCATCAATTACTCGTGTTGTGCGTGCCAGTGTTCTCTCATGGGTAGAAGGAGCCTACAGTTTCTTGCTGACTCCGAACTTGTGATTTGAGAAGTTTTCACAGACAATTAGTGCCGTTTGAGTGTTGTTAGCAACAAAAGGTAGTGCCTTGGAGGTTATTTGGTTCGTGAATCAAACCTGGGTTTACCACGTGTCGGTCACAACGCCATTGCTACCACGACCCTTGTTTAACAGTCCAAAATTGACTGTCTGAAATCTAGAAAAGGCGACCCCTTCTTCATCTTGTGGCGCTAAAGTCCGTGGTAAACCTGGGTCTTTCTTCTGAACTATTTATTTTAACGTGTTGAGGAAGTTTACCTCCTCTTTTCCACCCTCTGTCGGGGTGTGAACGCAAATCAGGCTGATGTTCCCGAATTCAGCCTTGATACGGATTGTCATGAGCCGTTCGATTAACGAGTCATAGCTCTTTGCCTACTCGTAAGTCGAACAACAAATCCGCATCCGAATAGGCGCTGCCTTCTCTCCCTGTAGCAATCGCTTTAGTATATGCCGCAGTTATTCATTTTCCCTTTGACCGGCCCATCCAACCGCACTTCCTGGATGGCGGTGTTGTGTGCTTTGTAGCCGTCAAGGGCCTCCGCAAGTTGTTCGGCTGCACGTGATCTATTAAGGGAACTCACAGTCCACGTGCAGAGCCGCAAATCGTTGTCCTTTAGTCGTTTGCTGGGGTCGTCTACATTAGATCCGTCCATATCCGAGGCATGTTGCTATCTCTGAACTTGATTGTTTTATGTGGTGAGGGCCCTAGTCTCACGCACAACCCTCAAACTGGTAGGTCGGTCCGATTACTTAACCCTCGGGCGGAGGGGTTCCCTGCATACATTGGTACACCACACAACGGATCTTGTGATGGCCTTTCAGGGGCGCCGTGAGGAGGCTGTATGTCAACTTGACCTGTGCACTAGCGAGGCTAGTGTTTACAGCTCGCCTTGTTGAGCGCGATCAACAATGTTACCCCCTATCCCAAGAAATTTCCTCGCTGTCGGCAAAAAGTGACTAGGGCATCTAAGAACATGTAAAACAGAACGGGCCCAGGGCCGATGTGAGTTCCCAATCATTTAAGGTATCACGAACAGAAGATGAGCTTTATTGGTGACAGAGGATGTGAGAGAAAGAGGATGCCACCTCGGCCACTGCCCAAACTGAAGTCAGGGTCAGAGCTGAAAAACAATACAAAAGTTTTATTTTTACAAGCTCAAAACCATTCAAAATCCATGTAGGAACCTGTGAGCAAGAAGCAATGTGGACTGACCTTGATTCAACGAACAAGGTGGAAGTGAAACTCCACACCCTGATTTCTAAACATCACAATAAGACGACGAGGACCTAAGTGAGACGTGCGTGTATGCCAACTAGACAACAGTGACCATGTGACAAATTTCGGAAATGAATTCGATCGCGAATGTAGATCGCTGTCACAAGATGGCTCCCAGATAAGCTCTACTTCTTACTGGTCTTCCGGCCGTCTTAGTCTTCGAAGCTTCTTATAAATCAGCGTAACAAGTTCGAATTATCTGTTGATTGGTCGACAGGGTTACCGATCAAAGGATCAGTTGATCCACGGAATTGTTTTCAAACGAAGCAACTGCTCAATCGATGAGCCCATTGATTTACAGAAGTGCTTCTTCATGAACGGCTGTTAAGTGTATTGATCGAAAATGCCACTAAGCAGTGAGTGTGCTTAAGGCAGAAAAGGACCGACCTACAGGTACTAACCAGATTATGCCCCTCACATGCCCCTCACATGCCCCGATATTGAAGAAGACTTTAAAAATATAGTGGCTGAAGTCATTCAAGACCAGACTCGAGATAAAGGTCCTGACTACATCGACTACGTACCACCAGGACTACCAATTCCGTTCTAGGGAACAGAGCGACCTGTAGCCCGGGCAACAGGAAGGCCTACTGTGCTCTTGGTCGATCTTGTTAAACGTATCCTCATAGATGAGACTGGCCGTCTTTATGTTTCTTTAGACTTGATCAACAGGAGAGCAACGGAGAGATGATCCTTGCCACCAAGGCACTACTGTAATGACAGTGTTACAGCTGTTAGCTGTTAGCAGCTGCTTTTCATCGGGATTTCATTTTGCGATAAGATGGGTCTTACGATCTGCCAAAATGTTCGCTTGAAAGAAACTGCCTCGTTTCGGCACCATCAAGAGGCAAGTTTTGAGTTTCCTGATCTGTCCCAGATCTTCCATTCTAAAACTATGTGGGTATCGGGGTTATAGGAACTATGTAGACGAAAATTCCATTTCCTTGATGGTCAAGATGGTGATATCGACACGCAAGACGAATGAATCTACTGGGGATACACTGACTGGGAGTGTTGGGAGCTCTTCTGCCACGATCTTTAAAAAGTTCGTTTAAGTGACTAGAAAGCCAAATGACTGACTTAAGTAGGTGACACTGATGTGAATGAATATCCACAGCTTTCTATCAAGGAGGCGTTGGTTTGCCACTTAAACTGACTTAGAAGGATCTGTCACTTGAGGGTGACAAAACAAAGCATTACGTAAGAGTACCTCTGGCTCAAAGGTAAAGGTCGCCAAGGGGATCACCACTTTTGGACGGTCAAGGACTTGATTTTTCTAGGGTCCTCAGTGGATTGGGCTAACAACAAATATCCCGAGACTGAGGACACAGCCATGCTTGCCAAGAACTTAGTCTGTCTCTGAGGTCCAAGCCGACTTTGCTCAACACTTTCATCATCCCGCTTTCAAAGGACAAAGATCCAATTGAGAGTGCCTCTTGGTCTCCATGGGAGGAAGGTTCGCTTATCCTTTCAACATTGACTTTATCTGCTGAAGAAGATTCAGCGAGAAACTGCCAAAGCGTTTTGAAAGCACGGAGGCAATGATTGAGCTGAATTCAGAGACAATACATCTCCGACTCGAAAAACCTTTGAATGTACGTCAATGTGACAAAGCAAGAGAGGACGTCCTCGACCAAGATTTTGCACGAAAGGCTAGAAGGACTTCAACAAACTTCGTGTACGCAGCGGGGGGCGGTTGGTTAAGATAGTGCTGGCGGGAGAAGTTTGTTGGTTGTGGCACTACGCGAGGAAGCAGAAAAAAAGGAAGAGGAAAAAGACCAAAAAGAAAACCAAAAGAAGTCGAAGAAAAAGAAGAAAAAGAAGAGGAAGAAGACGATGAAGAAGAAAAAGAAGAGAAATAAGGAAGAATCTTGCTGAAAGTTACTGCCTTTCGTGAAGCCTTCTCTGTATATATTTCGTGATTTAACACATCTTTCAGTCTCCAAACGTTCGCAAGTTCAGCTTCCCATCATCTGAATTCTCTGGAGTATTGTCAACCTTTTTGGAATCACTGAAAAGAGCCTTGAATCGATCTGGAACTGTTTAAAAACACGACCTGCTCGTTATATTACTTGCTTCGAAGGTCACTCCTCAAAATTTGAACCTCATTTCGTAGTTGGCCTCCTCCACCAACTCCCAAGCATCCGCACGGCAAATCATCGAACTCCAAAGCATGAGGTAAATCGCGTCAATTGAACCCCAAAGAGCTTCTACTGCGCAACACAATGCGGCTGCTTGCTTAACCGAAAAATAAAAAAAGCAGCCTCTCAATGATTTCATCGCATAGAGCACCCCCTCCCCCCACCATGCAATTTGCAATCACTCGCCCATTCCGATGCGGTTCGAATCCCTCGGTACCTTGTACTTAGATCCTCATTTAGTTAAATTTTCGATTCGCAGCCAGCGATAGCAGCAGTTTCCGCGGCCACCTCTGCCACCTGCCGGGCCGGGCCGGGCCCATTATCCCCCAGCCGGCTGGCTGCCCCCGCGATCGTCATCATTGATCGGCCGGAACATGGAATTAGATAGTGATGACTTCACGATCTATATGGAACCACTTGCAGCTGATTGCACGGTTCCCTCGTGTAATAGACTGCCCGGCCCGGCCCGGCCCGGCCACCAAATCAAATGGGAAAGTACCAGTCTGCAGCCGTTGTTGCGCGGATCTAGCTGCCGTTGCCGTTGCCAGTGCAGCCCTCGTCCAGGTGTACCGTAATGGGGTTCTTATAAATAATTTTCCAGAAAACCAATCCACTCGCCACTTCTCCCGGAGTGCTCTGCACTTAATCTCCAGATACGAGAGCCTCCACTCCACTCGTCCGCGTTGCGTTGTCCCACCCGGCATCGGGGACGGGGGCAGACCAGGCCAAGGCAGAAGGTATCACAATATCGCTCAATTGATCGGGCGCGTGCTTGAGTTCGTGATCATTTTATGAAGATGGAAACTCATCAGTAACGCTCGCCCTGGTTAGGTGGGGGAGTCCTCCTGCCGGGCCGGGGACGGCGATCTGGCAGCTCGGCCGACCGATATTCCGATGCACGGGTATCCTCGTTTATATTTTACGACGGCCATTAGTTGGGCTGTCTGGCGGACACACTGGATATTGTTTCCACTCGCTGACGACGATACGGTTCTGCGGCATGAACTGGGTTGCCGTCGACGTCGACGAGTGGCTCTCCGCGATGGATATTCCGCATTCCACGGTCGGATCTTCAATTTTGCATGATTATTCCTCAAATTACCTCAAATCGGTGTAAGCCGTATGAAAACATAGCCGTCGTCGCAGGGCGCTCGCAAGCGGGTTGCCGCGCCGCTGGATTGGGAGCCTCGGACAGTCGGTGGTGTTGGATTGCCGTGGCAAAACAATTTACGCCGCAGGCCCGTAGGCCGTGTGCCTCGCTGCGGCGGCGTGGAAGCGCAGCGCGGTGCGGTGGCGATCGATCCGCCGGGTACGGTTGCAGTGGTCGGCCGCATAAACTTTGGCTTCTGCAGGTGTTATTAAAGCAATCAGCCTGCAATCGTACACTTAATTTATGAGCTTCTTATTTCGCATAAATTCGGAGCCGTACTCCGGCCTGTGTCGGGGCAGTCGCGAGTGTGACGCTCGTTTGCGGCGCGCTCAGGTGTGTGGCACTCGCGTATGGCACTGGTAATGATCTTATAATGGGTGCAGGGATCCTTGTTTCGGATTGTCCCATATTTGGGGCGGGAGCTTTGCATTGTTCTCCGCGTGGCTGGGCGATACTTTATGGCCGTATGGCCTAGATATGCAGATCGAGATGGAGCGCGAGGCGGCTGTTGCCAAATACTAGCCGAAGGCTGGATAATGAATTGCATCCTGGACAAGGCGATAAATTGCGGTGCGCTATCGCAGGCGGGCGATCAGATGTTGGCCGCAATGACGTGGCGAGGTGATGGATGGAGTTGGGTGTGAACGGCGTGCCTGACCGACCTCCGGCTTGAGGAAGTGGCGATGGTGGGATTGTGTGCAATGCGTGTGAGGTGTCGAAGTGAAATGCAACCTCGGAAGTTGGCCTGTGTCTTGTTGAGACGTATGTGAGCGAGGAGGCTGCTGACCGATGAAGATACTGACTGCACTGTCAGTCTCGTTGACTCGTTGACGGGACTACTGGTCGACGGGGCTGCTAGTCGACGGGGCTACTGGTCGACGGGGCAAATAGTCAAAGGACCACTGGTCGACAGGGCCACTAGTCGATGAAGCCACTGGTCGATGGGGCCACTGGTCGACGGGGCCACTGGTCCACTGGTCGACGGGGCCACTGGTCCACGGGGCTACTGGTCCACGGGGCTACTGGTCGACGGGGCTGTTGGTCAACGGGTCTACTGGCCGTCAGGGTGGGTCGTCAGGGGGTCGGGGCTACTGGTCGACAGGGCTACTTATCGACCGGGCCACTGGTCAAAGGCGGATGGGACTACTGATCGACGTGTCTGCTGGTCAACGGGTCTAGTGGTCGACGGAGCTACTGGTCGACGGGTCTACTGGTCTTCAGGGCTACTGGTCGACGGGGCTACTGGTCGCCGGGGCTACTGGTCGACGGGGCTGTTGGTCAACGGGTCTACTGGCCGTCAGGGCTACTGGTCGGCGGGGCAACTGATCGAAGGGGCTACTGGTCGACAGGACAACTAGTCAAAGGGCTCCTGGTCGACGGGATTTTCTGATTGACAGGGCTTCTGGTCAACGGGTTTGCTGGTCGACGGGGCTACTGGTCGACGGGTCTACTGGTCGGCGGGGCCACTCGTCTACGCAGCTACTGGTCGACGGGTCTACTGAGTCCTTAATCATTTCGTCCGCTCATCTCATCATTTTATTTAAAAAGAAAACAAAAACAACAACAAAACTTTCAAAACATCTAGGACCAATCAAATTTACAAGAAAAAGAAATTCAGCCGCTAGGTTCACTTCATCTGCATCCACTTGTTGAATTCCTTACCGAAGCTCGGCTGACACGTCACGTTCAACGACTTCCCGTGGCGGTGCTTCTTTGGCCGTATCACGTTGGGAACGATCGGTTGGCCAAAGCGATCCTTCTCGGGGTTAGGCAGGAAGTTCCAAATCGTGAGCGTCTCATCGTTGCCTGCAGTCGCCAGTTGATGTCCATTTGGCTTCCACATCATGAACCGAGCGCAGCTGTTCGGCACTCGGAGGACGTCGACGACGCGGTCCAACGACGCCATGACCATAATCTCGGATCGAACGCAGCCGTCGGAGTCTGTGGAGGGTCAATCTGAGAGCTGAATTGCGCTTTGGGTATCCACTCACCTTTGTCCGAGAAGCTGACGAGCAGCTCCCCAGTCAGTTTGCTGAAGGTGATGAAGTCAATCTCCACCTTCTGATCCTTCCGCTGGTAGTAGGCCACGATCTCCCGTGAGGGCACATGCAGGATCACTATCGAAGCGGGCGAGTCCTCAGCTGCAAGAGAGAGTGTGGCTGAAGGGCTTCCGAGTGAAGTGAACTTTGGAACTTACAAATGGCTAAGTCTGTCCCGTTCCACGGGTGCCAGTCGATGACGACACGCAGTTTTCGCTTCGAGCGAAGGACCACCTGGATGTCACACGATGGCCAGTTGTAGACGTAAATGTTTCCCTCGACGTCGGCCGTCGCCAGGTACCGCATCGTGGGCGAGAACTTCGCCATGAACACGGGCTGCTTGTGGTTCTTGAGGATCTTGAAGACTGTCAGGTCCGGCGATGTAAACACGTACACCCATCCCTCCGACGTGCCGCCCACAACAAACTTGCCTGACTGCGCCCACTCGATGCAGAGGACCACGCAGGAGACGCTGTTGAAGACATAGCCGTTGTATATGCAGAGTTCGGTGTAGTTCTGGTGATCCCAGAGCTCTAAGACTGCAAAAAATTGACGTCATGCTGGCTTTCCTCAGGATTTAGGACTCACCTGGCCACTCGAAAGTTATGCTGGAGATGGCAATGAATTTTCCGTTGGGGCAGTAGGCTATGGCCCTGCAGTTCCGAATTCTGTAAATCAGCGTTGTGTCGAGGAATGGCTGCCAGAGGACAAGGTCCCGGCCGAACGAGGCGGCGATCTCCCCATCCACGCACCAGTCGATAAGGTTGATGTCTGAAAGAGAGACCGAGGCAGTGAGTTTGATGCAAAACTCTAGGGCTTGAGGGCAGACCGGAAAACATGTCGAAGCGGGGCAGGTCGTGGGTCGTGTCGACGCAGGCCAAGGGCTTGGTGCGCGGCTTGCAGGGCCAGTCGAACCCGTCGAGGGAGCCGTAGATGAACTCAAACGTTGGTACGGCGGGCAGGACATCTGATTTGTACAAGGTGTCGCCCTTCGACGTCATGTCACTGAGTTGAAGGACACGACGCTTCTTGATGCCGAACGAGTTGTTGATCATCACCCTGAGGCCTTTGTACCGCCACTGTCTGGGCGAGAAGCACTGCAAGGAGAGTGTGAGTCTGAAATGTGAGTCCAGTGATTTCGGACTCCGCTTACCGTCGCCAGGAAGTCTTCCTTTTCCCGTTTGAAGAGGAAGGCTTCATTGGTATCCTTCTCCTTGACTGCAAATCGTCTCGGGATGAACCGGTCGCCATAGAAGAGCGGGATCACCCTCTCGGGACTCGCTGTCACATCCTGAAAAAAGAAAAAATTTGGAGAAAGTGATGGTCACAAGTTGGGCGCCAATTTTTCGAAGCTGAACATCTGGCAAATGCCGCACTCAGCAAAAACACTTGCCAAGTGAATTCCTGCTATCCGCTGGACGGCGATTAATTAACGTCCAACTGCAGACATCTGCGATGCATTTTGACGGCTGCACGCAACCGAATTCAGACTAGGTGCTCCTGTGGCAGCGCGCCTTTGCGACCACGACACGATCTCCCGGCAGCAGTTTCTGCCCACAATTCGCTGTAATGTGCCTCTAATGTGCCCCATGCCACCGCGAATGTGTATAATTTGTGCAGCGGTGGCGGCGACGTCCCGGCAGGCAGCCGTTTCCCATATTTAGGCCATCTCAGCCATCTCAACATCTCTCGACATTTCGGCAGACACATCTGGGATCTGTTGTGCAGAAAGCCACCGCCGCCGCCGCCGCCACAACAGCGTGTAGCCTGTTGCACAAGTCCCCTGAATCAACGAGACACACAGCGCACAGCCGTGCACGGGACTAATCTATCATCGGAGCGCCCGAAATGTGTACGAGTGGCCGTGCGCTATGTGCGACGACGTTGTTTGATTCCGCCTCGACTCGAGGCTGGTCAAGCCAAATGGAGGCCAATTTCATTCTCTACGTGTCGTCTTGCGTCGGCATCTTGTCGAGTGGCTTCCAATATGACTTCTGGCGGCGTTTTGCGTGAGTACCGTGCGAGAGAGGGAGTCGGTCGGCGGTCATGCGATCAATCTGAGAGTTGGTAGCTAGGATGTGAGTGATCTGGGGCGGCTGTGTAGTAGCCTGGGCTGCGGGTGGGTTTGTGTTCGTCACAAGTGGGTATCACAACCTTCGACTGTGGTTGGGAAAACTGTGCCAACTGGGGACATGGTTTAAATCAGGATTATGCTGAAACTGCTCGAACAAGCTCCTAGCTGACGGCGCAACTGATTGACGGGCATGGTCGAGAAGGCAGCTACTGACCGATGGGGTTGCTAAGAAGGTGCTACTGATCAACGAGCTCCTACTACTACTACTTCCACTACAGAACGGCAGATCCAGGAGGCTGCTGGTCGACAGAGCTTCTTGTCCTCCGATCGACGAGGCTTTTGATCGACGGGACATCTGGTCGGCGGAGGTTCTTATAAGAGGGGCTTCTGATCAGCGGCGCGCTAATGACGGGACTTCTGATCGACGGATTACTGATCGACGAGGTTGCTGATCGGGGGGCTTATGGAAGATGGAGCTACTGGTCGTGAAAACTTTTGGACCGCGGGGCTATTGATCTATGATCCTACTAGTTGAAGGGTCTTCTAGTCGCTGGGGCCAGAAGTCCACGGGGCTACATTCTACAAAGCTTCTGATCGACGGGCCTTCTGATCGACGCGCATTCTGATCGACGGGACTTCTCATCGCTAATCCTTATGATCGACAGGGCATCTGATAGGCGGGGCATCTGATGGGCGAGGCTTTTGATTAGACAAGCTTGTGATCGATAAGGGTTCTGATCGACAGGTCTTCTGATCAGCGAGGTTACTGTTCGACGGCGCGCTGACAACTGGGCTTGTGATCAACGGAGCTTCTGATCAACTGCTTCCTGAGAGACGAGGATTCATTACGACGGGTTATTAATGAAAGGAACTGCTAGTCGGTTTACACAACTGAGCTGCTGAACAGTAGAGTTTTTAGCCAGTAGGTGCCGCAGCATTCAATGGAATTTATGCATCGCGTAGCTCACAGTTTAAATCACTTATAGTCTCATTTTAGTTTTTCTCATATCCCTGGCGACCCATAAAAAAAATATCTTTCTCATTGCATCACAACATCACACCCCACGATCGTCAATAACATGACGACAGGCGCATGAAATCTGAGGCGGGGCTATGCCCAAAGCCTCACGGCACCCAGGGACCCCTGCTGGAGCCGTAAAGTCGACTTAATTACAGAAATCATTTAATGAGCCTTGTGCGCACTCAATGCCGCTGCAACACATGGCTTCCCCCGCCCACTCCCGCCCGCTGGCTTGTATCTGCAGACGCATAAAACATTTTTTTGAACGAATTTAATTGAATTATCGACTTGCGACCAAGATTGAATATTAAATGCTGTCAGTGAGGGTCCGCCGCCACTCCTCCACACCAAGCACTGAGAGCCGAAGCGAAGCCCGTGCCCGTGGTATTGTAAATTTCTCCGTTCAAATTGGTGGCGCGGACCAATTTGTTTCGGTACGCGCCAGCTGTGCACAGGCCCGGCTTATCAGATACATGCATAATGCTGGCAAATTAATACTTTGTGTATGTGTGTGTGTGTGTGGACGGGGGAGGGACATTCATTTAAACGCTTAATTATCTCTCTCCACGAATATCATTGCGACTCGCTGGAGAGACGATAAATCGCCTCAATGCGGTGGCACACTGCTTGTCAACAGTTTGGCTGCTTGCTTTATTATCTGGACACCTGTGATACGTTTTCGAATGGAAAAGGAGGGTGATGAGTGGTTAGAAGAGGTTGTGGGATTTGTCACAGGCAGCAGGAGAAATTGACGGGCATTCTTTCAGGAGTCTGTGGTTTATGAAAGAGTGACCTGCGGCTTGAATGCGAAGCAGCGTCAGAAAAATACCTGTATCCCCTGCAAGGAATCACATCTAGATGCACTCCAAGACTTGTGTAGATTTAGGTAGGTTAGAGAAGCTGGTTGTCAATGAGCAAACAAACCAAGGCCAAATTTGGGCCCATTCTGTAACCCCGGAGATAGACTCCCTTGGTGTCCTTAAAACTAGTGTGAGCTAAGTTTGTTGGTATTGAGGTCTCCCACACTAATGTCACTCACTTAGGTTGCCAAAGAAATTCATTCCTAGGTGGTTCTTTCTTCTTTTTTTTAAGGACCTGGCGATCTCAGAGAAATGGCCTTCTTCCTCATCACTGCAACTCCTGCAGACGTCATTGTGAGGGGTGCCGGAACTGAAGGCAGGTATTTCACTAATGCAGGGGCCTGCTTTGACACCTTTTATGGTTTCTAAACGCTCTACCTAAACTGACGATGCGCAGTGCCCATTACTTGCTTATTAGACCAGCGACCCATGAATTTGAACCGGACCTTCAGCTGTCTTCCATTCCTGTTGGTTCCAGTCACGTTACTTTTAGTTTTTAAGACCAAGCTCTCTCTCTAGCCTCCGGGATCACTTGGTCTTTATACCAGAGGTTCGACCTTCCTGTCCGAAACCGGAGGCTGGGAAAAAGAAAACCAATGACCCTCTTAACTGGAGCGTTTGTTCACCATTCACTCGATGTGACAGAGCCACTGTGGTGCCTTCCTTGTGTCTTCCGGACTACATTGACATTTTGGTGCAGCACATAAGGTTGTTGTGTCTTCTCCTACATTCGCCTTTCTCGCAGACAGGACACCGTACCCATGGCAGGTGAACACTAAAGGACTTGAGTGATATGATTGAAAGGAAGTTTAGGCCACCAAAAGATTTGGTTGCAGTTTGTCTGGCTGACTGAACAGACGAATTTTGTTGCAAGACTCTTTCTCAGGCATGAAATGACAGAATCTCTGCCAAAAAAACGCTTTAGTACAAAGATAGAGCGATAGGGGGACGGCAGGAAGTCTGAGTCTTTAGAACAGATGACAGCACCCACCTCACCGTGCATCCATCTGTGAGTGTACAGAGTGGCTACTCCTACAACGTGGGTACAGTAACGCAGTCCTAGCTTTCCGGTGTGCTGGCTAAGAATTCTGTCTCAAAGATGAGTCGGTGAGGGCTGAGATCATTATTTCATGCGAAGGAGTTGAGCAGTCTCAAGATGTTGGAGTGACCTTACCTTAGATCGGAGATCATGTGAACACTCTAAAGGGCTGTTAAGACCAGCACTGACAGAGAATTCCTCCAAAGAGCACAAGACTTCCTACGCAAGGTTAAGTAAGGTGGCTGCTAAATGGACACAGTCTACGCCTGGCCCATTTTTTCCTCACTTCATAGACCAAATGAAATAATAATAATTGGGCGGCACTATAGCCCAAAAGGGACCAGGGTCTAGCTTCTACAACAGCTACTCGTGTTGTGCGTGCTACTGCTCTCTCACGAGTAGAAGAGATCTGCAGTTTTTTGCCGACTCCAAACGGCGGGATTAGAGGTGTATTTCAAAGACAATTGATACACTTTCAGTCGAAAGAGGTGGTGCCGTGCAAAATGCGAGGTGTAACGTCCGGGAATCGAACCTAGAACTTTTGCGACCATTTACCCACTACGACATGGCAAGCGATCGGGCATCTCACACTTGCGGGTTGTTCACATCCCGAAATTGTTTTCCAGTTGAGGTTGAGACCAAATGTGCTCGTCCAAAAATTAAAACCATTTGAAGCCAATTTTCAAACAAGACAAAGTTGTTTAGACTGGTAAGAAGGTAGTCGCCAAATACTTGTGTTAGAGGCCTACCCGCACGAAGTCAGTGCAGAGCAGCTGAAGGTTCTTCTTCGTCAAAGGGACTCTGAGCCCAGTGGCAAAACTGTGGTTGGTGATTATTTGCAAAACCGAAGAGGGCCAGATTAGTTTATATGTTTGCCGTTGTTAAGATTGATCTGGTGAATCGCGGCAACGTGCTATTTCAATTTGCATGTGGCCAGATATATGTATTTTTCTATAGCAAGGATGAAGGTAGTAGGTCGTTCCTGGCTAATTGCCAATTTCTGTCGTTCCAGCAAAGGTTTTGTAAGGTGCAGAGATGCGCGACAATCAACCATCGTCTTGTTGTTCAACGAGATTGAATCTGGGGTTGAGTTCTCTACCTCTGACAGAATCTCTTCACACAGGACAATTCTACATTTCCCTCTACTGCGTGTATCCTGTTAAACTAAGGAGTGGCTTGTTCGCATTTGGTTACTGACGAAACACCACAAAGTGTCTTATGATTCTTTAATGGATGTAGCCCCTACAAGTGATGCTGCACACAAGTAAAGAAATGTTAGAACTCTCAAGGAGAAGGACCGCCGGTCTAGGAAAGATTGCAGAAAAACACGAGAAAATTTATTAGCAAAAGTGTGACTTAACATTCTTTCCAATGACCCGGATGTTCCACTAAAAGCGTGCTGGGAGCAATGTTCTCACAATAGATTTCCAGGTTGCTCGAGTTTTATTCATCAGGAGCCTTACCCCAGGGCAACTAGACGAGTGTATGGGCTTGATTCAACCACCTCCCCTAAGATCTGCCGAACAGTCAGGTGACCTTATCGCATCTAAGGCACGCCACAGAAGTCGTTTAGTCCTTTCGGCCCGAAGAAGTAGCTGCTCATCATTGAGTTGTTCTGACACTCTCACATTTCTTCTATCCCGGCGAGTAGCGAGTAAATGATTTCGTCACAACTCGGGACAGCGATATTCAGGATCCGAGAAAATCAGATGTCCTGACCGGGTTCTGGTTTAATTTAATCAATGAAAAGTTTGGAAAGCTCCAGAGTGTGTTTTGTTGCATGTAATAAGATCTTGTTCACGGAAAAGGAGGCTGGAAGAAGCTCTCAAACCACCATGGTGCTGTCACTCCTGTCCTGTGGCGCAGACGCCAACTTAGATTAAGGTGGCCACCTTTCCAGTCTTGCCTGATAAGTAGGAATGAAAGCCTGGCTGGTACACCCAGACTGCACTTACAGTCACTGATGATATACACGTTGGGTTATGACAGATGAAAGACTATAGTCCATCAATTTTCGGTGCATGGTTACACCGGGGATCATGGCTATCACATTTCATCCCAAAGCTTACGAAGGTCGAACTACAGAACTTGTCCCTTTCTCCAATGATGGTCTTTGAGCCCACAAACCTCTGAATGTGGACACATTTTCGCAGGATACACTCTGGGAAGGACACATTTTTAGGATGCCCCACTTTCCGTGGGTAGGTGGCCTCGTGAACAACTTGTCATCTAGTCCCCAAGCGAATTGCAGTAACTCCATCATTACTGCCTCAACTTGTCACTTGCTCAATGCCTCACCCCCTCCACCCGCCAACAAATAGCAAATTTTCCACACGAGGCCACTACCACACCCCAAACCGAAATGACCTCCTTAAAACTATCCCAATTTTACAATTGACGCTGCCACCCCTTAGCTCACCTGCTCCGCCACCGTCTTGACACCAGGTAAGCGCACACCCAACTCATTCAATCATCAGCCTAGCGAACTGTGAGTAGCAAGCTAATTACCCCTCAACCCCCTGTTCTGGAGCCCCAAACAGAACGCCCAACCCCACCGCGCACCCGCGGGCCGAAGTGCGAGCAACGAGCCTTATCTCCGTCTACAAAATGCAACATGTGTTCAATAAATTCAAATGTGACAAGCAGACTTGTCTAGGCAAACACAGCCCCGACATGAACGTTACCACTCTAATTGAAGCAAATTACAAAATTAAAAACACGAAATCGAAATGCTTTTGCGTACCACCATCAGACACACAAACATACACACACGCGACGCGGATCGGGCGAGCGAATGTCTAAATTGCGAGCGAGCCACACGGAACCTATTGACTGCATCCCACAATAAACATCCTCCGCGCCAATCGCGCGTCCGCCAATCGATTGACAATGCGCCCCGATCGGCGAGGACTTGTAACGCGAATTCCTGGGTCCCTATTGCAAGCACATTCCCGCATGCCATGTTACAGATACTCTCCTCGCACTCGTGACTGACGGCAACGGCAGCGGCGGTGGTGGTGGCTGGGAACTGGCAAGTGGTCTGGCCGGCAGCTGCGTACTCTTAGCCCGGCCGTAGCTCAGTTTTGTTGCTCAGATCTCTTGGGCGCTACGATCGAAGAGCACGCGACTAAGAGAGCAACTCGCCGCTCGCCGGCGCACTGGATGGCGATAAAACTGCCAGTTAGGGCCACAAGCGAGCAATCATTCGTGCGCAATGGACCATTACTCTTCTGCTGCGGCGCGAGCTGCTGCTGCTGCTGCTGCAACACCAGTCCGCCCCGAAGCTGCTCTCTCTATCTCGGGCTCTCTCACCACTCCCTCTCTCTCACTCTCTCTCTCTGTCTCTGCCTGAACGGGGACCAGCCCAAGTGACCATTCATCCCTCTATGCGGGCCCCCCAACAGCCCACCTTGCCTCCCACCGCCACCGCAGCCGCAGCCGCAGAACCACGTCTTGTGTGCGGACTTGGTCGTACTCCAGATTATAAGATTCGCTGCGTTTCATTTTTGCTTGTTTTTAGCTCGAATTGGTTTTTCCTTCTCTAGCCTAGACTACTTTTGAGATACACATGCGCACACCACGGCACTGCACAGCACGGCACGGCACGGCGGCGGCGGCAGCGGCAGCGCAGCCACGCCAACCGTTTGGGCGATTTGTTGGAGTTGGTGTTGTTAGCTGCTGCTGCTGCTGATGCTGATGCGGCGACGACGGCGACGGTGGTGACCGCGGCAACAGCTCAACCGCCGGCCGCCGCCGCCACTATTACTGGTGGTGCTGGTCTAACCCCAGCCTCAGTGTGCACTCCTAGCTCTCCAGAGTCATTGCAATAAGCCCCGATCGAGTTTAATGATACATAGCATGATGCTGCCTTTAGTGGGCCTCTAACGTTTGATGGGTACAGATCGGGTCCAATGCGATCCGAAGTCGCTCTCGCCTCCGATTAATTGTTTATTGGTCGCGAACTTTAATTTCCATTCGCATCGAGTTGATTTTTTTGTGTGCGCGCTGTGCGGTGCCGTGGTGGTCGTCGTTTCCTTCGCGTGGCGCGGTGTGAAAATTCATCTCCGGGAGGATCCTCCGATGTGAATGAGTGACGAAAGTGAGAGTGATTGGGGGGATTTTTTGTTTTCGCGTGTTTCTGTGCGTCCTCGGCAAAAGGATATGTGGACTGGTAAGTCAATCACACAGAGACTGAACTTGGGGGAGGGAGGCGGACGTTAATTTGATTGGTGGCCGACGTGAGTGGTTTTGTGTTTTGCCGGCTGGGTGAATAATAGATGCCTTGGCGGTAATTTGCTGCATAAATAGAACGCCCACTGAGGTCGTGGTGGTTGCACCAAGTGTGTGCAAGGGGGCGCTTATTTTTTTTTTTTTTGTAAACAAATTCGACGTGTACGTGGAGGTGATGTGCAATTGGGAGGACACCAAGTGGCAGTCGGTAGTGGATGCCGTGAGAGTTTCTGTAGTTAGACGATGGGACGCATTTTTTTGTCGAAGGGTGGTGAGACAAAGTGGATGCGGTTTTGAGGCCTAAAAGTGGACTTAATGCAAAGCTGGACACTTTGTTGGGGAGAAGGAGTCTCTTAGTAGGAGTGATGGGAGTAATGAATTCGAAGATTAATTTGTCCCAAGTTCCCTTAAGTTCAGAAAATAAAATTGAATTTCTAATCAAAGTCTCAGAATTAAGCCTAGGCGCACTTGATCAAAGCAAAACTCCGAACATATGATGCAGCCTCATGTGTCCTCTCAGCCTGCCAAAATTTCGAAGTAAAAGTCGTCATATGCTCTACAAGATTTGGCTTTCCTTCCATAAATTATTTCAGATCCAAAACTGTGACGCATTTTTACAAAAAAAACTCTTGTTCGTTGCTTGCATTTGAAAATCCTAAACTCTATAAAAAATAAATTCAATCCATCGCTGACTTTCGAAATCGAAAAATTTGTGACCCCACAAAGTGAACAACATTTTTTTAAAAGCCACTGAGCATTCTTCAGTCGGGTCTCCTTCAGTCGCCTACAGATCTTTTAATGGTTGCAATTAATTTCACTCATTAATCGATCAAGGAGGGTCCATCAAATCGAAGTCAATTAATTGGCACAAACTCTCGGAACACTTAAGGAACTTGAGCAGCTATATTCTCGCCACGAAGTTACAACTCACTTCCTACTTTGGCTTATCACAGCACTAAGCCTTCGAGCATAAAATACTGAACATCAATCGAGTTATGATCATTCGGAATCGACCACAAATCTGAAATGGGGGGGGGGGGGGGGGGGTTGGCTGACGGAGGCATGTACGGACACATTGAGGGAAGACTGTGAATTAAGAGGTCTGCTGAAGAATAATTGTAGGAAGACGGTGATGTGTCCAGTAATAATATTAGTTGAATAGAACTGCAGCCTTAAACGCCCCGAGGCTTAGCTTCCTCAGCCACTGCATTGCCGTTGTTCTCTCACGAGTAGGGGCAACCTACACATTATTTTGCGAAATTTAAGAAACTTTTCCCTGGCAATTTGTAATCTTTTAGTGTTGAAAGAGGTGGTGCCACATAGAGAAGGTTTGAAGGACAGTCTAGTTCTGGCATGTGAGTTGGCGTACCTAACCCACCTTCTTCTTCTTATGGTGATACAGTTCGGGGTGGACCTAGGCCTCGACCAACATGCCTCTCCAGCCAGCACGATCTTTCGCTAGGTGCTTCCAAGTGCGCACTCCAAGTTGGTTGATGTTTTTCTTCACTTGTGTGCGCAATCTAAGCCTAGGCCGCCCTCTGTTGCGTTGCCCCAATGGCTCAGATTCGAAGACCTACCCCACCTACCGAATTAAATAAATAATTGATTATAATTGAGTGGCACTACAGCCCACAAGAGGCCAGGGCCTACAACGACTACTCGTGTTGTGCATGGTACTGTTTCTTCACGAGTAGAAGGGACCTACAGTTTTTTGCCGACTCCGAACGGCGAGATTTGAGAAGCTTTTCACAGACAATTTTTAACTTTTGAGTGTTGTCAGCAACTCGAAAGAGGTAGTGCCGTGAAAAAATGCGAGGTGTCCCGTCCTGGAATCGAACCCAGACTTTCTGCGCCGCGGTCGGTGCACTTACCACTACGCTACGGCGACCACTTATTAAAATACCAAAAATAATAAATTTGATAACACACACACAGGCACCATCTGGTAGTTTCTAAAATTTGCCTAATTGGAAAAAAATCTGATCTGTCCTCGATTTGCTAAGCTGAAGACGTCACACCGGCATAATCGATGCTCAGCGGATGTACTTTATTGTGGATGGGGCTTAAATATTTATTTCAATCGTTTATCTTGATTCTTGGCAAATTTTGCAGATGATTAGGTGGATGCTCTCTTCCTGAACACTGTCGTCAGCTTTGAACAAATAAGGGCTCTACACCCTGCGGTTTTCGTATTCTTTACAATTTCTATAATTGTGTCGACTTCTTCAATGCTTGACTGAAACACTGGTATATCGACTGGTGTTGCGGTCCTTATCATTTTCTTTTGGTCATGCTTAGAAATGCGATCTTCAAAAAGCATGTGAGTGAACGTACTTCCCCACTACGGTATGGCGACAACAGAAGTAAAGAATTGAAATATTTAAAAAAGTGTCTACATTAATTTCTTCGTAAAATTATCACTGATTCTGAATGAAAAAATATATAAGCCCTGTTTCATTGCAAAACATTCTCCAGATCACTGAAACTGTCCTCTAGAGCAGGGGATGTCTAAATTTTAGAGCCAACGACAAGGGCTATCTGAACATAAGTCCAGTCTCTCGTTAAGAGTCTTCTCGTGCGAAAGTGGTACAGCCCCAAACTGGTGTTTTTGCAGCCACCATTGTGTCGTTACCCCAACACCCTCTTCCCCACTTGTGACCACCCTCTCATTAAACATGCATCTACAGCGCTCCACTCTTCTTGAAACCCCTCAAACTTTTATCCACACACTCTTTCAAGCTTGTTCACAAGTCTTTGGGACTTGAACAAAATTTTAACTTTTTGGTATCCCAAATTTTTCAAATTGGCTTCAAAGGTGGGATGATTTTGAAAAAAAAAAACACAAAAATAAAGACTCAAATTCATAGACATGCTCCAGACACACACTCTTTTCTCTCTCTCTCTCTCTCTCTAGCTCTTTCCATATCTCTCTCTATCTCGATTACGATAATCGTAATAATTGAGTGACACTACAGCCCAGAAGGGACCAGGGCCTAACTTCTACAACAACTAAGCATGTTGTGCGTGCTACTGTTCTCTCACGAGTAGAATGTACTTACAGTTTTTTGCCGATTCCAAACGGCGAGGTTTGAGGAGTATTTCAAAGACTATTGTCTACACTTTGAGTGTCGTCAGCAACTCGAAAGAGGTGTTGCCGTAAAAAATGCGAGGTGTCCCGTCCGGGAATCTAATCTAGACTTTATGCGTGACGGTCGACGCACTTACCACTACGCCACGGCGACCACACCTCTATCGCATGCTTCATATTTTTAATGACCCTGAGACATAATTGAGCTTCAACAACGTTAATGAGCCGAATTATCTCATCCTTTAGCTCTTGAATCGTTTTCGGCTTATATGACGTACAGTTTGTCTTTCAAATACCACCAAAGAACGGCATCAAATCCGGATTGCGAAGGTAAATTAACATCGCCCCGACATGAGATAGCACGGCCCTTGAATTTCTCGCGAAAAGGGGCCACTCTTTCGTTGACAAATGGCGCCATCCTGTTGGAAGCACATATCGTCCTGGTCTATATCCTCAATTTCTGATCACAAGAAATCCGTCATCTCACGATAATAAACACCATTCACGGTAATTGCTTTTCCGACCTCATTTTCGAAGAAGTACGACCCAATGACACCATCAAACAGTCACCTTTGTGGATGCCTCAACAATCACTCGTGGATTCCATTTGCCCAAATGCGGCTGTTCTACTGAGGTGGAAGTGTGCCTCGTTGGTGAATCCCAAGCACACGAAATGCATTCTCATTTCGACGCCCGTTTTCGTCAAATGACTCAGCAATCTTAACGCGCTGCTCAGCTGTCTCCCTCTTCGTGATAGAATTTGTCAATAAAAAAGGGACTTTTCCTCACAGCCTCCCCTCTCACCAATTCCCGCAGACTTCTTTGCGCCGTCCAACTCCTGTCCTCAGAACCACTTTCCTTCCACACCTCTAAATCTCCAAAGCTCGCTGTTCGGCCAACTGTTCTCACTATCGCCACCACCTTCCCACCCCCAATTGGACACTCAACCCCATTCACTTGTCACGTTCGACTGATAAAATACCGCATTGCGCGTCGAGAAGGTGTGACGTGATCTTGATGACAGTGTTATGAAGTCGCAAGTGTCTCTCCAGAGCCAAACACCGTTGCCGCACCGTTGCTGCTCTCAGAAAGCGGTCCCATAAAAATTTTTGTGCGCCCATTTCGGGTTCGAATTTGAAAATTAATTCAAAGAACTGGTTGCCAGCGTGCCCGAATCGATCATTTTCAGACGTAATGAACGCGCGTTTGCGATTAATCTGCTCACATAATGATTTCCACCGTGTTGAGCAATCTGCGAGAGACGGCGACTCTCTGCTCTGTTAGCATACGGGCCGAATCGGACAGCCACCGGGGTATCTGGAGCGCATGCTGTAATAACCAGAAGATTGTATCTGCAATGAATTAATTGCAGGTGGAGTGATTAAGGCGAAATTAATTTCAATTCCATCGCGGGTACTTTATCGGCCAGCATCTTGTGTTATGAAGGCACGCGGCACCGCAGCACTTCCTTGCGATCCTCGCCAATCCGCGCGGGCGCGCTCTTTAAATTCGCTGTTCAATTATAGCGCGCGCGTAGGCTCGACTAATGTTCGCCTCGTTTATGGCCCCGGACGGGCTGACTCTTAACACTCCATGTGTCTCCAATTACACCTGCAGTTTACGACATCTCAATTCAGCGCTCTTGGGGTGAGTGCGAGTGGTGTGGACCGGATGTCGTGCTAGTAAGTTTGAGATTTAATGGCAGAAATATCTTCATCGTTCTTGTGCCGCCTCGTCTGCGCGGCTGTGGGCAATCTGGTGCGAGGCCTCCTCTCCATTTGGTCTTGATTTAGGATTTATTTGTAGAACTTCTATAAATTAACCGTTAGCCAGAGGATACGCGATACTTTTGAAGCAATAAAAGCTTTGAGACGTAGGACCTAGGATCGATGGACTGGCTTTGGAATTATTTCAGCGCCAACAGAAACATCGTCCTGCCGGTAGTGCTGTCATGAAAGTCGTCTGGAATATATTTCATCTTGCCTAAGAGAGAGAGGGAGCGAAGGAGGAAGATCGGAATTTATCTGTCCATCTACCACAGTTTTACGGCCTCGTCAAATGGAAGTTTACACTCTGCGGCGAACTGGGTGCGCTTGTGTGTCTGCGAACAGGAAGATTGCGTTGAACACGTTCTAAAGTGCAGTTTGATGGTTTCAATTGGTTTAAGGATGACAACGGCAGTTTGGATAACAAGGTCGTGATGAAGTGCAGCAGAAGGGGACTACAGCTGGGAGTGAAATTCCTCCCAGATGTCGACTATGTGGCCAATTATGACTGATAATGGGTTTTTATGAGTTGACACAAATGGATGGTTCAAGACGCTACTTATGGTCAGATCTAGAGAAAGGGGGAGCCCTTTGCATTCGTCAAATCCCAGATGGAACTTTTTATTCTTTTTCTTAGAGTGGCCTAAGAGATGACTGTGGACATAGGTTCCTGTCCTCAGGTGGCACTGTCTTTCGCCACATTCACAAGAAGGACGCATCGCTTCCTCGAAACATTTCTTGACATTATAGTCTTCGTTGAATACGTAAGCGAACTTGGGGGACATGCGCCTAGTCAAGCGTCGTAGGATATAACCCTTAAGATGGCTGGGCCATGTAGAGCGCATGGACACTACTGTTTCGGCTTGAAAAGTCTTCAAACCTGAGCCATTGCGACAACGCAACAGAGGACGGCCTAGGCTAAGGTGGCGCACACAAATGGAGACGGATTTCATCCAACTTGTTGATGTTGGTTGAGGCCCAGGTCCACCCCGGACTGTAGCGCCACAAGAAGAAGAAGAAGTTCATCGCCTCTTCAGGAAGAATGGCGACTGTTTTTAACATCTGTCATTACCAATACGCGTGATGTTTGCAGAGTGAAGCGGCTGGCTGTGGTGGCTGGTGGTGAGAAAAGAACTGCGTGGTTAAAAACACTCGGAGTTCAAGAAACCATCAGAGGATTCTCATAGAGGACTCTGCTTCTTGTGACCGATACACTGAGGTGCGAAGAACTTCTAAATTGGCTCTGCAGCCAAAGAACAGTCTTGGAAAGAGTTTGGCAAACCATTCGCCGACTCAGAAGAAGGAAGTTCTATATAATTAAACGAGTCAAATCCAAAGGTGGTGTACATCGTTCCAATGAGGAGGACATCTTGCGCAGATGGAGCTGACCAGGGCAATGAAGGTGACAGACCTTTTGTTTTAAGTGGGGCGGAGAATAGTCCTACGGTGGAGGAAATCACCTTGACGACTGAATCGCGAAAAGTTGGCAAATCTGACGGTTTGGATGAAATCCGGCACGAAATGCTTAAGGCCATAGGTAAAGTTGAGTCTTGTGGACTTTTCGTGTCATAAAGGTGGCCTGGAAATGGAACGAGACACATGGTGATTACTAGACTGGAGTGATAGCTTTTCTAAGGGGGACAAGAGAGACGGACGCTTTTAAGTCTCCCAGACAAAGTGAGGGATTGGAGGTCCATTCTAGAGATGGGTCCAGATGGGGGCTGTCGTCCTGACAAAAGTACAACCGACTAGCTTTTCACTCTAAGAATAATAATAATTGAGTGGCACTACAGCCCACAAGGGACCAGGGCCGAGCTTCTACAATTACTACTCGTGTTGTGCATGCTACTGTTCTCTCATGAGTAGAAAGCGAGATTTGAGAAGGTATAGACAATTGATACTCTTTAAGTGTTGTCAGCAACTCGAAAGAGGTGGTGCCGTGAAAAAAATGTGAGATGTCCCGTGCGGGAATCGAACCCATACTTTCTGCGCGGCGGTCGACGTACTTACCACTACACCACGGCGACAACTTTCACTCTAAGAATGATATTTAAAAAGGCTTGGGAGGATCTACAGTTGTTGTGTAGTTTGGAAAAGGCACACGACAGAGTCCATTGCATTAAACTCCTTTACTAGACTCTTCAGGACTATGAGATGGATGATTCAGTGTCATTCATTCTCTTTACTCTAACTGTAGCAGCTGTATTCGGGTTCACGGTAGTAAATCAGTATCTTTCACCGTGGGCGTTGGTCTTCGCCAAGGGTGCGTCTTGTTACCTCTTCTTTTCATCATTTACTAGTATATGGGCTGGATGTTTGAAAGCAGCCAATGCGTGAAATGTTTTATACTGGGAGATTGTAGGGTAAGTCATCTACTTTTTGCAGATTACTTTGTTCTCCTCACATCCTCCCAGACGGGATGTATGTACTGATGCTGGAATGCAGGTGAACGTGGACAAGTCCAAAGTACTGGTCATTTCCAAAACGCCTGTCCAATGTATTCTACGTGTTCCGAGTAGTGGATTCCCACTTAAATAGGTGGAGAAGGTCTTTTTCACGATTGATGGAAGGAACAACACTGAGCTTTCTTATAGAATTGGCCCGGCTGAATCAATTTTGGAGCAACTTGGTAGATCAGTAATAAGGAAGGCCGAGCTCGGTATTAAGGCCAATTTGTCGGTTTCTAACTCAGGGTTTGTTCCAACTCTGACCTTTGTGTCATGAAACTTAGGAAATGACTGAATAGAGGCGACCACGATGAAATATCTCCGTGCGGCTCTGCAGAAGTTACTCGTCGGGATAGGCACAGAAGCCCGACAGTGCAGGAAGAGCTCCATGCTGAGCAGTTACTACTTCTGAGGAATAGGGCTATGTTTCATTGGTTTGATCACGTGGTACAAATGCCCCCTTCGTCATGACATCCAAGGCGCGCCTTAGATGTAATTCCATTAGGTCGGAGGTCGCAAGGGTAAGGTGGTTGGATCAAGTCAATAAACCCGTCTGCTTGCGCTTAGAAATGATGATCCTGATGACTTAGAATCGATGTCAGAGGATCGAGCGACGTGGAGGTCTCTTGTGCGTGCACTGACCACGCGATTCCTTTAGTGGAACATGCGGGTCAACGCGGAAAATGATGACGATGATAAGGAGTGTCTCTAGTTTTCTCTCGTCAACTGCTAATTAAAAGCAGGATCCCCTGCCGTGTTCTGCGGCATTCGAGGTACCAAAGAGCAGTCAGAAGAGGCACACCAAAGGATGGTGTTTTCTGGAATGAAGGTGAACGCCGACAAGTTTAAAGTACAGTCAGCAGAGGCGTGTTTTCTCACCACTTCTTCAGAACATCGCAGTTAAGAAACTGCTTCTACTGATAGAGAAGGGTGGTTTCAAAGTTATTGCCTAGGTGCCTAGGTTAGACGCATTATTCAGCAAGCCTCCGACTACCTTGTGGGCTTATAGATATAAAGGCCTTGTTCTGCTTTCGAGAAAATCCGAAATTCTTTCCCCTTTTCTATCTCTGTCGAACGGTGATTTGCCAGGGTTCCACTTCATGACATCCATGTAGTGCTTGCTGCGACTTATCGGGCTACCCTCGAACAGCGCCATCAAAAAGTATATTCTTGACATGCTGCCTACTGACCCAAACTACGAAGACGAAGGCAGCTTAATTCAATCTTCAATTCAGGGCAAGTTCTTCAGAAGACTGAGCAGAATAGCAGCCACACTTTCCCTCAGGTGCAGATCATTCCTTTGCCCCAGCTTTAGAGGCTAGAGGTTGAAATTGAGCCGGACCTCAGCTTAAGACTACCAAAATGGGGTTAGATGTCACCATCACTTAAAAATCACCTCTAGACCGAAGTAGCATCGCCTTAAAGAAAGCATCGCCTTGAAAACTGAACTCAAATGGCTTACTTTCTGCACCAGTCCACTTCGTGCTATCCGATCTGCCACTTCTACAGAGACTCACATGTTTTGCAATTCACAGAATGACATCTCTGATTACCGATACTTCCTCTGGTCATGATAACACTTCTCCTTCTGAGAGAACCTCCCCTCCCCCACCCCCCCAACTCTCCACCAACCCCAACCATCTCCATTCCAGTACAGCAAAAAGGAAACCATCTGCCGATCAATTGCACATTCCACGCACGCCACAGTACAACTTCCCAGCCGCACACTCAAACCACAGGATTTGCATTTAAATACCTGATGACTCGCTGCGAAGGCTTACCCCAGCTCCAACCGGTACGATTTCCTCTCTGGCAATAACCTCGCACAAGATGCGCGCTGGCAACCGTAGAGCGACCGCCAAGAACCAGTTGATCCCGGCCCAAACCCTTGTCGTGTCGTCCCGTCCGCTACACCGCGCCGCCTAAGCCTGGTTTATGTGAGCAAATTAGAGCAGAGAGTGCCCACACTCGCTGAGCGGCAGCACACACACCTCGGCGCGACAAACAAATGGAAAACTGCAGAAAAAACGGAATAATTTGCCGCAGATTTGAAGATATCATTAAGTAATTATCAACTCATTAAATAAATCGCATCTGCTCCCGCGACGGCGCGGGACGGCGGCATAATCTTGTTTAATGCATGTTCGGCGGGAGGAATGGGCCTGTGCCTGTATAAGGTCCTCTCGTAATGGCACGGAGACAGGATAATTTGCCGCCGCCGCCGCCACCGTCACCACGGGCGCAGTCGCGGCCGTAGCCATCATCGTCGCGCATAGTCTAATTCATTCATGGATCCGTGATGCGATGGTACTCCTCAGATACTCAGATGCTTGGATACCGTTTGGTTTCATAAATCAGGAATTATCTTGATAAAATGCAAATTTGGTCGATTTGGCGTGACGACGCGGTGCAATGTGCAAAGCGGGGGGAGGGCGGAGGGAGGTGTATGAGTGCGAAACCAGTACTCGGATGGGTGGTCGTTGTTGAACGATTGGAGGCATCTGCAGCAGCGGTCCGCCAGATATTAGAAGATGATGGAAGCGTTCGGATAGGAAAGTGACTGAGATGCGATTGGCTTGCATTTGGGCGGTGCGGCGATGGCGGTGCACGGGCTCGCAGATGTGGTGAGCATGCTGCGTGGAACTAGTCCTGGCGAGTGCTGGACTTGTGTGAGCGCCAAACCAGGTGTCCGAGAGGAGACGAGGATGCATCCTTTTAAGATGAATATGAGAGGGGTCTCCAAACGTGCCTTGATTGTGGATGACGTGATTTTATCTCTCGGCCCCGGCTGTCATCTCTGTGGAGCTGTTGACGATTCTTCCTGGACGTGATCGTAGCCACGGATGCCATTTAAATCAGATTGCCTGGAGGCTACTGTCGGAGGTGGTTTCGATGCAGCAGAACATTTTGAGAGGTGTTTGGGAATCAGTTTGATGGACGAGCGGGGGACTTGTTTCAAGTGGAATGGACTGTGGATGAGAAGATGTACGTCGTCTTCTTCTTTGTCTTCTTCTTTGTCTTCGTCTTCGTCTTCGTCTTCGTCTTCGTCTTCGTCTTCGTCTTCGTCTTCGTCTTCGTCTTCGTCTTCGTCTTCGTCTTCGTCTTCGTCTTCGTCTTCGTCTTCGTCTTCGTCTTCGTCTTCGTCTTCGTCTTCGTCTTCGTCTTCGTCTTCGTCTTCGTCTTCGTCTTCGTCTTCGTCTTCGTCTTCGTCTTCGTCTTCGTCTTCGTCTTCGTCTTCGTCTTCGTCTTCGTCTTCGTCTTCGTCTTCGTCTTCGTCTTCGTCTTCGTCTTCGTCTTCGTCTTCGTCTTCGTCTTCGTCTTCGTCTTCGTCTTCGTCTTCGTCTTCGTCTTCGTCTTCGTCTTCGTCTTCGTCTTCGTCTTCGTCTTCGTCTTCGTCTTCGTCTTCGTCTTCGTCTTCGTCTTCGTCTTCGTCTTCGTCTTCGTCTTCGTCTTCGTCTTCGTCTTCGTCTTCGTCTTCGTCTTCGTCTTCGTCTTCGTCTTCGTCTTCGTCTTCGTCTTCGTCTTCGTCTTCGTCTTCGTCTTCGTCTTCGTCTTCGTCTTCGTCTTCGTCTTCGTCTTCGTCTTCGTCTTCGTCTTCGTCTTCGTCTTCGTCTTCGTCTTCGTCTTCGTCTTCGTCTTCGTCTTCGTCTTCGTCTTCGTCTTCGTCTTCGTCTTCGTCTTCGTCTTCGTCTTCGTCTTCGTCTTCGTCTTCGTCTTCGTATTCGTCTTCGTCTTCGTCTTCGTCTTCGTCTTCGTCTTCGTCTTCGTCTTCGTCTTCGTCTTCGTCTTCGTCTTCGTCTTCGTCTTCGTCTTCGTCTTCGTCTTCGTCTTCGTCTTCGTCTTCGTCTTCGTCTTCGTCTTCGTCTTCGTCTTCGTCTTCGTCTTCGTCTTCGTCTTCGTCTTCGTCTTCGTCTTCGTCTTCGTCTTCGTCTTCGTCTTCGTCTTCGTCTTCGTCTTCATCTTCGTCTTCGTCTTCGTCTTCGTCTTCGTCTTCGTCTTCGTCTTCGTCTTCGTCTTCGTCTTCGTCTTCGTCTTCGTCTTCGTCTTCGTCTTCGTCTTCGTCTTCGTCTTCGTCTTCGTCTTCGTCTTCGTCTTCGTCTTCGTCTTCGTCTTCGTCTTCGTCTTCGTCTTCGTCTTCGTCTTCGTCTTCGTCTTCGTCTTCGTCTTCGTCTTCGTCTTCGTCTTCGTCTTCGTCTTCGTCTTCGTCTTCGTCTTCGTCTTCGTCTTCGTCTTCGTCTTCGTCTTCGTCTTCGTCTTCGTCTTCGTCTTCGTCTTCGTCTTCGTCTTCGTCTTCGTCTTCGTCTTCGTCTTCGTCTTCGTCTTCGTCTTCGTCTTCGTCTTCGTCTTCGTCTTCGTCTTCGTCTTCGTCTTCGTCTTCGTCTTCGTCTACCGCCATCACCATCCAAGCTCTATCATCGACATCCACAGCCACTTGGGCGTGGAACGAGAGTGGAGTGAAATCTGACAAGTGTCCTGCACACCAAACTCGCCGCACAAGGCTCATTTATCAATTCGGCCGCGCTCCTATCCACCCCCACGATCTGACAATAAGTCTCCACCAAGTCCCGGCAACGGCCAGTCGATCGGTGGGGCGTGCACTGGGCCAGCACGGCCATCAAGTGGCCGCTCTCTCGTGAACGCGGGGAAAATTGAAAAATCTTATATTCACCGCGTCGCACTTAATCAGATCAAACATAAATTGTTGTATCTAGATGCATGCTTCCCGCTCCGAGACTCGATTACAATCACGACAAATAGCCTCTCTATCGGCCCGCTGCATGCGGACTCGGTGCTTGTATGCGGTGCGCGGCGAGTAATAAAAATACCAGCGGCCTAGGCATCCCTTTGCGCCTTCATTAGATCCAGCAAATCAAAGCGATCGCTGTTCTCGGGAAACCGATTTCGCTGAGGGACCACGCTGACCGCGCGACGCAGATAAATCTTCCAGGCACACACTCGGGCGAGAGTCGCCTCTCGTCCGCGTTCCGGTCGTCCGCCCCAGTCCCCCTGCGCATCGCATCATTATCGTCATTCCGCAGGGGGAATCAGCATAATCCATGCAGATGTTTTATTAATGTCAAGCTTCATTAATAAAACATACATGCGCGCGGCTAGGAAAGAAATAGAGAATCCGGCCGACAGCGGCGGCGTCGACGGCGCGGATGGCGGTGGAGGAGGCAGCGGCGCGGCAGCGATTCTGGACTCTTTCACGTTTGAGTTCCAGTTGTCATCTCGTTGCTGGCGTCGTCGACTGTGTGCGTGTGTGCGCGGCTGCGGGCGTATGTGAGCGTTCCCGGTGGGAATTCAGGTGTCTGCGGCCGTAAGGTCCTTCCCTGCGCGCTTATCAATCGACTTGTGGATGCCATTGGCAGCCGCATTCACCAGATGACAGCGCGGCCGTTCGAAATTCCATACCGTCAGCCGGAGTCCTTTAAGCCGCATTGTTGCATAAGTGCCGCTGCGTCCGCCACTTAATTGCATGCACACGGGACGGTTGGGCTGACAATCTGCATCCAAAGCGATTGAGCGGTACGCCTAAAAATGGTCGTCAGCGACTCGTCGCGAATGAAAATGTCACCGCAGCGGCTGACAGCGCTTCTGGCGCTTACCTACACGCAACCGGGGACTTTTCGACTGCTTCCGTAGCGCTGCTTATGGCAGGACCGTGAGCAGATTTGGCAACGCACCGCATTGACGAGTCGCCGCATGTGAGAGCCTTTGTCTCATCACCGATCCCCCGGGGGAGAGTCCGCGCTTGTCATCCGCGCAAACGTTGACGTTAAGAGGTGGCAACTGAACGCTGATTGAATTTAAGGTGGGCACTCGGCGGCGGCGCACTTTGCGTGCATCGGGAGACTTGTACGTGTAGGCCCCGCGCACTGACAATGGGGCCTCATTATGCAGGCGGCAGTCAGCAGACAGCCTGGCTATATGGGCAAATCCATATCGAGCGCGCCCGAGAGCCAGGGTAGCCATCAATCAGGGACGGCTCGCCGATCTCGTGTGACCCCCAGGGCTGTGTGGAAAGCACACACTGCGCGCATGTGCGGCTGCGTGGATCTGTGGTCTAGTTTCACAACACGGCTGAGGACTGCCTCGGGGCTGGGAAAACAAGAATTTTGATCGATTTTGAATTAATCGAGTGTCGGGTGGGGAGATTAATTCGATTTTGGGATTTTCACAAGTTAGACGCTGGCTGTCGTGGAAAGGCGGCTGAAGGCGGATATTAACGGCGGCAGCTAATGGATATCGGTTTTCATAGGCTTCGAGGGTTGAGACCAGTTTCTTCGGGCAGTCTTTGTGGGGTCGTGTTAATTTGTTGTGGTGCCCTGTGGCGTGACCGCTTCTTGGTACACGACTTTGTAGCTTAGCATCGCCATGTGGCTTTGTTGCATCCTGGTTCTGTGTAGCACCGCGCGGCTTAGTTGCATCTTGCCAGTAAGTAGCGTCGTGTGGCTTTGCTGCCTCCTGGCTCTAAGTAGCGCCGCGCGGCTTAGTTGCATCTTGCTACTAAGTAGCGTCGTGTGGCTTTGTTGTATTCTGGCTCTAAGTAGCACCGCGTAGCGTAGTTGCATCTTGCCACTAAGTAGCGTTGTGTGGCTTTGTTGCATCCTGGCTCTAAGTAGCGCCGCGCGGCTTAGTTGCATCTTGCTACTAAGTAGCGTTGTGTGGCTTTGTTGCATCCTGGCTCTAAGTAGCGTCGTGTGGCTTTGTTGCATCTTGGTTCTGAGTACCGTCATGTGTCTTAGGACTGAATATTATTCGGAGTACTGTGACACAACAATGAGGCTTCCGTGCCTGTAGCCTTGTTGCGTTGCGTATTCATGTCGCGCCCTGTTGCTCAGAAACACTTTTACTGCATTGGCACCTGTTTCCATGTCGCGTCTTTCCTCTGCGTTACAAGTTTAAGTCAAGTCGTTGTAGTTGCGACATGTTACTTTGTAGCGTCACATCATCTATCTGTTTCGCATTTAGATCGCTGGTGGCCCAGAGCCACGAAGCGTCAAGCAATCGAAGATCTGCGCACACCTATCCGCGCTAAAAAGAGGAAAATTCCAATTAGTCGCGTTGATGCGATAAAGATGCATATTTACGGGATGCGATGCGATATCTTCAGATTATGCGGGACTACCGCCATGGGGGACTACCGGAAGCGATGAGATCGACAATGAATGAGTCCAACAGCGGCAGTTCGACTCAAACAAAGTTGCACTTTAATGCCGCGCACAGGCACTCAAGAGAGACGCTGATGAGCGGGTCTGCGCGCCGCAGACAAGTTTGTCGGGTTGCGCAGGAAAACTTCTCACCCGCTGGAGCGCATTTAATTTATGAGAGCGATTTCAAGGCGCCACGGGAGTGTCCCGCGCAAGACAAAGGAACTCGTTCCGTCAGAGGACACAAGCAAGAGTGACCCCATTTGTCAAACATGCATTTAGGTAATAGATACTTGTATCTGCGTCTCAATCTATACAACCGAGATAGCGACACTCTGACACTGATAGCTGACAGCTACACACAGGGTGTCCCGCATGCTCAAAATCGTGACACTCAGCAGTGGCAGCCAGGTTTTGTGTGTCAGAGAGGGCGTGGCAGTTCCGCTCGAATTGTGATCACATCTCAATCGAAGGCGAAAGCCGGTCCGCACACAGTCACAAGCGCGGAAAGCTAGCAAGATGCGGCGGATACCAGAGACCAATTAAGCCCTGATCTCGAGCGGCTCCGATTTAGTGGCCAAACAAAGAGAAGCCGTCGATTTGATTTATGATTGACAATTAACAACCAAAGTGATCGAATATTGACAACAACCGGGAGGCGGACGCAGACACGGCCAACAGACGTCAACGTTGGAAACACAGATTTTCTCGCACGATGTGCAGCTCCACGCGGAGCCGGGCCGCGAAAGCAAGGAATAATGCCCATCTGGGGAGAGACAGGCCCACAGACGAGGGTCGAGTGCGAGATGAAAGAGCACAAGCGCTGCAGTGACCACCAATTCGACACGAGAGCCATCATCGGAATGCGCAGTCGAGGAGAATCGCGGAGGACATATGTCAGGTGGATCTGGTGTGACGACGACGACCAGCACGACGTTGAGGCCGACTAGGAAGACCAAGACGACGACGATGGCGACGGATCTCGAGCGCAGCATAAATGAATTTAAATTCCCATATTAAGGTGTCGCCATGAAGCATGACCGCAATAATTCTAGAGTTTTGCATTCGTCCGCGTTGTGTGGTTCTGTGATAGCGGCCATCCGTCAAGAGCTTTTGTGAGAATGGGGAAATTATGCCCGACATCCATCCTCCTCCTCCTCCTGATGGCGGTGTTCACGGAGATCATGCTCGCGATGTCGGATAATTAGCCAGACTGCGGCGGCGGCGGCGGTGGTGGTCATGCTCGAACCACCCTGCATCATCACAAAGCGCGCACCGCACTCGCTTGGCTTCCTTGTGGCCGGCCGCTGTGTGGGTGTAAAGCCCCAAATCCGACGACAACGACAACGCACACAGTCCATTTATGGAGCGCGGCAGTCGTGCATGTGAGCGCCTCTTGTGTGTCGTTGTCATAAAAACGGACATGGTCCATGGTTAATTGCTTGCCGTCTACGCAATGACAGTGTCGCTCAATCACTCAGGCTTCGACGTGGTCGTCGTCGTCGTCGTCCTCCTCTGTCGACTTGTGGTCGACTCGAAGTCGACTATCACAGACCCTCGATCGATCTGGTTCGATCGGCGTGGCAGGACAGCGGCCCGCAGACGGATGTCAACTTGATGCGGTAGGATGGCCAGGGCAAGCAGTTGTGGTAATTTGATTAATGGACAATTGGCACGTAATGAATTGCGCGCGCCCATAGACCCGGAGAGCGGCCGGCCTAAAACTCAAGATCTGTGAGTAATTCAGTCGCTGGCCGCCGTTGTCGTCGACAGGGGGGATATTTATGATTGAATGCAAAGTTATTGGACCGGGGTCCGGCTGGTGTGTGTGTCTGTTCTTGGAAGGGACAAACGCGCGTGCGCTCGTGACATGTTTGGAGCCGTGTAATGGGTGTTCGACGTCCGTGCGATAAGAGTTATGAACTTCCAACAACTGCGAGTTTGTTGGAAGGATGATGGTGGTGGTGGGGAATCAGTCTCTAATTGGAGTTTGTGTGTCGAGTGGGTAGAATGAATTTTTACGGAACATCTGTGGGCAGGAAGGGTTTGCAGAATTTAGGTTTTCTTTTGGCAGCGTTTTGTCCTCTTTTTTGATACTCATCGATGGAACTGGGGAATTGAGTGGGATTGTGTCAGCTGGAGTGCTGCTTCGACAAGGCTTCAATCATGGGCTTCTGAGCAGTTTTAGATTATTTTTCTCTTCTGTTTCCAATTCGCATACCATTGGCTTCTTGGCAACATTTAATCTCTACACTTTTAAGAGCCTCAACCCATTGCTTTTCACTGGCCTTCTGGTAAACAATGACCTTTCCAACGATGACTGGACTTTTACTAAGATTTGTCATCCTGACTTACACTTGTGTCCCTTCTTACAATGACTGATCTCCAAATCATCCAGACTGATCTTGCGAATATCACAAGTCATCCAAAAATTACAAGCATTTGGACAGTGGTTCACTAGCTTTCAAGCAGAAACTGACCAACACCAGCCTCCTTTGGTCATGATGTTCACTCCTGAGGAGAGTTCACAACCTGAGGATCGCAAGGCTCCTAGCATCACAGGTTTTTAGACGATGGCTTTCTGGCCATTACTGGCTTCCCACCGATCGAACACTTCTGACATCTTCTGATCTGTATGGAGATCAGAGGTCTTCTAACGATCACTTTACAATCGCACGCCCCTTGTTAGTCTCTGGCTTCCTGCCAATTATGTGTCTCTTGATGATCACTGACTGTCATTAGTCCCCTGTCAGTCACAACTCTGGTTACTTGACAATCGGCCTCCTGCTTACATTTACTGACCTCTTGATGATTAAGATTTACAAAAATAGCCCTTCTGACTGACTGACATCACTGCTCTCCTGACGACCACCAATATCCTGAAGATCACTGACATCCTGACGCTCACTGGCCTCCTGCCAATTACTCTCGTTTTGCTGCCGTTTGTTGGCACCTCGATGAAATACAAGCGACAGCTTTCCAATGTCTATCAGGCCCAAACTATTGGCCCAAAACTGATCTGATCAGACGATCGTACTGCTGATCTTCAATATCGCCTATTTCTAAGCTTTTATTCAGTTTCCAAACCAGTCCCCTTGTGAAACCCTCAAAGATCTGCAATTGCGTTGGGAACTGCAGGCTTGTGTTGTTTGGGCTCTTTTGTTTTCAAACTTTTAAATTTCTGACTTGTCCATATCCACTAACAAATTTCCGTTTCCGTTCATCCCCGCCAACTGCGTACACTGCCACGTCCATATTTGACTCGCCTCCAGAGATTGCAGTGAAACTGTCGAAATTCCAACGTCACCAAGTGTCACATACCATACATGTCCTCACCCCTTTGGCTTTCAAAACACCCCTCTCCCAGTGAAGATGGAAACCACCGTGCACGCGATATGACCCTCAAAGCATGACACGGCCCACATTGGAGCACCGACAGAGCAGCATCCGACACCGGCACCGGACTCCCGTTCTGACAAGCCATCCATCCGTGACGCGGCAGCAACGGATTGTGCTCGTAAAATGTGGCACAGCGCCCCGAAATTATTGAATTTGTCGAAACATTAATTTCGTTACCCACCTCAAGGCGTCCATGTTCGATGTGTGTCCGATGTCCAATGTCCAGTGCGCGATGTATACACGGATCGCCGGCAGACTTGTGTCTCCGGTAGTCTGCCGCGCGCTTCGCTGCGCCACCGTTGTCCGTCGTCATCCGGGGCAATCGCTTCTGTCCAAGGAAAAGTAACTCGGGGGGGACCTCTCTGCTTTTTCTTGTTCGGCCATCAGTTTGCCCGTGTGACGGGTGTTTGCTTACCGTTTAACATGGACTTTCACGGTATCGGGAGGCGACTGCTGCTGCTCCTTTTTTTTTTTTTTGTGTTTGCTGCTGCTGCTGCCGTTGTGGATTGGATCGAATCAGTGGCCAGAATGCGAGGAATGCGAGACAAATGAAAGCACAGGAGTAGCGCAGGAGAGTTGAACAGTGCGGTGGCAGCGAAGTGAATTAGGAGGCGCATGCCGGGCAATGCCGGGTGACGGTGGGGAAGCAGCTGGAGGGATTGGCAATCGATTCTGTAATTTATCTTGGTTCCAATTTCGCTTGGATCCAAATTTATTGCACTCTCCGGCAGAGAAGAAGTCTGCCAGGATGGCGGTGGGGTTGGGGTGTGCAATTGATTTCGGCTCTGATTGGGTTCCTGGTCAGTGTGGCCATTTGTCGGTGTAGCTAAAGATGATGGGGGGGGGGGGGTGGCTGCAGGTGACTGGCTGGGTTAAGGGTGAAGTTGGGAGCGGTTGACATGATTCAGGAGCGAAGAAATTTACTGTGCATCTTGGCCGCTCTGTGAACTGCAAGAGAAGATGGATGAGGAAGTTGGGGCCACGGCATAAGCTAGAGGGTGGAGCGCCACAATCGCTGCTGGGACCATACCAAACTGAATGAATTGCCCACCAAGCACAGCACCACATCCTTCTCTGTTTTAATTGCCGACTTTCCTGTGCCACGCGTAGCAGAAACCTGTCTTCGGCATTTGATTGCATGTTCACTGCTCCCGCACCTCCCACCTGACACATGCCTGCGGCCCATCAACCGCCTCTCCATCGACTCCTCCGTGTCCGCATCCGGCAGTTTGTGCAACGCAACCGGCTGTAGTCACTGTCCGGGTCAAGGGAAAACCATGTCCAAAGCGAATTCGAGATGCCAGCGCCTATCTCCTCTGCGACATTCGAGCCCCCCTCTCCCAGACAACAACCCCCCGATGCGCGCGAATATTTATATCCTCAGCTCCGCGATGTAATCTCGTCACAGGACCGCTTTCGAAGCCATAAATTAGCGAGACGGCAATTAGTGCTTGTTCAACAATCCCGGGCGCTTCCCATACATTAGCACCTATCCGGCTGCTTTCCGCCGTTCCGCATCGCCGTGCGGCTGCGGTGGCGCATCCAGTTTCAAAGCTTGGGAAGAGGTTTTTATTGTTAAACGTCAGCCCGGCAGTCGCACACTTTTCCACACACTTACGCACGCGCCCATCGTGCCCAATGCCCGAGCACCGCGCATCGCGGCCAGGCTATCAGTGTAATCCGTCGTGATCTCCTTAGCTACTGGCTGCTGTCATGACCGTCTATCACTGCAGCTCAACGGGTTAGTAATTAACATAAATCATATTACATGGACCTGCACTGCAGTGGGACCGCCTCCCACTTACACACGCTTGCGCGCCATCGCCACCATCGCCACCACCGCCACCAACGGCCCCCCCTTGGCATATTACCGTCGTGATCCGCTTCGGGTCCAATCAAAACGTTTGTGCTCTTGAACGGTGTAATGGAGGAGTTGCATTGTAATTATGCTGCTCCGTGGCCCCGCATTCCGGTGGCTCCATCGTTGGCGGCCGCGTGCACCTCTGCTGGTGATCTGCTCCCCTCCCCCCTCCGCCGTTCCATAGTCTTGTTGTTGTCGTCGTCGTTGCTGTTGCTGGTGAAAACAAGAGTTTATGATAATTTCAATCGCGTGCCTTGTCGACGACGACAACGACGTCGGGCCACAGCACCGATATCCTGTACTGTTCAGGAGTTCACTGTGCGGTACTCTTTGCATAGATTGTCATGAATGAAATGCAAAACAGAGCGGGGGCTCGTGTGTGTCTGGCCAAGAGCGCGCGCGCCGCTTGCGCATTTCTGGCCAACGTTGGCCCCATTTGGCTGCCGCAGATAAGTAGTGGATAAGGAGCGTCATTTCTCCCCCTCCCCCCCTGAAATGGGGCCGCCAAATGCAAGTCAGATGTGAGGTCAGCATGTGTGCTTGTGGCCTGTGGGGGACTAAAGTGAAACCTTTTTTGCGGCCAAATTGACAGACACACTGTAAGGAGTGCAGTGATGACGGATTTTGAGGTGGGATACCACGAGGTTGTCTACTTGGGCCTTTGTCTTTTTTTTTCCTCCGGTTTGGAGTGTCTCCAGATAAGGAGACATGCGAAGGAAAGTTAAGCAATGGCAAAATTGGACAAAGAAGATTACATAAATGAAACTGAAACAAAGTAGATGGCGCCACAATCGCATTTCATTGGGAAATCGTTGAAACGATTCACTGTAATGCATCCTTCTTTGTATACCACTCCCAATTTGAAGCCAAAGGGGTGAAGTTGGCCCAGCTGAAACAGATTTTGGAATGGGATTCCGCAGGGTTGTCTAAGTAGGCAGGATACTCGAATCCAAGAGCTCGTTGATTGGTACATACACACGGCACATCATCCTTTCCATCTCACTTAGGCCCTCATGGTCGCATTGTGATGTCCAAAATTAGGGGCGAGGGAGTTTCTTTTCGCCCCACCTTCGTCAAACTAAGACTGGTCCAGACTTTTTTTTTATTAAGAAAACCACAAGTTGGGCCTAGTGGCTTGTTTGAATCGTCCTCTCCCTCGCAGGCATCTGGGGCTCATCAAATTTCAGATTGCATCGCTTATGGTAAGGGGTAAGGGGTATCCGAAGTGGAGGAAACATTCAAGCGCCTACTGAAAGCAACAGATGGCGCCACAATCAAATTCCTTTTTATGTTTGAAATTAGCAAAGTCAGTCCGCTTTGTACACCCAACTTTATGTAGCCAAAGGACAAGTGGTTCAACTGGGAGGGATTTTGGGAGACGGCCCTATGTTTCTACTTCAAAAAAAGGAGAACCTTTGAAAGGAACCCTTTGAAGCCAACCAGAGCTTTAAGGCGAAGATTAATTTAATTATGTGACAAGCAATTCATTTTCACACCACCAGATGGCGCCAAAATCGCATTCCATTCCACCACCAAAACAGATGAAAATATTCACAATCAGTACACCCTTGCCCCCCCCCCTCCAACAACGATGACCATAAAATGTCAATTGGAAGTGCTCCTCAATTGGTGTGGCGGCGGCGGCGTGCATGCAATTTGGTATTCTCTTCGGCATTGATTCCACATTCGGGCTTCGATTCGTTCACTGGTATGGTTCTCGTGTTTAGCGATACTGGTGATGGTGATGGTGTTGGTAGTTCTCGTGCCACAGCCGCCACACAAGAAGATTGTCAGCCCAGGCGCGCAGCATCGCGTCCTCTTCGCGGGGCGAATGTTCTTGGCCATCCCAAATACAGAGACGACTTTAGAGTTCACTCTGCATGAGCATGAGGAAGGACTCCACTCAGTCGCAGTCCAGAACAGTATCGGAATGCACGCTCAAATTGACTGGCATCAGCATGGAAACACAGCACTCACTCACTGAGTGGAGGGTCGCTGCAATTGTGGTGACTGCGACAACTCCAACAACTCTAGCAACTGTAGCGACGGCGGAGTTTGCGGCGGTTTGTAATAGTAGTGGTGATGATAGGTAAGTGGAGCATCGCTGTGATTTTTCCTGTCCTTCGTCGTACGTTGCCCATACGTGTAGGCAATAAATTTTCGTTGACTAATATGGCGAAGCATTAGACATGCCAAATGCCTAACGAGACAATTTGATCCAATTGCGGAACCGCCTGCTACCCCTTCTGGATGCAATTCAGATCACTATTCACGATCATGATGATGATCAATTGGGATGGGTAGAGGCTGGCAAGGGATCGCACACGACGACGCTAGACAGCTCTGCGGGCAGACTTGTCTGGATGATCAGCCGAGATGGGTGAGCTCCGAATTTGGCGACAGACTGTGATATTGTTGCAAACTTGTCGCATTCAAGTGTTAATCGACATCGGGTGAGGGTCAGGCTGTCGCTTTGGTAGATCTTGGGGGCACGATCGTGATCGTGGGTTCATGCCTTTTTTGGGGATGACGATCAGGAATCAATTCGGATTTGGTATAAAGCGGGTTTCGAGGGACCGCATTCTGATCAGTCCTTGAAGTCTGTTCCAGCCCCTTCTCCTTTCCTTTAAATTGATTCAGTGAGAATCGGTTCAATTTAGGAGATCATACAGTTTTAGTAGCCTTTTGAAGGATTTTTGGCAATTTTTACGAATCTTTCCAAGCACCTATTCTGTCTATTACCCAGAAGATCGGCAACGATGGATGATCATCAGTTCACTGATTTCAGCAGTATTTAAAAAATTTTTAAACTTTCCACTGTCCGATAGTCGTCCTCTCGTTGCTTGTTAGCAATTGAGGATCAGCTCAGGACTTTACTTTGTAGTTTTTAGAAAATGTTTGAGATCTGAAAGCACTTAAGACCCGCATGTTTTCCCATCGGTGAGGCCTAAATTTTGAAAGGTCGATATTCTGTTCCGGCTTCGGTCGATTTTTGAAAGTTTTCGACGTCTAGAATCAGCTCTTCTAATCGTCGTTTTAATTATTGGATGATGATCAAGGGTCCTTTCAGATTTTTGATCCATCAGACAGGAAGCGCACCCCCCATTCCTTCCCTTCTAGATCAATTATTTTTGTCCCACGATCACTGCATTTGGAGAGATCATGGGGCAGCGGTAGTCCTCGAACAATTTGGCGAGCATAGGTGAAGAAGGACCTCAATCAACTTGATGTGAGCAGTGGGAGACAACTACCGAGGGATCGTGCTGGTTGAAGAGGTTTGTTGGTTGAGGCAGAGTCCTCCCCGAACTGTAGAGTTAACAAAAGGAGAAGAAAGAAAAAAGAAGGCCATACCCTAACTGTAGAGGATCAACTCAATTTTCTATCTTTTTCATGGGTTTAAGGCCAGTTGCCAGTCTTGTCTTGCATTAGTCGCCTTTTAGTCTTCTGTTGTCTTCAGTAATCTTCCCTCTCTTCGCTAGATAGTCCTCGGGGCTCACATAAATTTCATAGGGCATCAGGTTTTGGTAGTTATTCCTCGTCTTTTGATGTCTGGAGCATCTTCATCCCTTCCTAGGCTCCATCCGCGTCAGTCCCTGTGACAAGATTGTTATCCGCCTAGCGATCAAATATCCGAATACTAGGGAAATCCTTTGTGTCTTGACACTTTTTCGCGAGTAAGTGCTAAACGGTCCATCGTCAGGTTTTAAGCAGCGTTGATCACCTTAAACAGCTCCCTGATCATTCCGAATGATCTCCCTCCTAGTGATCGTCTCACGTAATCGAAGCATTCCGTGTCACTCCTGCCGTGTCATAACCAAAGTGTTCACACTTTAGCGTCGAAGCCTCCAGGCGCTCATTTGATTGCAGACAGTCCTTGCTCGCCAGTTGATGCGCCACATCTCTTAATATTTGTGACACGCAACAGATCAGGAAATTGCTCTTGAGCAGCTTCTTCTTCCTGCACCAATCAACATCTGTGCAGGTGAACTTCTCGCTCCATTACCGCCCTAAGTGGCACTGACTACCGGTGATATGCATTTCGAATGCATTCGTTCTTCATTCCCGCGGACTGGCTGGCACCTGCTGCAGCCAGTCGCTCTATCTCGTGCCAAAGGCCCATTACGCAAACGCGACCGAGAATTTGTTACTGCCGACATCTTAATTATAACTCGCTCCTCCCGGGCACGTCCGCTCCACCGGACCAGCCCAACCCAGCACCAAGCGAATTCCACTCGTAAATCTGCATTCGTCCCCGCACATTAAAGTGTCATCTCGCTTTCCCTGGGCACTCAATGCGCCACGTAATTAAATCGAATCACCTTTAACAGCCTGCTGACGATCTCTAATCTTCGACGGACCGCGGGGCGCGCTCCGAACAGTCGCCGCTTGTGCCAGGCGATCTTTGAACATCTGCGCGCGCACACCACTTCCTGCTGCACATCCCTTAACACGTACGCTCTAATCAATTTCTGGCGGGAGCATCCTTCACCGGAGCGGGGCCAGTTCATGCAGCACACCGACAACGCATGTTCAACATCGGACGTGTTGTAGCAACAAATTCCGGAGTCTGGCTCGTGTACAACATTCCCAGGACAGATCACAACTCGTGTAAGAAACGTCTCAATGTGCCAAACACCTCTTGGGGGCGCTGCGCAGGCGCAGCCCGGCTAAGCCGTGCGCAATTTGCCAGCCGCATGTCATATCAATTTGTCACGCAAACTCCGAGCTTGTTCGCTCCGCGCCGCTGCGCCGCCACGGCCGCTCTCCCGGTGGACTTTCTCATATCAACAATAATTATTGTGCTCCTACATAACCGTAATTAATCGGTGGAGCCCAGCCGCACAGACTCAGCCGCCGCGCGCCGTGTCGTGCTGCCGCTGCAACTCACCGACTGGATTGGCCGCGATGAATCGCCTCTAGAATGAGACAAAGCTCAGCTCGACTCCAGCATCAGCAGCTCCGCCGCCTCCACCGTCGCCGCACTGACGTCGTCGCGGTCGTTGGGGCAGGGAAGAGATCAAAATAAATTCAATTGTGGCGGCGAATTAAACGACATGACACCGTGCCGCTTTGATTTATGATCCGAGATCGCAAAGTGACAGCGAACACGTTCGTGCCGCGGTCGCGCGACCGTGTGACGAGCCACGGGGCCACAAGGCCCTGCCACAGAGGAGGAAGTCTGTAACCGTGGCGAGGGTGTCCGCTCGGCCCGAGACATTGTTTCGCCAGATAACGATCGAATCTTCGCGGAACATTCATTCTCGCCGTGGACATACAAAGTGCGAACTATGAGCGCTGGAGTGCCGTCACCAGGAAACAGCGTCCCTGCCGCGATAAGACACTTCTATTATGTCTCCCCTTGCGCTCCGCCCTCACAGCGTGGCACCGTGGCAGCGTGGCGATCGCAGCCGATGCCCTCTGCCGGTGGATCTCTATTTCGTTTGGTCGATGATTAATGCCTACAAGTGTTCCACATTCCGGGTGAGTGCTGTGCCGCGGCCCGGCTTGCTGCACGCTGAGGGACGTCGGCCGGGAGTCGATGCCTATTTTGGCGGAGCTAATTGAAAATGTCCGTAGCGGCGAACACGGAACACGAGATGACTTTTTGTCGCCACGCTGCCTGGGTGGCGGCGGGAAGGCGGCGGCGGCGGCGAAGCGGTATCGTGCGCCGAACAACATCCATTGGTCGCAGGGGTTAATTACAGTCCCGACCAAGTGTTGTCTTGCACTCCTGTGCGCTCTCTCCCTCTCTGCCAGTCGCTGCAATTTACTGCCGCCATCCTCCGGCCCGAGGAACGGAGGAGCCTCCATCAACAGATCTTCAACCACTTAATCGGTAGTCGGCGAGAGCGGTACTCCGCGGCGCGGGAATCATCGAATTCCGTGCGTCGGAGATATTATTATTATTTAATGGTAGCATGGGTATAAATCATCGAATAATGGCACATGGCAGCGAGGCGCGGGATTGGGTTAATCTAGATCCGCGATGCAGGCGTGCAGCGGTCGTCGGCAGCAGGCAATCTGATCCTTGTGCGAAGCAGGAGTGCGCGCTCCAGTTGTCAGTGACTTATCGCGCTGGATCCAGGTTTGGAATGCACAGTGCAGCAGGGCAGCCAACGCACACTCGCTCGCTCTCGCCCTCTGCGGTGGTAGTGGCTTGGGAATACGGGGAGCGTCTTACAATTTGTAAGATCGCCGTCGATCTGATTTAGGAGAGTTTAATGGAATGACGGTCGGCGGTGGAAACTTGATGCGTTTTTGTGTGGGGGGATTGCATGCACGGTCTGGTTGTGGTATCGCGATGGCAGCTGGAGGCAGGAGCCCTGGAGTTCGTGAAGCTGATTGAATCCACAGTGGCAGTAGTGGATGGGGAGCTATGCTTAGGGAGATGATTTGTAGCTGAGCGGAATTTTGTGTGATGTGAACTTATACGAGGCAGTTGATGGGAGTTGGGAGACTGAAAGGAATTGAATTTTGGTGACAGAAACCTTTTCCTTTGATCATGATGAAATGAGGTTCAGCAAGGAGCTGGATCAGTCGAGGGGATCCTTTTCAGAGATATGTATATGCGTCCGTCGGACATTGGTTCCTAGAGTGATCCTTCCTCTTTTATTAAACATTTCGAATCATCATTCTTTGATCGACTTTTGCTTTTGTTCTCAATTTTATCATAAAAATCTTTGGAGAAGAAAAGTGTGCGATGAGTTATTTTGATTCCACTTTTTCGGAGTCATTCTAAGTTACATCATATCTATCAAAACAATGTTTTTCTGCATTCGCCTTCATTGCGTTTCAAATTAAAACATTTTGTATGTATATTTTCGGAGTAAAATTTTTCGGAGTTTTTTTAGGAGTCGCCATTTTTGATTGCTCCTCGTTTCAGAAACCCTTCTCAATGCCCTTCTCATAATTTCTTCAGTTGCCATTCACATATTCCTTTTTTCGGAGTTATTTACTTCCGAGTTATGCTTTTTGATATCATTTTTGCAGCCGTTCTTTTAAAAATCGTTATTTTTTCGAAGTCAACTGCCGTAAGGTTCGATTGTATGCAAGTTTCTCAGCGTCATTTTACTCACTAGACAGCGAGAAGTATCCTTAGTTCGGTGTTTTATGTCTATGCACTAAACATTGGCATAGTTTTCTCCACAAAACCGTGATCCGTGAAGTCAAGTTCCTCAAAGATTTACTATTAGGAGTCTATTTACCTGACAGAGTTCTTAATCTCCTAATCGTTTATGCTTGTGTCCTCCCACTCAATCTAGAGTATTTTTTCGGATTCCTTATTTTAAAGGTCAATATTCTTGAAGCTCTTTTGTTTAAATTGTTTCCGAATCAATTGTGCTTTCGGAATCGTCCACACTGGTTCATCATTTAATTTATCTCAATAGCAACCTTCTGGAAGTTCTTATTTTCGGAGTATTTACTTGTTCTCGGAGCTCTCCTGCCTTCATACCCACTTCTAAGCAATCCTCTCATCATTTTCGGAGTTCATTCTACAGCCCTTCTGGGAACGAGACTTGTTTAAGAGAGTACCTGTTAACATCGGCTGTTCCACTTCATTTAAAATCCTATACAATCTGGCTTGCTTCACACGCCTCTCCACCAGATCCCGTTCGCATTCTTACGTCCATCGCTATCTCACCCGCTTGACCTCTAGACAGAATTCCTCAACAGCAATCGCGTTACTCGCCACTCAGCTCCCAATACCACACCCTCTGGCATTAGAAACGAAGCCCACTTTCGGTGCAACACGATTCACCCGGTTAATTGCTTATAGTTTCTCATTCCCCTCCCCCCACCCACCCGTTCGCCGCACAGCTCGCGGAAGAGCTTCAATTAATCAGGAAGTCGAATTATTTTAATCGGTTAACGTGCTTTGAAATCGTTCCTGAATTCGCCTCTTTCTCTTGATAAATTGAAAGCGTGTCCTCGCCTGAAACATAATCCCTCGCAGAGAGTGGAGGCAGCACCCCCCCTCCCCCCGACTCACCCTGCGGCAGCTGTAGCAAGAAAACACTCTAATATGGAGTAATTGCGAGAGTAGCTCCGCACAGCACACAGATAATCATTACTCTTCAACACCACGCTCATGGATCTCCGACGCGACGCGCCATCCCAACAACATCGACGACGACGACGACGACGTGAACGATGCTGATGACGGCAACGGCAACGGCAGTGGCGGCGGGATGCAACCGATCTCGCGCTGACTGCCGCGCGCTCGGTCAAAAGACCAAATCCGAAGAGCATGTCAGAGACGAACATAATCGATGACCGCATTCGCCCGCTGACTAATGATCGATCCAGAAGCGGCAGTCAGCAGCTCCCCGGCACAGCAGCTGCACCAACAACGACGAAGACGACGACGACGACGACGTCAAAAGGAGCGAAATTTGTTTTTGTCAGCCGCCAGAAATTAGCCACAGAGAGAAGTACGAGCGCTACCCAGAGATGCCCGGCGGATGTGTGCACAGTCAGAGTCAGAGTCAGAGTCATAGACATCATGACCATACCGAGAGCGGCGAACGTGGCTATATCGCGCTGCTCCTGTACACCACCGCCGAGCAGGAGCAGCTGCTGCCGCTGAGAGGGTGTCAATGACGCTGCGAATACGTGCGACGATCTGACCGGGATGGCAGTGCGATTCCATGCAGATTCCGCCAAACCGAGCGAAATTGCAATTGAATCGTGTTGACGGCTTTTTGTGTGCCTTAACCCTAATGAGCTCTCACAGGAGTTATTCCCGCTTGTCGGCCGGTCGCTGCCTGCCGGTCGCTCGGTTTCGTGTCATTTGCTTGTGATTTGTTGGATGCGATTATGAAGACATGATACTGCGAGATACTATTAAAGGATTCTGTCCATTAATTAAGTGTAAGTCATGGTTGCCGTGGGGTTTTTCATATTATTTCGTCACGGAAGGTATGCTTCAGCTTCAGCTCCTGCGGCTGCTCCTGCGCTTGTGCCGCTCTCGTCCGCCTCGGCCGACGTCTGCGGCTTCGATCTAATGGACGGATGGACGGTGCGGTGCGGTGCGCGTTGTAGTCGGAGTTGTCGGACACGCTGTGATTCCCCATTCCGGTGGTTTGGGGGCATTTACATGATTGTGGAACCAATTTGAGTGCTAGTTGCGCTCCGAGGCAGCTGTTTGTCAATTAACCAAAAGAATATAAATCGATGCTGACAACGGGAAACAGTTATTAATTTGAGAAGTCCAGGTCTTCAGGATGTGCGGTGTGACGAATGGCTTAAGTGGGACGCCGGCGCTGATTGCGACTGATTGGTAATTGGCGGCGGCTTATTTAAAATCGTGCCGTCGTACTTGAAGGTGTGGTCTGATTGGAAAATTACTCCGGGCATAGAGGACTTAATCAACCTAAAGGATGATCTGATGGTTCTGGTAATCAGACGCAAATTTGCTGTATCAGTGATCGTGGAGAGTGGCACTACAGATCCAAAGTGGGACTACAGTTTAAAGCTGACGAGCATGCTTTTACGAACCTACAGTTTATTGTTGAGTGCAAACTCGATGAAAGTCACCAAGCGGAAAGAGGTAAAAAATGCTACATCTTCAGTTTAGAATTTGATTCTAGGATCTTCGGCGTGGGAGTCGACGCACTTACCCACAAACTCAAACTATCGACTTGCTCCTGACACAAAATGCATTTTTTTGTTTCCAGTTTTGGAGGTCATTTGCTACAACGCAACGTTTTCCAGTCAATCCTTGGAAAATGTTCCGTTTCTTCCCTCTTCTTTCCTATGCATCCGTCGCTTGTTGGAGTAAGCTTTTCCGCAACTGCTACTTTCACTGTTTTGGTTGCACAAAGGCTTTCCTATCACCTCTTGGTGCATTGCAGAATATCCCTTCTCTGGATCATGGTTAGCACAATCAAGGCCATCTTCCGACTAAAAAGAAGTGGTCCTTGGTTCAACTCGCACTAGAGCTTTGATGACCTCGCGCACCTCATCTCCTCTGACACTAGTGTCACGGACACGTCGTCCGATGCGGGGACACCAACAATTCAGTTGAGTCGTTCATACAATGTCTACTTCCCTGTTTCCAGGACTAGCCCTGGCCAGAAAGTATGCCAGGAAGGGAATGTACTCGAACGGCTCCAAAATTTCCTGGAAATGGGGCCGTCTTCCAAAATGACAACATTAGACTTCACACCTCTTACGGTAAAGTCTCGTAGGTATTCCAAGCGGAAACTTTTGAGATCATAATGGCCACGAACTAGACTGTACAGAATAGGTAGAAGGGGCAAAGTATCTGCGTCTATAGCGGCAACTCTGCTTAAGCCCTTACTTAACCATCTAACCACTTTCAGGACAGTACAGGAATGCAAGTGTTCTCATAATTTGGTCGGCAGACTAAAGTCGCTTAAATTTGTCTGGGTCCCGGGACACCACTGAAAAACAAGACTACCGATGAACCTGCTAGGCAAATATCATAGGGCCCGACTTTTTATTTACAATTAAAGTGTTCCTTAATATATGAATAAAGTGCATGAAAAAAGGGCCAGAGCCCACTTTGGAATTGCCCGCGATTGCTTAAGCCTTTCCTCAACCCTCTAACCACAAGATAGAACAGGAATACAAGTCTGAGCGCTTCAGTGCATTGTTTCTCAACATCCTCTTCGTTTTCGAGCCAATATTGTCCTGCCTTCGATTTCCTCTCTTCATAGCCTCTAAGTCAGCTTGCCTTCATTCATTCTCTTTTCCAAGCCTTTTTTAGAAATTTTCTTCAAAAACCAATTTTTTGGCAAATTCTTAGTTCAAGGATTTTTTACCTTTTTGGACGATCCCTCTCAAAAGAACTCTTTTTATAATCCAACAAGCAACACTGAGCATTCTTGTAGGATTTGCAAAGTTAGATCAATTCTGAAGCAGCTTGGAAGATCAGTAGTAGGGAAGGAGGGACTTGGTGTCACAGCCAACTCAGTGTCTGTTCCAATTCTCAGTCGTGGTCATGTAAGTTAGGTAATGACCGAAAGAATAATATCGCGATTATCAACTGCCAAGATGAAACTTCTTTCGTGTTGCTGCGGGAGTTACTCGCAGGGATAGCGTGAGAAAGGTGACAGTGCGGAGGGAGCTTAATGTCGAGAAGATAATTTTTCAGACGAAAACAGCGTGTGGCTCTTGATGGTTCGGCCACGCGGCACGATGTTCCCTTCTTCGAGTTTTTCGAGACGTGCTTCAGATGAAATTTCGTCAGGTAGACGACTGCTCACAGACCCAGGGCGAGGTGGTTGGATCAAGTCCTTAAATTATCCGTTTTCGCTTGAGAATATCGAATGATAAATTATAGTAGATGGCGGAAAATCAAACGGCCTGGAGGTCTCTCGTGAATGCATTGCCAACGCGACTCATTTAGTGAACCACGCTGGCCACTGAAAATCATTAACATTTTCAGAGTCTTAACAGGTTTTTCTTCTTAAAACCTCGAACAATCTGTTCCTCTATTTTGAAATTCTTTCTTTACGATTTTCGAATTTTGAAGCTCTTTTTACCAGTACTCCCTAATGAAGTTGCGGTCCTCATAACTATGTTTGAGCAGATTTAGAGTGCAACTTGAGTCTAGAAACGGCCAACAGCGAAGCCTCACTCAAAAGACCAATGCATTAGCCTTCTCCTCTGCCTCTATTCCGAAACCTCCAAACCGTCTCTTAGCCATCTTGTCTCAGATGCCTAATTCTATTAACTCATCTAATTTTTGAACTCCAACTTAATTAGGCATCTCCTCTTAGAGTCGATTACGTAGTCATTATCTTTAAAATCCCGAATCTCATAGTCCAACTATTTAATTTTTTCTTCATGGAGCCACCTTGGAATCTCCCTACTAGAGTCCGTCCTTTTAACGAGTTTCTACTCCAAAACACTATTTCGGAGCCGTGGTCATTCAACATATAATTTCTTCTTAAAATATTCCTCTTGGAATCCTTTCTTGATCCCAAACTCTTCACGTCTCTCTCGTATGGAATTTTACTGACCGGAGTCCAACGTTTTCAATTCTCTTTCTCGGAACCGTTCATCTCCCTGCTTTTGTTAGTTTTCTACTTCAGACACAACTCCTGTTTGAGATTCATTTTGTTAGCGCTGCCTTCAATACAAATAGTTGGTCTTCCTTTAAAGGTGTTTCCCCTTCTGTCGCTAAGTGTCCATTGAGATGATCCTCAGGACACGCCAATCCCCGGTATAGGCCTTTGAAAATTAATTTTCCTCTACCAGAAAGAAGCCCTTCAAAGCTTTCCATGCCTATGTTGTTGGTCAGGGTACAGAGCACCGCAATCAGTAAATCTCTTCCACATCCTGTGCATTTTGAGCTCCCCTGATACAAAATCCCTTCCAGAGTTAATTAAGGTTTGCACCTCTTACTCACAGGAGTAGAGAAAATCTCTTCTTCTCTACAGAATACTGAACGTTTAGTAGGTACGTGCAACGACTTTCACACAGAAGGTCTCAGTATCAGTTCCTGAACTTATGACATCAAATTGCTGACAACTCTCAAAGTGCTCTTCAAATTACGACTTTCTGAGCCAAGCCATTTGCAGGTGAGAGGGCAACATGAGTAATTTTTAAAGAATCTAGGCAAAATTTTGCGTGCGATTCTTGGTCCTGTTTGCGTTGATCGCATCTGGAGAAGAAGATTTAACGACGAACTCTTTGGGCTGTACAGCGACATGCGCCTAGTCAAGCGTTTTGGATACAACGCTTAAGATGGCTAGGCTATGTAGAGCGCATGGACACCACTGCTCCGGCCCGAAAAGTCTTCGAATCTGAGCCACTGGGGCATCGCAACACAGGACGGCCTAGGCTAAGGTGGCGCACACAAGTGAAGAACGACCTCAACCAACTTGGAGTGCGCAACTGGCGGCAGTTGGCTTAAGATCGTGCTGGCTGGAGGGGCATGTTGGTTGAGGCCCAGGTCCACCTCGGAATGTAGTACCACAAGAAGAAGAAGAAGGCATTGGTACCTTGTTGTTTCTAGTGCCACCCAATTAAATTTTTCCCTCCTAACATGGAATGGAGACGTTATGACTACATCAAGGAGCAGGTCTCTTAGATGTACTCAGACACAGAAGCCGGTAATAAGGCAGCTGATGTTCTTGTGAAAGAAGAAGTTGTTATTGCCCCAACTCTTAAACTACAATAGCTCACATCACAACTGGTTGATCGCCGAAAACAGATGACATTAAGAATTAAGATTGAGTGATGGCGCTTCTTAATTAGAAGTGGAATTGGACGAAACATGTCCAGGACCAGAAATAATAGCACAAAACTCACAGTATCATCGGGCCCCGTAAAGAGGCGCTTTCGTCGTTTTCTGTAGTTCCAATGGGTCACAATCGTCTTTGGTATCACGAAAGCACAGGGTATGGTGAAGAAGAGAAACTTAAGGATACTCCTCACTACCCCTCCCACTGTCCAAGCCTAACTCCAATTGACCTGAGATTCTAAGGGGGACTAGGTCCAGGTCCACCCCGGACTGTAGCGCCATCCGAAGACAAAGGGGGACTCCATCTTTACGATCTGCAAGTCGTTTCAAATAATTCTTTAAGCTCTATTTACATATTTCTTAGATTGACACGATGGCTGGACAAACCTGACCGAAAAGAAAAAATTGCTTCCTCTTAACTCTGACCAGACAAATGGTCGCAGTCCTAGGTGAGATATGATCGTCTATTCCTCACTTAACCACTCAAAGATGTTTCCCCTTGAAGTCGCCATAAAACTCTCGTTCAAACAACCAAAGCTGTCCCTCCTTAAAGTCGTCCATCTCAAGGCCATCATTGCACGTCCTCGGTCTCCTTTCCAGATGTTTCATTTCAAAAGTCCTTCTTCCCACATTCCTAGATCGCGTATGGTGAAATATTAAAACTTGCCCAATCTTCCACTCTATCCATCTTCCCCCCCATTTCGCGGCCCCTTCCCCGCACCATTCTTTTCATTCCCAATATAAATGAATCAATTCTTCCGTCATGAAATGCATTTCAAATTACCCAACCTGCCGACAAGATCGCCATCACGCACCGTAGATCTCCGATCTCCCAGCAGACCCGTGCATTCCAACAAGCCATTCCTGACAGAGTTTATGTCTTCATACCACCACCAGTCCGAGTGGAGCGGCCGCTCTCATGGCGCAACCACGGGCCGGTTCCGCATCCCAGTGACACACAAAATGCTCTGTGCCCACAAAGCATGCATTTTTATGACCACCTCTCCATTGTCCTATGCTAATTTTATGTCCTTTGTCGTTTGCCTTTTATGGCCGCGCGGTCGCGTTCGCGTCGTTCTTTTCGGTTTTATTTCTGCCTCCGTGGTGACGGTCAATCGGCGACGATGTCATGCGACAGGAGGAGAGCCCGGCTCGGACTCAATTGCGGCCCGCGAAATGGATTGTTAAGTGTTGATTTGTATCCGGACGTGTTGGCGACTTTGCGTGTTCGTTGGCGCGCGAATTTCGGGACAAATATGGTGACACGTTGGTTGGGGCGACAACAATTCGTCATTTTGTTGTGCAATCATGTAAAACACAGCTCACGGTGGACAAAGCTGTTGACTGGCGGATCTGGCGGCGCAACACCTCACGACATGGCAGCTGTCGATGTTGTGACGTGCGGACAACACTCTGTGTCGAGACAAATCGATTGAGAGCCGGCGCTGTCAAGAGATACGCAAAATCAATCAATCTTCGGCTGGGTGATGTGGTGCTGATGATGGGCATCTCGACGGGAGGGGGAGGGAGGTGGGCGGCTGTGAGCGTGTCTTGGGAGAATCTTCAGGAGATTGGCGAGAAACTTTGTCTCTGCCTGATGGAAAGGAAGTGACCACTTTTGGCCTCTCCCCATATGTCAGACTTAAACCTGACAGCAGCCATCTCGGTAATGGATCCTCTGGCCATTAGCCGTCACCTCGCCAGTCACCGGAGCTCTCCCTCGCAGGCATCACTTAAGCCTTATCCGCCCCGCAATCGACGTCGTAAAATCAAGACTGCCACCAATTTGATTTGTTCGACAGCTCTCAGTGACACGGATGTCGAGCAAATCCCATAAACACTCCGCCCGCTTACGTCCAACGTCCTGCCGCCTCGCCAGTCGACAGCGTGCCGCTCCCAGGAATTTCCATTAGCATTGCTTAACATATCCCACCCAGCGGCGGCGGCGGCGCGTCGCTCGTTGCTGAGCTCCTTCTCTGGCACCTACAAGACAAATCAGATCGCATTAGTTCTCGATTAGAGTGCCACTGCAGCTTCCACTTTCTCCAAACGGAGGCACTGAGACGCTGAGGCCCTGACGCGCGCTGGCTATCATTATCGCACTTAACCGAGTTTATGATTTCTAGCCGCTCTGCCGCTGTCCCCGTGGCGTCGTCGACGGGAGCCGTGTTCCTCATGCAGATTATCTCGCATGTGGGCTGGGAGTTGAACTGACCGCGTTTCGGTGCGACGACGAGGAGGGGAGGGGGGGTGGACGGTGCTACCCAGCTTCCGCAATGGAGACTACTGCTGTCTGCCTCCCCAGCACGAAACAATAAATACCGTCGTTTACATTTGGACACTCGACCAGACCGCAGCGTGGTCCATATGGCCTGGTGTGGCCTGGCGTGGCGTCGTCGTCAAACTGCCCAACGGCCGAACATAACCATAACACTTGGAAGCAGCTGGAATGTTTCATTGAAAAGTCAAATGCAATGGGACCACCGTTCGTTGTCACCATCGCCAGGTTGCCGGGCTGCCAGGTTGGCAGTTGCCACACCGGTTTCCAAATGGAAACCCAAAGACGACACCCGCCTACATCTGATATGTGCGCTGTCCGCCCGGTCGACAGGGAAAGAGAGAGAGAGAGTTATAAATATGTATGGCCGCGCACATCGGGTCCATCAAGCGGATTCCTTGAAAGACGACCATGTTCAGGCGTCTCTCGGTGTCCGCTCGCAGCGGCGACGACAAACTCCCTGCCAGTAGAGAATTTCAAGCGAGATGCCCCTACACTCGGACAGGCGCTTACGGTACACTCGGCGTCGCGGCAATACCAGTAGCCATGTCGGGAGGCGATTATAATATATTCGCCGTAAACGACGAAGAGGATGGCATCTCGTCGCCGCCGCGCCTCAGCCTCCTCCATCCCCTGTAGGAAGATGAATTAAGTGAATTCTCCTCCGTTCACGGCAGGCAAAGACAGACGACGACGACGCTCTCTCCGCCGAGTGTGTGTCCGCTGGCACCACGAATAATGTCAAAGCAAGGGTCCTCGTGTTCCTTTCATGTTTAATGGACCAAAGGCCCAAAGTGCAGAAGTTATTGGGTGTAACTCTGGGCACCTCCTTAGCGCACCTCTTTGGTCCGTGGCTGGCAGCCTCCGGCTCTCTTGTGTTCGATTGTGCGGCCTTTTGAGTGCAGAATGCGCCGTGTGCGCTATGTGCTGAGCGATGGAGAGTGGCGGCAGCGGCGCGGCGATCTACCAAGACCGGCCACTCTCCCGAATGGGATTGCGCCCCCAGAGACAATGAGAACGGGAACAATGCAAATGCTAGAGATATTCCTCTTATGCACTCCTTAATTGCTGTCGAAGTCGGTGGAGGTGTGCGGCGACGACGACGGTGTGTGTGCGGTGCGCGGCTGGGCGAGTGGGTGCAGTCTCGGACGCATCGGCATTTCTGGTTGATCCGAAAAAGAGAGAGATTGCGAATTAAATAGGTTATCGGCCATCGCCGTGGAATGGGCGAAGGCTTCGGGAGATAAGTGGAGGTGGTGGCCGCTTTGCGGAATCTGGAAGTTGGACATGACGGAAGCTGCTGTGCAAACAATGGCTCAAAGGTATGGCGTGAAAGTGCTTGCTAAGAGGAAGGTTCGCTACTGGAATTGGAGTACTTGTCGAGAGTAGTGTCAGAAGAGGTGCTGGAGGAAATTTGGAAACAGGCTTTGAAATGAATTTGGAACCCGCTTTTGGTCAGAAAAGAATAGCTAGGGGTGTCAAAAAAATCACAAATGAAAACTGAACTCCAGTTCAGTTAAGTAGAAGTTTCTGGGTGCAAAATTCAGTCTAAGTTATAGTCTAGGCTTAGAAATATTCTCTGTAGACGAATTAAAAAAATTTGAGGCATATATCCCCAAATTGTTCCTGTTCGAACATCATTGTCATCTAAGCAAATAGGCAGAATGGGATCATATCAAAAAGTTTGCGGCAAAATTTTGGGCTGCCATTTGACTACATTTGCTTGTCACAGTCACACAGTATCTCCAACATTGATTTGGTACAAGTCTTATAATTTAGAACAAATCTTAGAATTTTGTTTGCATACCCCTCAGCATTCCAGAGATCATATCAAACAGTAGCCTTGGGGGTTCCTTTTTGTAAGTGCTTAGCTCTAGAAGTGGTCACAGTGGCAAAGTGGATAAGCGCGTCGACCCACACGCCGAAGGTCAAGGTTCGATTCCCGGCCAGAACACCTCGCATTTTTTTACGGCACCACCCCCTTCGAGTTATTGACGACACTCAAAGCGTATCAATTGTCTATGAAAAGGTTCTCAAATCACGCAGTTCGGAGTCGGCAAAAAACTGCGGGCCCCTTCTACTCGTGAGAGAACAGCAGCACGCACAATATGCCTAGTTGTTGTATAAGCTAGGCCCTGGTACTTGTGGACTGTAGTGCCACTCATTTATTATCATTATTATTTCTAGGAGCAATATAGGTCCAAGAATATGTTAGATTTCACAGAACAATACTTGTCCTAATAGTTGCAATAGCAAGTTTGGATTGAAGGAGTGTTACATGTCCAGAACTAATTAGCGCAGCTCATCCTTGAATCCACATACACTGTGGAAACGATTTGACGAAAGAACAACAACAGAAAGCATGTAACTAAAGGTGAGTAATTCACCAGTGGTGTATAATATACAGGCGTGGTGCCAACTTACACATATGCTAAGCAGATGCAAGTGGATCTATTCCAAGTACGTGACTTTGGACGCAGCTGGATCAGCAGAAGCAGTAGCGACCGTGTCTTTTACTTGTGCCACATCAGCTAGAGTAGAAGCGGAAGCAGATGCCTTGGCGTTTGGCTTATAAGATTTCTTCGACATCCTTTTTTTCGGAAGCAGCAGCTTTGTTGGCATGGCGCCCCTAAGGCTGTACCAAAAACTCTTTTGCCTGGATGCCTCTGATGCCCTTTGCTTTGTCTTGGACATCCACGACTGGCTTTATTCTTTTCTAGCTTGACTTCCTCTGACTTGACTTCTTCCAAAATTTACCCTTGGCAGTTTTGGCCTCATTAGTGACAGTTCTTGGTTTTCTCAACGACAAACATTGCGATTGGCGTTTGATCGTTACCAAGCCTTGCCGTTGGTGATCTTCTAAGTCTTCAGTAGCACTAACAAGGCAATCCCTGTTGTCCCCAATCACTTCATTCCAGAGAGATTATATTTATTGAAGCCTCTCAGACTCTACCTACTTCCTGATACAACTCACAAAGTTGTTTCTTTCTCCTCCATTCACCTTCCTCACAAGCAGAACCATATATCCGCCGAAGAACTCTTGTCTCAAATCCCTCCTCCTTCCATTCACTTATCGTCCAGCTTTGGGCTATACCTGTAACAAGACCAAAACTGTGACGGATGTGGATCCTGTACTGCACAATTTAATCGCTTTAAGTTTACAGTTTGGCGATTGAGTAGCACGTTTGTATTCATTAAAATTGATTTCTGTTTGCGGACGTTTAAAGCGAAGGTGGACTTGTGAATGTAGCAACGTGCTGTGGCTGTCGTGTCATAGTTGCTGAGCCCATCGACTCACACGCCCATGATCCAAGAATAGATTTCGAGACTAAAGTTGTGGCAATTTTTTCATTGCAACACCTCTTTAAAGGAGCTGACGATACACGAGAGTTCGCTGTTCGGAGTCGGTAACAAACTGTAGGTCCCTCTACTTGTGAACTAAGCACGCAGACATGAAATTGCTTGCTTTGGTCCCATCTATGCCGTAGTGCGGCCCAATTTATTCACGAAATCCATCTTTTTACGTTGGAGGTTTGGACTCTAAGCGAACTGCGATCTGTCTTCAAGTGAGGAGTTTCGATGTTTTTTGAACAGTTCACATTTGCACTTTTCAAGCGTCGCAACTGCTGTGACGAGAACGGGTGACGATGTGGATGTCAATTCCACAGTCAAGCAGATAATGTCTATCTTACTCACAATTCTTTCCAGTCCTACAAAGAAGTTCCAGTCCAACTTGTCAGGGCATCTCTTTCACAAAACTCGAGACTGCTTGCCAACAGATCGGAGGTCCTTTAATCCAACTTAATGGGGTTCTGCCAATTTGTTCAGATTGTCTGATAGGTTTTTTTCTGGATCCCAAATTCTGCAGCTAGCTCAAAAAGTTCTTTGAGATGGAAGCTGTCATCGATGAGGGGTGGCGTGTTTCGAGTTGAAACTCGTTGGCCTCTTCCAGGATCTGCCTCAGCTTGAAAGTTGGCCTATAATCGATTTACCTAGGCGTATGCTGCACTGGTACATTCCGAGCGATCCAAGACGGCAGTAGACGTTTCCTCAGTACAGCATCTTGTTGGCCATTTTTATCAGGTACCATTTTAAGATCTTGGACGGGAACAGTTTTTACTTGTACAGGGCATATGGAACTGATATTACAGGGGTTGGGCATGCCCTTGTCCTCCCAAATTCAAATGATGGTCTTGTGCAGGCTACTCACCAGGCTAACCCCGCCGCTTTCAAACATTTTCGATGAAATGTCATCCAACATGGCGAGTCTGTTCTTTTGGAGATTTCTGACAAATGTGCCAGCTTTTGTGGTTGTTGTTGCTTCAAGTTCTTCGATTCGTCATGGTCCTGCACATTAGTCAGCAGGAAATGCAGGTTAGTAACTAGATATGTTGTACTGGGTCATAATTACTTACAGGACTTCATCTACTCAAACTTCTCCATATTTTCTGATAGTCCAACTTGTCCTTGACAACAGCAGTGCCCAACTGAAAACGTCTCACAATTCTGGCCACTTGCAACAATTTGTAAGGTTAAGGCCTAAAAAATTCTCCTTAAGGTACAAATTGTTCTCGAAATGTAAATTTTCCTTCCAACAGAAAGCCATCCAATATTAAAAGCGCGCCCCAATACCACAAAATGCCACAAAACACACCCAAACATCCTTCAAAAAAATTAGTGCTGCCAAATCACAACTCCCTCCCAATCAGTTAATTTTCACAAATGAAACCCGTGTGTACACTTCTCATGATAAAGTGAATAATAACTTACAATTAGTTAGCCACCAGTTGTGAGCCAACTCCCGCCAGGCCAGCGACCATTTAGACGTGTTATTCGCGTGCTAATAGCGCTGCCCAATCGTTCACTGGCCATTTTGCCTCAGCGATCACCGTTCGGCGGTCTGGCCTTCTTGGCTTTTGTTTCCTTTTTGTTCGCTTTTTTTTTTTGTCTTAAACCGAAATGTTCACAAGTCAATTTTGAGTAATAGATCAGATAGAACCGCGCTACGTACACCCCGGACGGAGGACAGAGCGTAGTACAGCGCCAAAGTGATATTTTACTTACGCTTTTGACAATCCAAGTAATTTATTGCCGCCATTCAATCCACCCTGGGCAGCGGCAAGACGACGACGACGACCCGTTCCCCGGCTGATATATGTATCCACGGGCCGCAAACGGATTGAATGAATGAACGAAACCGAAGTTCCAGCGACAGACGACTCGCGTCCAAGTGCGCACAACTGCAATGTACCTGGCGCGGAACAGAGATTTATGCGAATGGGAACTGTTTGGCATCACCTGTAATTTATTGGCGCGCGGCTGTTTCACGCATCAGTGACAGGTAGCGCCTAATCTGGCGGAGTTCGCTGGTGGAGCCGGAGAAATCGTTGAAATCGGAGAAAAATCGCAGAAATCACGTTACGAAGAGTGGCTGAGGCCCGCAATTACGTACGCGCACCACCACCGCGCCGGGAGGAGCACCGAATGCATGGCGGCGCTAGACAGATGCTTGCATTCCGCGAGAAGCCCCTCAAGACAATCTCATTGTAAAGTTGTTCAATTAGTTTGTAACACACGAGCTCTGCTCGGGCAGCAGCTGCGCAGTGGCGGCATTTGCGGTGGCGGCAGTGGCTATCGGCAGTTCCCGGCTATCACAGATCTCAGCTGGTGATATGAATCGGGGAGCAAAAGGCTTGATTATGGGCTCGGAAGCGAGTGGCGAGGGCCCGCTGAAATCAAAATGCCATCGAAGGGGACTGGGAGCCGCAGCCCGGGTGTGGGCAAATATGTCGGGCCAAGAGAGCGGCGCTGGCGGTAATTAATTTCTGGCAGACTTGGTCCACCAGCCCCCGGCGGGATATATATTTTGCTGGAAATAAGATTAGACTCCACACACGGCTGTGGGGATGGGTGGGTGTGTGTGTATGTGTGTGATTTGGACTTGGCGGTGCACTCAGGTGGCTTGTTGCGTTTGCGAATCGAGTGCCTGGGGGTGAGTTAGGTTTGGCTGGGAGTTGTGATTGGTCGCTCTGTGGAAGTACTATCTGTTGAAGTTTTGTATTAAATGGCTGGCGATAAGCCCCTCGGGGGATGCCAAGCCCAGGAGAGAGATAGATTGGAACAATCTCCTATCGGGTGGTCAGCTGCACACATGCGACCCCAGAGGACGGAACTCCGAGAAAGTCTGCGAGTGCTTACATTTGTCAGGTGGTACAATCGAGCTTATCATGCCCAAGATGGCGTTGAGTTGCAGACACGAACGTGGTGTAGCGCATTTATATTCGCTGCGTTGCTGAGGCTTAAGCATGCGAAAAACGTTGGCCTATTTTCCGTCACGATTTGCCTCGTTGCGATTGTTTTTAACGCTTTTTAGGACTTTTTTGTTGATAGGGCACGTCAACAAATACTCGTGATCATATCAAAATTTACGTTTGAGGATTTTGATAGGTACAGTCGTGACAAGAGTTTCCTAGAAACAATTGTGTGACGATGCACATGTGCACATTGCGACCGTGATACTGGATGTTAGGCAAAAGTATTGAAGGACTTTTTTCACGCATGTGTTATCGAGAAACGAATATTATGTGTCAGTTGCCTTTCGCCGACAGATTTTTGATGAAAGTTTCGTGACGATTTTGTGACGTTGGTTATAAAACGGATCAGTTTATAACGAAAGTGATTTTTAAGAATGTTCTTGACAATATTAGAAGAACCTCTTTAAAAGCAACAATTTCGTGACGCTGATTTCGTGACGAGAACCTCGTGATGAAAATTTGAAAACGATATTCTCCTAAAATTGCCTATGTAAAGCCCATTTTAATTTCGTGACGCTTTTATCGTGACGATGGCTTCATGACATTCGTGGTTTCGAAATTGTATAAGCCCTATCTTCCCAAACATTTATAAAGAATAAATTGCCTTAAGAAGCTAGGGCTCTTAGTATTACTCGAAGAGCAACAATTTCGTGACGATTTCGTAGGGCTTTTCTTCTGATTGAGACGTAAGCCACATTTCCTTTCTGTTTATCGATACAAAACTCGTTTTCGTGACAAGTATGTGATGCTACCGATTTAAGACACCTGAGTATCAATCAGACACAAATTTTGGATTTAAGGCGCTTATTTTCAAAAAATATTTCCGTAACGAAAATATCGTGACGGTTTTCGAGTTCGTGTTTATTATTCCTACTAGAAAAGATGGCATTCCCAAAACTTTAATTTTGGTACATATATTCGTGACACTAAATTCGGGACAGTAAATTTGTGACACTAAATTTGTGACTCAAAATTCGTCACACCTTATTCGTGACGCTATATTCTTTTAACTTAGTCCATGACAATGAAGTCATGGAGCGAAATTCGTGACTCTAAGTTCGTGACTCTAAATTCGTGACACTTTATTTGTGACACTAAATTCGTGGCAATTAATGCAAGACACAAAATTCCTGACACTTACTTCGTAACACGTGACACTAAGCAGCAGAAACTTCTAGGTAGTCAAGAACCTAGGATCCGCGGTAAATAGGGACAACAACATCAATACCGAAATCCAATCGCTTCTTTGGGCTCAAGAGGTAATTGAGTAACAGAGCCCTCTCTCGAATGACAAAACTCGCTTCGTACAACAGCTTGAACGTCCCAGTCATCCTTTAAAAGCGGACCTGGAAGCCCTTAGCTTTTTTGAGAGAAAAGTTCTTCGTGCGATTAGTTCTGTTTCCGTTGATGGCGTCTGGAGGAAAAGACTCAACTACGAACCGCAAGGGCGTCTTCGGATATAACGCTTAAGATGGATAGGCCATGTAGAGCGTATAGACACAACTGCCCCGGCCCAAAAATTCTTCGAATCCGAGCCATTAGGACAATGCAACAGAGGATGGGCTAGGAGAAGAAGACGCAATTGGAGAAGGACCTTAACCAACTTGGAGTACACAATTGGAGAAAGCTTGCGATAGAGGTCCTGCTAGGTAAACAAGCATGTTGGTTCAGGCCCAGGTGAACAATAGGCTGTAGCTCCAGTGAAGAAGGAAGACAAATTTCGTGACTTTATATTCGTGACAATAAATCTCACGCCACTGAATGCCTGACACCAACTTCTTGAATTGAATTCGTGACGCTAAATTCGTGACGCTTAATTCGTGACGCTAAATTCGTGACATGAAGTATTTGACACTGAATTTGTAACATTAATTTCGTGATTCTAAACATACCGTCGCCTTCGTAACGCATGATGTATGGCTGTACATTTCTGCAGCTATACTCGTCACTCCAGTCTAGTAATAGTAAATTCGAAACAACAGTTAGTCACGCCAGGCTTCAGAATGGGGACTTAGGCTAGTATAGCATGACACTCTTCGATTTTCGTGATATTAACTACGAGACGTCAATTTCGTAACGCAGGATTCTAAAAGTAAGTTTCTTGATTCTTGACGCCGCTGCTTCTCATGAAACTATAACTCAAAGGGGCATTGTGACGCAAGATCAGTGATATCTTTTCTCGTCAAACTGGTCACATGATGATGCAGTCGTTACATAGCCTTACGAGTATTGAAGGAACTCTATGTCTTCGTACAGTTTTTGGAAGTCGAAGCTATATCCTCTTAGTGCCTGCACTTGTCAGAACTTCGCTAAGGAACGAATAGCCCCGATTGCAGAGTGAATGACTGATGTCGTCGTACCTCAAGTGAACACATAAGACCCACACAAGAAACCGAATATCCCCTCATGAAGCAGATCTACGATTGCCTCCAGCATTCATTCGGCACCCATGCAGAGGAACTGCATTAAACTCAAAAACCCGTCATAAACTTTGCTCCACACGAAGTGATGTCAAAACATGGTTAAGATATCAGCAACCAACTGGCATCAACATAAAACACCACTCGCCAGCCAACAAGAGCTTACCGTAAATTCGCTCCCAAATCATGTGCGACCGCGGCCATGGCCCGCCACCGTCCTAAGTGAGCAGAATGTATCTGCCGAAGGTGTCATTCGAAAATCTCGTATTTTCTCAACTGCGCGTAAATTTTCTTTTCTAATTTCCGCGATAAATAATCGTTAAGCTATCAACATCCACCTTGCTGGCGAAGTGCACTAACGTTTGCACTTTACGACGCGCGAAGCGTTTCACAACGCAAGCGGCAGTGCTGCTGATCCATATTTGAATGTCATAATTCTGTCGCGCTACCTCACTGCCACTGACAAACTTGTTTACGCGGATAACTGGCCTCGGCACACATGGCCGGACGCGTATGCCCCTTCGACCCATTTTCGACGCGATTTTCCCACACTTAATCGCGTCTTCGCGCAGCCACCTCGCGCCGCGATTGGTCATTCAGCATATTTGAGCACATAACTCATCAAATTAATTAACCGCCGCCGTGCCGCGCCGCGCCGCGCCTTACGTCTTCCCGGTACCGGTACCTGTTCGTTCAGTACGCATCGCGCAAACGTGACAATTTCATCCGCACAGACGTCGTTGTCATCGTCGTCTTCGTTGTGTGGCGCGCCAACGTCGCCGCTGCTGCTGCTGTTGATGATGATGATGCTGCAATTTGTCCATCCCAGCGAGTCTCTGCGCCGCGAGATGAGATATACTCCCCGTCGTCGCCACCCAGCCGCTGAAGCAGACCAGGCGAGGTGAGAAGAACCAATTAAAATGCAGATACTCCGCGCTGTCGCTGCAGGGTAAGTATCTATAATCTCACGGCAATTAAAACTCTAAACGAGAATGTCGTTAATTTGTTTGATTATTTTTTATCGCTTATCGGCAATCGTCTCGAATCGATAATTTCGTTTTGATTGAGGCGGCGGCGGCGGTAGCGATGACAGCCCACTATCTTTGGCCATTTTGCGAGCTGTCCACACTCGACCGTGGAGACGACTCTAATTAGACAGGGATGCGAGCCCCAGAGAATCGCTGTCCCCGGGAGAACCAGTATCTGGCATCCGTCGCGTAGAGCGCAAAGATAAACGGCGGCAATTAAGCCGAACAGTAGGTCCTGCAGGAGAGAGGGGGGAGGCGGTGCACGGCCATGTTAATGGAGGTCATTTAAAGGAGAGCGGATTAATGGCACAGTAAGCACACGCGTCGTTTGGATTCATTGCTCATGTTTACACAAATTCTGGGGAGCGAGTCGCTTCCTTGTGGGGATGAGTGCTGCGCACCAAGCCTCTGTCAGCGAGATGCACTGCACTGCGCAATTAGCCGCAAAACGTGAGCGCGTCTGTGTCGTGGCGGCAGCGGACCTTAATGGTGTTGCGCTTCTGTTTTTCGGTTACCCTGCCGACAGCCACGTCGTCGTCGGAGGGGGCCGGACGCACCTGCTGCCTAATGAGACCTAGTTTATGAGTTTAATTACTGCAACTGAGTTAAATCTACGCGAACGCTGCAGGACGGGCTATCATCCTGAAGTGCGTTGCATCGATAGGCGCTGCTCGTAGATGGCGGCGGCGGTTGCTTGCCAGGATTTTGTACTTATTTATGGTTATGTTCGACGTACCGCACCGTTTGGGGTTTGCATGCGGCGGGGGCCTGCGGGTTAGACGTGTGTCCAGCGGGGGGCTTTCTTTTGATGTCCCGATGGACGTTCAACGCCTCGTTTTGGGCAGTTTAAGGTCTTGAGATTGATATTATGAAGCTCTCAGACAATTCGCAGGCATCCGCATTCAAACAGAAGTCGGTCAGAAATCTTGAACAAGTCAACAACCGACGACAGCTTGAGCTTTTTGTCGGAGTCAGCTGTTGCCGTATAAAATGTTGGACATTCTGACACGGCAAGTCCTTCGATTTGCAGAGAGAAACATTCCACGAATGAACCTCTAGCTGGGGATAGTATCTGGAGTCAATGTCTGTTGAAGGTGCTGTCTGTTAGATGCACTTTCTCCCGAAGGCAGTGTCTCCTGAAGGCACTATCTCCTGAAGGCACTGCCTCCTAAAGGCACTGTCTGCTGGAGTATCTGTCTGGTAAGAGTCCTGTCTAGAAACTCTTTGCTTAAGATAGTCAGTGGAGTCAGTGTTTGCTGAAGGCACTGTCCGTTGGAGCCGCTGTCTGGTAAAAGTCCTGTCTCCTTAAGGAACTGTTTGCTGAAGGCAGTGTCTGAAGAAGCAATTTCAAGCTGATGACACTGTTTGCTGGTGGCACCGTCTACTGCAAGCACTGTCTGTTGAACGCGGTATCTGTTGGAAGCACTGTCTTCTGGACGCTCTTCTGGGGGCCCTATCTCTACGAGGTACCTCTGTATGCACTGTCTTTTGAAGGCACTTTGTTGGAGTATTTGCTGGAGGCATTGTTTGCTGAAGGGAATATCTTGTAGAGGTGCTGCCAATTAGAGGATTTGTCTGCTGAAGCTAATGTCTACCGGAGCAACTGTCTGCTGATGACACAGTCTGCTACTGACACTGCCTACTGGAGTCACTCTCTTTTGAAGGCGGTGTCTGTTGGAGGCAGTGTCTTTTGGCAGGATGGTCTGCTGAAGGCACTGTGTACTACAGGCGCTATCTCTCAGACAGTAACCTCCTTAGGCACAGTCTTCTGAAGACACCATCTGCTAAAGGCACCGTCTGGCACTCTGCTGGAGGCAGTGGCTGCTGGAAGCATTGTTTTCTGTAGGAAATGTCTTTTAGAGGCGCTATCTACTGAAGGTGCTGTCTGTTAGAGGCACTCTTTTGAAGGTGGTATCTGTTGGAGATGCTGTCTGCTGATGACATTATCTGCAGAAGACCTCGCCAGCAACCTTCCCCTTAGCATGTTCCCGAATGGAATTTCTGCCGGAGGCCTTGACTGTTAGAAGCATTGCCTACCGAAAGCACTCATGGCTAAAAGATATTATCTGCGAAGGCCCTGTCTCCTAGAAGCACTACCCAATTGAGAAACTGATCTCCTCTAGACCCAGTCTGCAAAAGAAACTGCCTGCCGAAAAGCCTACTGTAATCTAAGACCTCTAAAGGCGCTCTCAATTCGCAACCACTCCCATCATCATTGGACGTTTCATCACCATCACTTATCTGCTGTCGTTATGGTTGGGATTTTTTGGACCAGCAGTTCGAGATAACTTTGTTGGGATTTCGATGAATTTTAAATCTACTGGCCTACTAAGTCCCAACATAATGGCTGCAAAGACAGCACTATGAAGTCTTCAACCCTGCCCCCCCTTCCAAGGATCATCAGACTTATGAACGGGCAACAACAACGTTTGCGCTGACTTGAGATTTCCCTGTGGCAATTGCGTATGTTAAGAAGATCGCCTCGTAATGCCCTTGGAAATTTCAAAAAATGGCACAACACTTAACTCTCTGGTTGAAAATCTTTTTCATTTATTGTGGAGTTTATTTTTTCTCCTCTTTAAGCAGATTTCAGTTGCTGATGGGTTGAAGGCAGAAGAGGGATAAGGAAGCAGGTAAGGATACATGGAGAGAAGGCACAAGTGGGGCATGTGGACATAACACCAGGAACTATCGATTCAAAGAAGGAAGGCGGTAAAGGAATGCCACGTAAGTTAGCTGGACAGGACGAAGACGGAGTAAGTTAACTGGACATCATATCCCCCTTCTCAGGAAAAGTTTTAAAACCTCACCAAAATGAGGCAAATCTCTCGGAAAGAAATACAAAATCCTTGCTGAAGACTTGTTGAACATAGAAAAGGATTCCAAGCAGGTTTGGGGAGAAACAAAAGGCAGTCGAAGAAGGTATGTTACCACCATCAGCAGAACGAACATTTTTAAGTCGAACGTCAGCTAGGTGATCGATTCACAAATCGCGTCCATCCCTGTCACCTAACACAGGCTTCTCAAAGAGCAGTTGAACTTCACATAAATTCAAGTCTTCCTCAAGTTAGACAAACTCCCATTCCCAACCTTCCCATTTTCTAGTAGTCAAAACTTCAATGAAGCTTAGAGCACATTTGGAGTACAATTTGCTTCTAGAAACAGCCAACAGCCAATTGAACTCCAAAAGTCAACGTCGCTTCCTCATTCCCCGACTCCATTCCAAATACCATCAAACCAAGCCAATCACTGTCACATTGTAAACATGTCCTAAGACTACATCAAACGAAAAGAATTTAATTTTCACTAACCTTTCGAACTTCATGCGACCACTGATTGCTGCGTTTCTTTAGAAGTACTTCGGGTTTCTTCTTGTCGGCCGTAATCATTTTATTCGCCTCCTCTGCGTCACACTCACTCATCACCGGATTCTGAGGCCTTGAATTGTATCACAGAAAAAAAAGGAAACAGAAATATCACCTCGAAACTCGAAAAGTTCAATTTTGAATTTAATTGCAGTTCTCCGGAGTCAAGATGCGGAATTTCGAACAAATCACGAGACAATTTGACATTTTTCAGCGAACTGATGTTTGACAGTGCAACGGGATAGGTTCGAGGACAACAACTGCATTTACCGCTGTGGCGCAAAGGGTGACACTTTTTGGAATTTTTTGCAGTTTTTTTTCAAGCAGATCTTAGAAGCAATGAGTTCGGCATCTGCCAATATTCTAGCTTTATTTCGGATCTTTAAAGAAGGACGCCGTAGTGGGGTGAGAAAGTAAGCAACTTGCACGACGACGTCTGCAGGTTCGATTAATTATAAGAATTGAGTGGCTCCACAGCCCACAGAGCACCAGGGCCTAGCTTCTACAAAAACTACTGTACTCTTCTCTCACGAGTAGAAGGGGACCCACAGTTTCTTACCAACTCCTAACGGCGCGATTTTAGACAATTGGTACTCTTTGAGTATTGTCAGCAACTCGAAAGAGGTGGTGCCATGAAAAATGGGAGATGTCCAGTCTGGGAATCGAATCTGCCGCGGGTCGACGCACTTGCCCACAACGCCAGGGCGGCCACTGCAGGTTCGATCGCTTGACTGAACATCTCACATTCTTTTGTTTTGTTGCCGACAACACTATTATCCAAACAAATTAAGCTAAGTGAAGATCATCAATGTCAGACAGCTGGATAATTCAAGTTTTAAAAGTGTACTGGGGTTAGAGAAGACGTACTGAAGGCATAATATGCTGAAGGTACTGTTTAATCTAAGAACCGTCTGCCAGAGGCACAGTCTGCTAGAGGCACCGTCTGCTAGAGACACCGTCTGCTAGAGACACAGTCTGCTAAATGCAGCATTCGTCGGAGATCGAGGCAGAAATCTATAGGCAGCAGCATCAAACAAAGCAAGTTACACTGGATTGGTCATGTCCTTCGAAGAGACAACAGTTGTAAAGGAAAACATGCGATACAGTGAAAGAGTGCTGTACATTGTGCAGAACAGTAGAGGATACGTTCTGAAACCCAGAAGAGAGTTGGAAAGAGGGATAGAGCTAAGACGAGATACGGCACACAATGGTAGTCGTAGTCGTAGTCGTAGGCAAAGTACAGGCCCTATAACCCATCAGAGATAGCAGGACCTAATCATTCAACCAAATCGCTGCGCCTCTCAAGGAGCCAGCAATCGATGGCATACACACAGCTTTGTTTCAAAAGGGTAGAGACCAGTTGTCACTGGCTCCGAAAAAAAAATTCAATGCCAATCTGGCACTGGTATAAAAAGGGTGATTCATCATAAGGTTTCATTTGTAATGTTAATTAAACCAAATAAATTTCAAAGTAAACTTAAAATTTGTACCTTCGATTAAGAGAACAATTCATGGCATTTATTTCTTAAGAATTATTTCACATAAATGTTGGCCACGACTACGTCTGAGGTGGTCCATTCCGAAGGTCAAATTTTGGCCAAATTATTTATGCATCAGAAGACACCAGAAGCATAACCTTCCAAAGGTGCCCTCAACTGCTAGTTTACGCAGACGATATTCCCTTAGTTTGGCGAAAACGGAGTCAACATTAACTTGGTTAGGCGAAAACAGCGAGCTGTTAATGAGGCGTTTGCTGACATTGAAGCGGAAGCAGCTAAAATGGGTCTGACGATAGATTAGGGCAATTTGAAGTAAGTGCTATCATCAAAGATGGCTGCACAACATCGACGTCTCGGGCAGAGCGACACACTAGCCAGCAGAAACTTCGATGTAGTCAAGGACTTTGTCCACCACGACTCCGCTGTAAATGGACACAACAACAGCAGTATCGAAGTCAAATGCAGAATCACTCTTTCCAATCGGCACTTCTTTTAGCAAAGCTGCTCTACAGATCCATCTTCTGTCTCAGATGCAACGACTTTGACTCTTGTTAGCTGAATCGATTGTGCGATTGACAAGAAAGAGTACACCGACATAGAGGGCTCTTCTAACAAAGGGACTTCCAAAGACTTTGTCTCGTTTGCACAGAGGCGAGGCCTTGGCTCCGCTATAAATTGACTTCTTAATATCGCCCCACCCTCCCTCGTCTTAAAGTCCACATCATGAGCTGCCTCTCAGACTATGGAACTGAATTTATGATTCGCCTGATTCAAAATCACAGCCGTAGCTCTATAATTAGTGTCAACGGAATCACTGATGGACCTATAGACCCTTTGTTGTGATGGCGGCTATCACAGTGTAGGACTTAAAGGAGCCGTCACAGCTTGCCTAGAACCTATATTCTGGTGCCCAGAAAGGTCAGGAGACCCTGGAATTTTTGTTTAGCAAGACCTGATAGTAGACCTCCTTGTGGGAGTACCGCGGTGACTGTAGTTTAATACGTATTACTGCGCGCAGAGCCGAAGTAAGTGTACCATGCTGACTGGTCTAACTCAGATTGAACGGGTGCCGATGCTATCATGGAAAATGACAACATTTGACTGTACGCCTCGCTTTGCACTTAAATCTCTGTTCAAATCTCTCTCCAAATGGCCTAGAACTTTACTTGAAATAGTTGAAAAGCCAAGCTATGTGTTAGACCCTTAATCACTTCTAAAAAGTTACAGAATACAAATCTTCTTAAATGAACTTGCCTGACAAGGATGAGAGGAGCTGTTGCCTGGTCTTAACCGGGTGTTGGTGGAAGTGTTGAAGCATTTTGCGACGTCTGTGGAATGGACAAAGACTCTGCGAAGCGCTTCCCCTTTCTCTTGTCTCTCCTTTGCTCAGACTAGGTGGCAGATTTTTGACTCTAAAGTGAAGGGAACTGATGACTTAGGCTCCTTGTCGAAGAAGCGCTTTCTGGTAAAACTTTGGAAGACCAAGAAAATGCAGTAAATGTAGGTTATTGTCTGTTAGTAGTACGTAGCTCCAATGTAGTCCTTCAAAACTTCCGGCAAAAATTCAATGCAAGGTCCCTCAGGTGGCGGTGTGGCTCACAATCTGTCTCTGTCTTTTTTCATTCAGTGGAGAACAAAATTCCCCGTCAGTGTCGAACCCTCCTCTCATAGTTCTTCCGAAGACCAGCAAAGGATTCAATCTTCATCAAACTTTACTTCACTCAAAATCACTCATTCGTTTAATTATCGGCCATAAATCGATTCCAAGCGTGTTCAGAATCAACCGACCAACATCTGCTGCCGGTCTTTCGCCACGATTACACCTAAATCAATAAAATCTCTTTATTTGCAAATTGATGGGAATACCCGGCGTCAGTGACCAGCAGAACTTCCCCACATCCCGAATGCCGATTCAAACAACAGCCCGAGACTCGACTCGACACAATTTGCAATAATTAAGCCGAACACCCGGCTTGTTCTTGCAGCTGGATTCCGATATCGATTCGGGACGGTTGATGTACTTCGTTCTGCGGTTGGACACTAAAACACACCAGTAGCCGAAGAGTTTATATGCAAATTTTCGCCATTATTTGGCGGCAAGTGCAATTAAACCGCTGCAAGGTCTTGTCGGTTCATTATGGATCTCATGTAGCGCCGACTTAATGGGATCGTTTTGCGGATTTCCTTACATGGCTTCCAACAAGGTCGACATGGCTGGGAATGTAATGGGAAGACCAGTGGTTGGGAATTAACTGGTGAATGAATTTTGTTCTGCAGGGAAGGCAGTTTTCCTTGATGTCGATTGGGAATTGGCAAATGTTTGTGTTGTGTCAATTTTTTTTGTGAAGTTCATGAATTTCTAGAGGTCTACAAAACACTCACATTTAATAGGACTTGACGTCATTTGGAGTCATATCCCACCTCAGACACATTCCTAAGGAAATGCAAAAACAATGAACAATAAAAAAAAAGCCTGGCAGCACTGCTTCCATCTGTCACTTATGTCACACAGTCAGCCATTGATCTCGGTCAATAATAATTATCATACTGGAACAGGGTGTTCCAACGCAACCCTTGCGACAATTACGAGCAATTAAACTTGTGCAACAATCGCGAACGCGGCAATGTGACATGCGGTGACACCTGACAGGCGCTATCTCGCTGATGGGGCCAAAATCCGACCACAAAATCAATCATTACTGTCACCAGTAACTGAGAGGAGATAAGTGAAATGCGCTCTTAAGGCGAGTCCATGCAGGAACCATTAATAATTGATTTGCATTCACTTTGGAATCCATAGGCCGGCAAGTCTCCTTTAAACTCACTTAATGACACGCAATAAAGTTGCTTGAAGTTATAGGCTGTGCAGCGCGGCTGCGTTGATTTCTTTCATTTTTTTTAGGATGACGGGCTTAGCATTTGAATGCGCACTTTGAAGTTAATCTTTTGAGTTGAAATAGCTCAATCAAGACTTAGTCTGGCACTTGCCTTTCCCTCGCATTGGATGAAAGGTCAATTGGTGGTGATTACTGAATTTATTGGTGAATGAGATGGAGTGCGTTTTAATTGACTCGGTTGGAGGCTGTTGTTGGCCACTTTGTGGACACAGGTGTGGCATGGGTTGTCTTTGATCAGAAAATTGTGGTTTAACGGAGAAATTTTACGTCTTTGTAGAGTTTTTTTTCTTTATCTTTATCTGTCAACTGAACGTTTAAATTTTCAACTGATATATCGTTTGCTATTTGGGTAAGTAAGTCTTAGTGCTGACTTTCTTCAAGTTCCTGGATTCGAATTTCGCTCGTCTTGTAATCTGGGCAACTTTGAGTTTTACTCACAAATTTAAGGTTTCGTTTGTTTATTTGATTCACAAAATCGAAATTTTATTTTAAATATATTTCTTGGGGTATTCTGCATCGCGACCTTTAGGGCTTATATCTGTCATACTGTTTTGAGTTTTGTTGTACTTGCACCATTCTTTCCAGAGTGGTATTGAAGATCTGGATTCTGGGTAGAGGAAAAAAAAATGAGGATAAGGGATGAGAGCCAGTACTTGCCCAAAAAAATTGCATACACTGCACAAAGTCCTTGCACACGTTGTAGGACTGCAGTTGATTCTCTTTTCGGCTTCCATAGGTGGTCCTCCAATCAACAATACCCTGTTTTGAAGAGTCTTTAAAAATACAAAAGTTGTTTTTGGATATATTGGAACGAGTTTCAAACCTTTTCGGTTCTGTTGACCTAAGCCCCTTTTTTACCAGAGTTCTGCCCACCCAGCCTCTTCCTTTCTTTTCTCAGAACTCCTATCTTATCTCCTCCGCCTATAAGGCCTGTCCAGGGATTCTGCTGTCGTTCCCAGGAAGCCAGTAGATTCGAGCTTTGTTTTCCCGGCTCAGTCCCTTAAGTTTCCGCAGGCATTGAAGTATGATTAGTTCCAGGCTCTAGATTTGACCCTGCTAGACCCTCTGGCTTTCCTGTTCACTATTTCTCAGGATATCAACTCGACAAGCAGCATCAAAAATGTGCCCTGAATGAACTCTGTCGTCCCTCCCCTACCCCCCTCCAACCAAACAACTTCCTACTGTTCAAAATCTCATTTTCGTATCAAAATTATTCCAAATCACACCAACTTCCAATCATGACTTCATAATCGCGCCGCCACCACATCTGTGTACTCAAGTAGGTAGTACGTTGCGAGACCATTAACCAGAGCTCATAAACGACCATCCCAGCATGGTATCGCTTACGCGGTCATTCCCAATGAATAACGACAACGACGACGACTATCCAACGCACTCCACTCATCCCAGCCGTACATATGCCGAGACATGTTTGCGAATCGCAGATACAACGGCTGATACGGCCCACAGCCCACCGCAGCCGTGTACAGCTGCTACCAACAGAACTGGTGCACGTTTTATTAATATTAATAATTACTTCATCTACCAACAATTGATCCAAGCCGAGTGGTGCGGTGCTCCGCGAGCGCTAGCGATCGGAACAGGTCCGGCCTGTCTCATTACTCCGGATGATATCAAATAAATCATAAATTTAGGAGACTCCTCGACGGTGGTGTAGCGGTGGCGAGAGGGACACGGGACACGTTCCGACGGCCCTGTCGCCGGTGCTGCGATTGCCGATTGGGATTGGGTTCTATTTATGCACTCGACTGTCGCAGCGCTGGGTGCCTGTCCCGTCCTACAGGTGGTCGGAGTGGCTGGCGGGCTTTGCGCTGGAATAAAAATCTGGAATGGTCGCTCGATCGCTGCTTGTCACACAAAATTTATATAAATCCCGTGCGCGGACGGGGCACTATCGTGTGGCAGGAAATGCCTCAGCCAGGCCACGAGCTACGGAGAGGTCCCAATTAAAAGAAAAAACGAAAACCGACCGACGCTACAGTTGATTTGGCTCGGTGGCAAAAGTGCAGCGCGACTCCTCTCGGACTTGTCTGGAGGAGACAGAAATATTATTATTCATCGATTTATTGGGGGCAAGCGCCACATTTGTGCTCGCGCGGCGATCCTCTGCGGCGGTGGGGGAGACCAATGGGATCGCTGCGGTTGGTCTTGCGAGGTGGTGGTCCGCCAATGATGATGCAATTCCGCGCTCTTTTTGTTTGCTGTCAATGGGTGGCACGACGACGGCCTTATGCAATGTGACCGCGGTGAGTCATGGGCTTGAGGTTGGAATTTGCGAGATGACCTCAATTTAGTTGGGCAAACGTTTGATTTTGGCGCCAGCCCGTTGACAATTCTGTTCAGTGTCTGGTGTTGTTGAGTGAGACATGGACGGGAATCGAGGGCGAGTTTCGTTGTGGATATGGGTGCTGAGAGATTGAGACAATTGAAGGCGAAATTGAAGGAATGGTTCTTTCTAAGGCAAGTCGATGGAAGTCTAGAGATATCTTTGGCTTAAAAAAGAGGAATCTGGAAAAGTGGCATTGGAAGTATGCACTAGGTATATAGACGATGCTGATAGGCAGCTATGACGACGACGCTGAAAAGCAGTTCATAGAGAAAATTAACTCCGAAAGTTTTTCAACACCATCAAGTCGGTTCGAAATGAACCGAAAAATACAAACTTTTACTCTCTCTCTCTCTCCCCCTCTCTCTCTCTCTCTCTCCCCCTCTCTCTCTCACTCTCTCTCTCTCATTTATCTCCCTCTATCCTTTCTCTCTTTCTCTCTCTGTCCCCCAACGGTGACTTATTTTGAAGAACTGGAATTTGTCTCCAAAAGTTCTGTCATTTCGAAGTTGACATGTCACAAGAATCGTCATTAACTCTGCAAAACGTCACTAAACCCGAATTTTCGCTATTTGCCATCTCATAATCTATTTTGAACAACTCCGAAAGTATTCTAAAAGCTCTAAAAAAACAAACTTTTCGTAAGCAACCCCAAAAAGCACAATCACTCAAATTCTGTCAACCAATGACTAATTTTGCACAACTCCGAATTTACTCCGAAATCACCGCACCCGCTTGAAATGTAGAAAATCTCATGAAACGTGACAGAAATTTGCAACAAAGTAACGGCATTTGTGCAATAAAGTAACCAAACTCAAAGTTTCGCACTCTGTCAACCCACAACGCCCAGTTTGTCAACCCCTCAACCATTCAAACGCCTAATCCGTTTGCCCGTAAGTACTTAATTACCTGTGGTCCGCCTCATATGACAGATATGCAAGACAAGGCTTAAATGCCAAATTATTTCATTGGCCACCAGCGGCACCTGATAGCGACCCACATGGCAGGCAATTCATTTGCGCGGTGACCAGGCCACCCCACCATCACTCTCGACAGATGTTAGATAGCGCTTCATGATGCAGATACGATTTCCCTAACTTTTCGTTTTTTCTGGTCAGAGAACTCAGTCAAAATTTAGTATCAACCACTTGTCACCGCGGGAATTTATGCAATCCTTAGAATCAGCATTTACCTGTTCGCGTTCGCGTATCTGCACGGTGATCTGTGGGTCGAACGACCAACTGTTGGCTGGGAGATTTTTCGTGGAGAATTTTTGATTGCACTGGGTGCAGTTGGACAGTTGGGCAGTCGAGAGAGTTGAGCAGCTGATTATTATCGAGAATCGCTGGCGAGGAAAACCGAATAAATCAACGGACAGACGTGTGTGGAGGAGACGACGACGATGTCGGATCAACTTTGCCGGTGAATTTCGTGCGCCTTTTTGTTTCGGGCACAGTTTCGGATACACAAAACCCGTCAGGCGGGTACACTCGTATCTGGATAAAATGAAACAAATGAAAATTGTAATTACCGCTATTAGGTACCCCATCTGTTTGGGTGCCCAGAGCACCAGTTGTAAGTTGCAATGCTCGTTTTTGTATGTGGCTTTTCACATGTATCTGCTACTTACAAAACCAACAGCAACCAAAAAAACGAAACAAAACACAAAGTTGCAAAGGAGGAGAATACGATACAACTTGAGGCTGATTGCATTCCCAATAAATCAAAAATTGGATTTATATTGGATTGGGAAAGCGTGGAGAAACTAAAATCACGCGGGCTAACTGGCTGTATCTTTGTCACACCCATGGCGTTTGGCAGACACTCCGCACGGTTCATCTGGTTGGACAGGTTCCAGATGCGGTTCGCTTCGGACAGAGAAAATGCGAGAATGATCATGGGGATGATGATGATAATGGTGGTGGTCGTGGCGTGGTGGACGTACTGCAAGAAATGATAGATTTACGAAAATGAAATTATTGTGTGATGGTTGATGTAATTGCGTTTAAACGAATCTTTATCACGTTAGTGGATAGTGGTTTGTCAGAAATTGCGGGTATGGCGTACTCTAATGGCTGGAGGTGGATTTTGTGGCATTTCATGCATGTTGTGTTGCCTTTGATGAATTCATGACAGCATTTTTTGTTTCAACTTACATTAGGTTTGTGCATTGAATGAGAGGTAAAAGTTTCTTGTGTTCAACAATCGAGAGTGCTTTGAAACTCACAAAAGTATTTTTAAACAATTTTAATCGATTTGAATGAGAGTGACAATAATTCGTGGTCATTTTGATCAACTCCGAACTTACTCCGAAAATACTCCGAAAGTTTAAAACTGATGACAAATGAAACGGATAGTTGATTTGAAATCAAAACTAGTACAACATATCAATTACGACACCTTACACATTTCATCGTTTTTCAAGCTTGTTATGGTACGGATGTCCCTTTCATCACGACTAACGAGGCGTACCTTAAATGTAATTTTATCAGGAAGACGACCGCTCGGCTGACCCAGGACGAAGTGGTTTGATCCATCTCGACTGATTGCGCTTGGTAATAGGTTCAGATGTGTTAGAGTCAATAGTCTTGTGTGTGCGTTTCCTCCTCTTCTTTCTTACTCGAACCTATGGGTTAACGAAGATGATAAGGGAATATTCTCTTTCCTTTCTTTCATAAATACTTGGGTGGGTGGGTGGTTAAGAGGGTGCTGAAGCCTCACCACACGGTACTTCTTACCAACTACCTACTCCATGCTAAAAAAAGTTATATAAAATGAATAGTTCGCTGTCCAAACCTTTGTTGAGCAACAAATTAAGCGTAATTCGTGAGAAAAGAAAAATAAAATAAAAAAATCTTTTTTTCGGAGTGTCCAAAGCGTGTTTTTTCTATTGCTTAATGCCTAAACTAAAACAAAAAAAAAACTTTTAGATGCAGCAAAAGAGTCCATGCTAAGTTTTATGAACTCCGAATTCACTCCGAGAATTGCAAAAGGTGCATTTTGTAGATACTGTAGTATATAGCAGATGAAAATCATTTGCTGCCAAAAATGATTCCAAAATTCACACTCCGCACTTATTTGTAGAGATTTCATATTTTTCTCATTTCGGAGTACCTTCGTGAATCTCAATACTTTCAATAGAATGTCGCCATTTGCAGTAGTAGCACCTAACGGCCTTAATTGACCTGCGATTTCTTCTCACGAGAGGAACACCATGCATGCCATTAGTAGGCTTCTTAACTTAACTTGTCTGTAAGTTGACCGCACCTGTCGAGATAATTCCTCTAAGCCCAATTACTTATTTTTCTCACCCTACCGATGTCGAAAATGCTCTCGTTACGTTCGCACACCATTCCACCGTCATTTGTCAGTCTCATGCGACCTGCCGTCCGGGATGATAATCCACCACATGCAACATACAGCAAACTTGTAATAAACTCAAACGCAAACACGCCTATGTAAATTTCCTAATCACATTACCAACTGCTTATTAAAATAAATAAATCCAATCAGGACCGACCGATCTTTCCCCACACCGAAGCCGTGTGCAGATTTTAATAAAAAAAAAACTTGACTGCCAACAGATAAGCCAACAGCTACGAACACAACCCGCACAATTATCCGGCCACATCGCGAAAGTAATCTACATTAACATTGATTCACCCATGCCAACATTGGACACAGGGATCGATACGATCCGATCACGTTGCTCGGTTGATCAGCGTCCTGTCTGTCGACCGCCCAGCACACCACCAAGTCGAGGCGGGCAAGGTGCTGAAAACGATTTCACGCAAACAATCAATTTATTAAATTTCCGTTCAGTGAATTAATGAAATTGGAACCGTCTGCGACGGCGTACCACCTGCAATTCAGTTCGATTGGCTATTAGGGAGTCATCCAATAGACACACGCTCTCTCCGTTCCTCTCGCTCGCGTTCCCGCACTGGCCGATCGCCGTGGAAGTGCGGCGGTGGAATGCTGTGTGAAGCAACTCACATGTAATGGATATCATTTAAGTATAGCCCCCACCCCCCTCCCATATCGTGAGAAATGTAACGACATGAACGTGCATGAAATGAGATACAATTTCGATTCTAATAATTTCAATAATCGATAAATACGCTCAACACGCACAGTCAGCGGCGTGGGAAAGTACCACGCGTGTGCTGGACACATAACGAAAGTTGTTCGGAGTTTAAAGTCGTTTCTGAGGAACATTTTTGTTCCACAATCGGTTGAAATCCTTGTGGCTTCTTCGAGAACAGTATGTTTCGGACTCTTTAGTCTGTTGTGGACGAAGCGTTGGCTGAAGTGGTGGCCGTCTCAGCGTCCGCAGTTGAAGTTATCTGCTTCCAAAGGGCATTTGGCGTGAGGGACACCCGAAGATTCGAGGCAATTGTGTGAACAGCATTGCTTTGGGGTTCATCGGGTTCCTTTGAAATTGATCATTTGGAAGGAGGGGCTGATTTATCAACTGTTATGTCGCAGATCGATTTGATGCAGTTTCACAGAGCTGAGATCTTAAATTCGAATTCTTTTCAAGTGATGCAATTCCCACTCTTGCTGAAGTTCCTTCTCCTATCATGGGTTATTCCTAGGTAAGACAGCGGCTTCCAACTTTTGCCGTTTGGAGTCGACAGTCGACTGTAGGTCCACTCTTCCAGTGATAGGACAATATCTTACACTATATGTAGACACTAAAGTTCCTCGTGAGCTATTATGCGACCCAATTTATTCAAAATGAAGAACTCCGAAAAAAATTAAATTACTCCGAAAATAAGGATAAATTTGCGTCTTATATTAAGTCCATGAAATAGAATTTAAGCAATCATTGATTCACTTTATTCCCACATAGCTGCAATTTTTTAAAATAAAGAACTCCGAAAATGAAAAGATCAATTTTCGCATTACATTGAGTCCGTGAAACAACACTGGTTATTTCCACAAAACCATAATTGATTAAAATGAAGAACTCCGAAAAAAAGTTGAATTACTCCGAAAATGAAAGAGGCACTTTTCGTCTTATATTGAGTCGTCGAAACAAGATTTTAATATCCATTTATTCATTCCAACAAAACCGTTATTTATTAAATTGAAGCACTCCGAACAATAAGTTGAACTACTCCGAAAATTAAAAAGTCTATTTTCGTGTCGTATTGAGTCCACGAAACAAAATTTTAACATCCATTTATTCACGTTATTCCCACAAAACCATAATTTATTAAAATAAGAAACTCCGAAAAAAAGTTGATATACTCCGAAAATGAAAAGGCCAATTTTCGTCTTATATTGAGTTTACGTAACAAAAATTTTGATATCAATTTACCCACGTTATTCCCACAAAACCATAATTTATTAAAATAAAGAACTCCGAAAAAAAGTTAAATTACTCCGAAAATAAAAAAGTTCCAAAAAGTCACTTTTCGTCCTATATAGAATACATAAAACCATTGGTACAATTTATTCCACCAAAACCACACAACCGCTGAACGCACAATAGGTCGACGTGTTGCTATAACCACGTCGCTGACTGTAGCTGCGGCACGCATTTTCCATTGCAATCCCTACAAGGCGATTAGAAAATCCATACCGGCCGCAGAACCAATCTAAACTCATATAGCATTACCCAGTGTGATTGAGTGAATGACCAAATCCCTGTGCGGTGTAGTAACACCACCGACAACGACCGGCCGACGAGTACCACACGGGTAAGTTTACACGTTGCCTGTCAGTATATTTGGCACTTTACCGAATTTATGTTCTATTTAGCGTTACTTTATTGTTATGGCCAGCGCCGCTTTGACTGTGCCACAATCTGCTGCTGTGGAGGATCATCGCGCGGATGCCGTCCGCACCGTCGGGTTGGATCGGACACAAGAATGGCACACGGCGTACGATTCTTTGGTGTCTCTCTCGACAGCTGCTATACTTAATATTTACGTGGCGTCCCGATTCTTTCACCGTTTCGCCACAGCAGCGCCAGCAAACGATAGAGTTGTGCGCCTTGTGGCCAAACGATGACTATGGGCGAGGACCCCGAGAGGGCTGCCGCGATTAAGATTGAAAGTCATGACGACGACGAGAACGGCGACAATGTCATCATTGTGGCGGTAGGCAACACTGCGACGAACAATAGATAATTGAGAGGAAATTTTTTGAAGAACAATGGCGGCATAACAGCATCCGGGCGTTATTTATTGCTTGTTGTCCGGAATGTTATTATGACGCTGTTAATGGACGCAAGTGCGCGCATGCCCGGGATGCACTGAGGATGCACTTGGGATGCGCTTGAGAGGTTGCGAATAATTGGGCAGGGTCCGTTTTTGTTTAGTTTAGAATGACCCCGTAGCTGAGCTGAATAGTTGGACGACACTATTCCCCTCCGGCCAACAATGGCCGATGTTGAAATTCGCTCGTAAATCATGTGATCGCTAGCACGGGCACAAAGAACAGAACTAGCGGCAGGAGCGGAGAGCAAAGGCAGGGCGAAGGAAGGCGGGCGGAAGAAGAGGAGGAGGAGGAGGTAAAAAAATTCAACCGACAGAGTAAATCATTCGCTGTGGAATGGAATGGTCAGAATGCAATTAAACGCAGCCCAGCATTCCATGTTAGTGCCGTTAAAATGCTGACTCAGATACCAACATGCCACGGGATGAATGCAGTCCTGCCTCAATAAATCTATTTATGGTCGTAATTAGCGACTTAAAGTCTTGCGCTGGATCCGAGTGGTTAATTAATGCCCAGTATCTGGTCGCGATGTGTACTCCGGTAAGTAGGTATTAATTGCGGCGATGATTAACCGTGTTTAGATCAGTTGTAGCAGCTATTGTTTCTTCCCAAATAGGCAGGCAAACGTGACAATCGCCAGTCGCTGGGATTCTGGACTTAATTAGGTGAATTGCCGCGGTCCTCTCCATGCCTGTCGTCGTCTGTCTTCTTCCGTTCTGTGGCAGTGGCTGTTACTGCAGCTGCTGTTGGGTATAAATGATTTTAACACCATCCCCGACTGGGGGCTGTTGGTGAGGAGTTCAATTTGGGCAGACAATCGTGGCTCTGGCAGAGTGGTTTTGGTGTGGCTCGTCTGACTGGCGTTGTGCTGCCGGTTTGTTGCTGCCTGCAGAAGCAACAGTGGCAATGGCAACAGCAGCAGCACCTCATGGCTGGGAGCTGACAACATTTCCAATTGCGATGTTTCGTTAGGCCGCCGCCGAGTATGGCGAAAACGGCTGTCGTGTTTAATTCCGATGTTATGTCGGATAGAGACATGGTTTTTTGTTCGCAATCTGAGCGACGGGGAGTGGAGTGGGAGACATGGGAACATGGATTAACAGCGCGTCAATTGAGGCTGAATTTTAATTGTTTTTTTATTTACCTTTTGCCTTGTTGTTGTACTTTTTTTTGTTGGCTTGGGTTGTGTTGTTTATTTAGCTTCTTGTTGGCAGAGGGAGAGGTTTGGAATTTGTGCGGTAATATGTTGGATGACAGGACACTTTCACTGTCTGGTTGATGTTGTGACATTGGTACTTACGTGAGGAACTTTTGGGAGTCTGAAGAAGAGATGGAAAACATACATTGATCTGCTTTTACTTTGGGATGCATTTTTCAACTTTTGTCAAAAAGAGTTTTAATTTTATCACTCCGAAAACGGTTAAAAGCATTAGACAACATGAATTATGACTTTTTATTGGTCCTAAGATTGTACTATTCTTCCCTAACGACTATTTATTAATTCCGATTTTACTCCGAAACTACTTCGAAAAATCCGAAATTTATGTATTTGTTAAACAAAAGGAAAAACTTATTTGAAAACTCGAAAAAATGCATATTTAATGACTTTTTTAATTTTTTCATGGATTGAACTTCTATTTCATGACTCCGAAAAGTACTGAAAGTATAAGAGAACGCTTGGAAATGAATAAAGTCAGTGGATACACCATCCCAAAATTGGAAAATGATTTTTGGTCAACTCTGAATTCAATGTTTAAGTCATTCATAATCCTTTTCTACTCTAAGCTTTCTACATTTCTTTCTATTTGTATTTTCATAAGAAAGATGTTCAGACCCATCGTTTCTTCGCTATTGTGTCTGACTTATCAGGAGCCAAGCATGTATGCCGAGCCAGTTTTTAGGATAGAATCGCATTCAAGATACTCCTCGGAAGTTATAAAAAATCGTAATGCTTAAATTTGAAAATTCTGTCACATCAACCCTCAAACTAGCGGTTTCGGATTTACCTTCTCAAATTTCGTCCAATGTTCTTTTACAGCAGTGAACGCGTTGCTTATACTCTCCTGCTTGGTAATAATTTTTGACATTTGATGCACTCCGAATTTACTCCGAAAATAATACGAAGAATAAAATACTATATATTTACTGTCCTTGAACTCATCATCATATAAAGCATTTCCTATCTTACATCTCTACCCCCAGCTAGAACCCATCGCTTGGCTCGTCGTGTCAGTTGCAAAACGAATTGAATCATTCATCGTCCTCCAGTACGTTATGCACGTTCGATGGACAGCGGCAACTACTCCCTGTCAGAACACGAGTCCCTTGATTGATGCAATGTTTTGCAAAAGCATGCATTCTCTTCGTTCAACACTCCACCACCACCACCACCGTCACCTTAGCACCGACGTCCCAGAACGTCCAGCAACTCACCGCCGCTGGCCACCGTCCCCTCGACCCATCAGTGCGACGCTTGATGTATTTATGTATCTCATTTAATTATTTAATTAATCGTCAAAAATATGTCAAATTAATTCTCCGATTTGTCTATCTGTTACGTGTCTTATGTATCGCTCGGCTACGTTCGTCAGTTACTTTGTGGTTTCGCGTATTTTCGCTGTTGGCCGCCGTTGTGTTTGGCTTTCAGCCGTGTTCGGCCATGCCTCCAGCACTTGACTTTGATTTTGCAAAATCAAAGACATTGCCGCAGAGTGTCCATAACTATGTGCCAGCGCCTAAAGGATTGAAGGCATCGCAGTGTGCTGCTGACATGTAAGAAGATGAATTAATGATCTTGTCGGGTTTGTTTGATTTCTAGGTTTGGCCGGTTCGGCCTGCGAATTCAACGATACGGGCAAAAACGGATACGGTTTGTGCACAAGCAGGCGCCAGAAGTGATGGTTCCTTGTGTGCGCATGCCTTTCTCTCTCTCTCTCCCTCTCTCTCTATCTCTCTTTCCTTTTCACTCCATGTGCACTCTGTGCTGCCCCACTGGAAGGACATTGAATCGCAGTGGCCATAAATTTTAATCAGTTCCACTGCGGCCGTGGACACAAACGATCCGTGGATCACTTTGCGTCACATGGTATGTGGTGCGCGTATGCCCATGGCGGCGTACAATGTTTGTCATAACGATTCCCAATTAAATGTGAATCGAAATGAATTTTAATGTCTGCCAACATATTTGTGGCGATGGTGTTGGGCGATTTGAAAATTTCTCTGACACTGTCCCCCTACACCCACAGTGTTGGGTGTAGGCTAATCTTGGTTGACACGCCTTGCGTTGCGGCGGCGTGCTGGCTGTTAGGAGTTACACGGCGGTTGACTTTGGTGCGTTTACGATTTTCGCTTGTCTCAAATGTTTGCTAATGTCAATCAATTACCAGATTGAAGAGACTTAATGATTTTACGACGAAAATTCTTATCTTTAGCGGCGTTTAAGAGGTACTAACTTGCAATTTATGCATCTGCTTATTGCAATGCGCCTCATTATAAAGTTGTAATTCCAGAGAGATATGCTGGCACACCTACTTTGTGGATATTGGGTAAAGGCAGGCAGTTAATTTTTATCTCTTCAATTTATTTTATTTTCAGATTTCACACACAATTTAAGATTGTTTGATTAAGCTAAGGACGCAACATGGTTCGACTCTACTAACTCTACCAATTCCACTTATTTTGACTGCTTCTCAATGAATTACTGGTCATAAGCTGCGTAGGACACGGTTGGTATGCAAACATCTTTGAATCTGACCCACCAGTTAACGACTTATTCTAACGGCATTCAGTTCTAACATATGAGCTTGTAACCAGGAGCATAGGAGTATGAAGTTCTTGTATGACCACTGTTGTTGAAATTGATTCATCGCGAGGTTTGATTTATAATTTAAAAAAGAACACATAAATTTGAAAGTAAACTTAAAAGATGTAATATTGGTTAAAAGAAAATTTATGGCATTTATTTTTCGAAAATGATATCATGTAAATGTAGACCACTACATCGGATTTGGTCCATTCAAAAGATCAAACATTGGTGACTCATTCAAGGAGATGACACGAGTAATGTTGTTTAGTCGCAAGATAAAAAAAAAACTTGTTGACAACTCGATGGTCTTTATTTCTCACATTTTGGCTTACATTAGTTACTCTTAGAGCTAGAACAACGTTCGAGCGATTCATCCGTTAAGCAAGCAAAACTTGTTGTTGCTCCCTTTACATAGTGACGACAAAAACTAGAGAGGGAGAGTTCTTTACAAAATAAATATGAGTTTGTACTATGTGTATGCACAGGTACTGTTACAGTTGGATTCCAAAGCGTCAATCGTAGCTTGCTTTGTCCCAAAGACTTGAGGCTTTACATATCCCCAGAAAAATAGTCCAGACCACGTCCAATTTTCCATAGGAAAACATGAGTTTTAATGTTCTCCAAAATAATTTTTCAACTAGACTAATTTTTCAAGCGTTACCGATACCACATGATTGAGTTTCTGGAAGCACATAGTCTGCTTACATGGCCAAGTTGCTGAGAATGACGAGGACTCGATTTGTCACAGGCTTCACGTACACTGTCAGCTACAGCTGCTAATCGGCTCTGCAGTACGTTCTAGATGTAGTCTAACGGATCGAATGAATTATTGAATTATCTAACCTGGGACTGAAATTTGTGAATGGTATTAACGAAAGTGGTTTCAGACCGTTGTATGTAACGTAAGTACCACAAATTACTCGAAAAATATTTTTCACAGGACGCTAATTTTCATAAAACAGGTGGACATGATAACTTGCCAAACGATGCTGAACAAAAATTACAAAGCAGTTTGATTAAAGTGACTCTTGATCTGCCAAAAAGAAAGCCTATTAAAAATTAAACATCACGATAAATCACCCATATGGTCTCACCTCTGTCCAAGGAGCTTAGGACAATTTTTCGAAACCAATGCAACATATGATGACACGGAGAGATGACCTGAATAGTGGCATATTACACAGGGACATCAACATAGGTGGTGGTTCAAAAGAAGCATTCGAACCCACCTTGAGATTACCCGCTTTCCTGGTTAGGGCGTCCGCCGACGGTTTTGGGACTCCCAACAGCACAACCAGTGATGGCATGACTCTTCAGGATACAGGCTGACCAAGTGCATGCTCTCAAAAGTTAGCAAAACATTCGCGGCTTTTCTGTTAAGTCACAATACAGACAAGAGTGGAGGAAACTTGTCAGCGTACAAACGGAGCACTTCACCTTCGCCTAGCACCTAGGCCTGCTTGGGCTTAGTGAAGACACCCTCGGCGACGCCTGTGTGTGCCGCCCTTGCTCGTATCAGGTGGTGGCTATTTGGCGCTGACGTGGTGGAAGCTGAAAACATAAGCTCTTTATCACAGGAACGCCATTTGGTTTTTCTTCGCAAAAATAAAGGAACTACAGTAAATGAAGGTAGTACAATGGCCCGATTTTTGAGTCTGAGCACTCCAGCACTGTGTTTCCCAACCTCAAACAAAAAAGAAAAAACATCGGTAGCGAAATAAAAACGAGCCAAAGGGACCGCAACAGAAGACATCCGCAGTTGGGATCGCCTACGCAGTTAAGGGAGGTCCTTGTTAAACTTACTGATCCTTACAAGTCTGTGGTGGACTGTAGATTCTCTGTATTCTCGAATCAATTCTGAACTATAAGCACCTGTTGTTCTTTCGCCATAACAACAGTCACGGCACCAATTCTAAACATCTCCTTTTTCTTCTTTGAGTTGCGACCAACATGCCTCTCATGACTCTTGATAGCTGCCTCCAATTTTTTACCACATGTTTGTTGAGGTCCTTCATAGCTTGTGCACACACTCTTAGACGAGGTCATCCTCTGTTACGTTTTCCCTATTAGTAATAATTTAGTTGTACAAGAAACCAGAGCCTGGATTCTTCAGTCACTACTGTTGTTGAGCGTGTTTCCTCACGAGCTGCTTGCCGACTCCGAATGGCGAGATGTGAGAAGCTTTTCATAAGCAATTTGTACTCTTTAAGTGTTGTCAGCATCTCGAAAAAGGTGGTGCCGTAAAAAATTCATCCGGGAATCGGGACCTTTGGCGTCTCTTGATCATGCTTGCTTTGTGGGTTTCCCAAAAGTAGTAGAAAGTGGGTGAATAGGGTCACCATCATGTTTGACCCACAGGCATACTTAACGATTTAGAAACTTGAATCTAATTGACACTACAATCTTACTTGCACTTCCAAGGCGTATACCAAACATAAGGAAGACACATTTGCGACTCTCGAGAGTCCTTACTATTGTACATCGGCTTTCATCGGCAGAAAATATTTTCAAATTTTTGTTTCTTCTCAGGAGATGGGAGGCGGACTGCATAGGACTGTGAGCTCATTCCACCGCGATACGGATGCGCTGCCATATACAGAGCAGAGGTTCATTCCAGGAAGTTTTCAAATCTAAGCCACTGGTTTAGAACAGCGCCTTAAATTAAGACGAAGTTTGAAAACAAATAAAAGATTCTTCCTCTAAATGTCTTCTGTTTTATTTCAAGTGAAGAATTGATGCAGCGAACACTGGAATGGAAGTAAGTATTTACGGCCCTTCCTTTCTCACACACTAGCTTCAGCTTATCATTTTCTTCTTCTCCTTGTGGCGCTACAGTCCGGGATGACCTGGGTCATAACCAACATGCCTCTCCACTCAGCACGATCTTTCGCTAGTTACCTCCAGCTGGGGATTCCGAGTTGGTTGAGGTCCTTCTCCACTTATGTGCGCTATCTTAGCCTAGGCCGTTCTCTGTTGCGTTGTCCCAATGGCTCAGATCCAAAGACTTTTCAGGCCGGAGCAGTGGTGTCCACACACTCAACATGGTTTTGCTATCTTAAGCGTTGTATCCGAAGACGCTAGACGAGGCGCTGTACAACCGATAGAGTTCGTCGTTGAATCTTCTCCTCCACAGTCTTAGTCTCTCGAAAAGACTAAGGGCTTCCTCATCCGCTTTTAGTAACGTTAACTTCAGTTTGTCTGCTTAACTCTAAAACCGTTCACCCTCCAGGGAATCATTAAACTCCCTCCATTCAACTAGGACACCCACTTCCACAGAAAAACAAACCGTACTAAAATCAAGAGCCTCACCTATAAGTTCCACCTCCTTGAACCCTTTTCATCTGTTCATCTGTCCAACGCAAGCTCAAATACTTTGATGGGCCAAAAATGCCAACAATAAAATCTCTCCTAGACCGTTAATTGGTGCATAAAAACAATGAATTCCCTGACTAGAGCCCACCCAGAGGAGATCATAATTTAAAAACAAAAAAACTCCAGCGCCTCTAGCTGCCGTAAAAATTGATTTGATGGCTGGCTTAAACCGACTACACATTCAGTCATAAGCGTCTCCGCAAACAGCAGGACATTTGGGGCTTATGCCTTTACGGTTAAAGCGCGGCATTTGATGATTTTATTGCCGGCCATAGATGAGCAATCGTTGACAAGCACACAGCCGTGGCGGGCAATCGTTAAATTGGCAACACTTTGGATTCTGAAATAACTGAAGTGTAACACGATCTGTGAAGGGGCGGTTGTACAGCTGTCCGGCTCAGAGTTTAGTGCAACGGTAATATGCAGACGGTTGGCTCGTAAACGTGAGGAATGAAAATTGATCTGGTTGGCAAAGACAAGCGACCGTGTATGCTGAGCGCTTGAATGAGACGCTCATGGTGATTTGATGGCGATTTAGATGATTGCTTCGATTTATGCTGACCACACACGCTTCGAGAGTTTGATGACTGCTACGGACATCAATTGACACTTGCTGCAAATGTGGAGTAGAAACGTGATCTTCAACGCCCGGAGAATGGATTCAAGCGATCGTGGAGATGGTGTGGAGTTGAGGCTAAGGTCTGTGGGAAATTGAGGCTAAGAGGACTTTCTCTCTAAGATTAATGTATCCCAGGTTGGATTTAAATTGGGTCTGTATGAATAGGGTCTTAAAAGAGGATCGTCTTTAGAAGAAGAAGACGACTTTGTTTTGAAAATCAGAAAAAATCGTAGGGAAGAGAGAATACGGAATTGGGTTTAAAAGGTAATCTGAAAGTTAGGAACGGGTTTGCCAATTGAATTATAAAGTTGTCAAATATCTCGCGCTGTTTTGTTCCATAATCTGTTTCCAACTAGACGGCAACTTCATAGTTTCCCCCTCGTGGAAGCCCCCCTCCTTATTTGCGAAGAACTCTGGCAGCTACTTTTCACAAGTCTCTTTTGAGTTCAACTTCACACCACCAAGGGTGTTCGCCATGGACAGGAACAGGTGGTAATCACTTCGCGCTATGTCCGGGCTGTATGGTGGATGGGATAAAACCTCCCATCGGAGCTCTGACGAGTCATCAACGAAATGTGTGGTCTGGCGTTGTCCTGGTGCAGCATTACACCCTTCCTGTTGGCCAATTCTGGTCGCTTCTGGTTGATCGCCTACTTCAAGCGGTCCAGTTGTTCGCAGTAGATGGTAGAATCGATCTCCCGACTTGGGCTTGCGTTTTTCTTTCCCTCACGTACTTAAGGCCAACATCATTCAAGCAGGCTTTCAACACCAGATAATCTGAACTCCACCACATCACAAGAAGGCGCTCCATTATACACTGATACTTGTTAAAAAAATAGTTTCCTGGAACGAACATGGATCGTTTTCTTTTTCGAAATGGAACTTGTTTCAGGCACTAGTTCCACGGAACTATGTATTAGTTCCAAGAATATGCTCGGCTTAAGGGAACAATCGATGCATGAGGGGGTGATTCATTTCCGAAACCATGAGCTCGACTCAACTTCGAATGGCAATGCACACCTATGGGGGCACATGTATGCTACATCAGTGCCAGTCCATAGATCAATTCCAACAAGTTCTGACAGAGGAACAGGTGCCTGTAGCTGTTAAGGTTTAAATCGGCACAATTCTAAATACATGTCTGTCGCTGAAAATACGACGAGACAATGTATTTGAGGTAAAGGGTGTGTTTGGGATTATGTAGACAAAACAGCAAGAAAGTACAAACGGAGCCTCCTAAAATAGAGAGAGAGAGAGAGAGTGAAAGAGAGAGCGCGAGAGAGCTTGTCAACAACCATCGTTTTAATGTTAGCCAAAAGCAGTCCGGAAAATAAGGAAAGGAAACAAAAAATTGTCTTCTTGCACGTGTCATTTTACACGACGCGACTGATCGCCAGGCCAGTAGACTTCAACCAGAAGTTGGTCAAGAAAGTGAACCCTCACTTCTACAAGTAGGATTAAGATTTGAACAAAACTAGGACGGGGTCTAAAACAGAGACAAGAACAAGGACTACTATAAGAACTTTAACAAGGTAGAGAGAAATTTTAAGGACAAGAGCTGGGATACGGACTAAACGAGGAAAAGGACCAGAAAAGGACTAAAAAAAGGACTTGGACAAGTACTGCGTCCTGGGGACAAGAACTGGATTAGGTGCAGAATAGGTATAAGGACTTAAACAAGGACTTAACTGTCCATTTGACAGGTCTAAATCATAGAATAAGGACTAAGCCCAGGGCAAGGACTAGGGTAAGGTCTAAGACTAGGATAAGAACTATAAAGAGGACTTATACTAGCAAGAGGGTTAGGACAAGGTCGAGGACAGAGTCTAGGACAGGAACCAGAACAAAAACTAGAACAAGGACTGCGACAAGGCTACAGACAAGGGACAAGGACAGCCCACAAGGGACCAGGGCCTGGCTTCTACAACAAATATTCGTATTGTGCGTGCTACTGTTCTCTCACGAGTAGAAGGGAACTACAGTTTTTTGCTGACCCCAAACGGCGACAGTTGAGAAGCTTTTCATAGGCAATTGGTATTCTTTGAGCGTTGTCAGAAACTCGAAAGAGGTGGTGCCGTGAAAAATTGCGAGGTGGCCCGTCCGGGAATCGAACCTGGACCTACTTGGTGCGGGTAGACGCACTAATCCACTACGCCACGGCGGTCACAAAGACTTGGACTAGGGCAAGTAAAAACACAAGGAAATAGGACAAGAACAATGACAGGGGCTAGGACTACGACTAGGATTCAGGTAAGGACTATAACAAGGACTAGGACTAGGAATAGGATAAGGAGTAGAACAAGGCTTAGGATAAGGATAAGGCCTATAACAAGATCTAGAACGACGAAAAGGACTAGAACAAGCATTTGGACCACCCCCGAGGAACGGTGCAGTGGAGGAAGACAGTGACTCAGGTGGCGCAAGCAAGTGGAAAGTGACCTCAACCAACTATGCGTGCGAGACAGCTAGCTGGCTGGAGACGCTTGTTGGTTGAGGCCCAGGTCCACCCCGGACTGTAGCGCCACCTTAAGTAAGTAAGTGCTGTTGTTCTATCACAAATAGAACGAATCCACATACGTCGTAAATGCCTTTCATAAACAGGTTTGTATGCTGTTAGCAAATCGGAAGAGGTGGTCCTGTGAAAAAAGCAAGAGATGTTCAGTTTCAGCATTGAAGCTGGAACTTTCAGCACTTGAGTCAACGCTCTTACCCAATACGTCACTGTAACACACATTGTGTAAACCAAAAGTTTTAGAGGAGGTTTCCTGACCGACCAATGGGACACAGTCAGTTCTTAGATAAAACAAAGAAGAACACAGACAGGCACCCTCATGGCTCATGTGCCGGCGGCTCAAATGGTTTACGAGAAATGTGTACAGATTCCTTTCCTTCGTGCTGTTGTTCGTAGAGCTCACTTTTTTGCCCAGAGTGCAGTTTTACTCCTGTCGCGCCTGCACACACACTCTTGTCTTTGTCTTTGACTAAAGACAGTACATCCCTTTGACACCTCCTGCGTCTGTGAATTTCATGCCTTATTCCAAGATTCTTTCCCACCACTCAGCCTTCATTCATCCTGTCCCCTTACAGCTAACAACTTTCCCAAGCATTCCCCAGCCAGTAAGGATCGGAAAAGTTAAAATAAACCGCTTCTCTCTCTCCACCGAGTGCCCAATTAACTCAGATCACATAATGCCGTACAGGAATACCGCACCACATGCCAGTGCGCCGTCATAAACGTATCCTGAATCTCAAGTGTGCCATAACCACACCGTCTCCTGGCCATCCACTAATACCCCACTAATTTACGAACTCTAATTTATTAATATGTCACAACAAATGCCAGGGGATGCCCATATATACCGCAGCGTTCGGCATTCGCCGTCTACCTCCCGCGGTCGACGTGGACCGCCATCGCCACAGTCGTCGCTGCTATTTCCACCGCCTCGGCCACTGCCACATACCGTCACATCGCTGTACGATACCATCAATTCTTCCCAACCTCGGCCCGTGTACGATTTTAGAGCGGATCCCGATCGCGGCGGTGCCTTTAATTCAGACATCAATTGACCATCATTTCCCCTGTGTGATTAAGCAATTTTCTTCCGTTCTTGCAGTCATATGGGCCCTCCTGGCCACTCATCACCGGCGATCGGAGTTGAGAGGGAGGCTCCCGCTGCCGCTCTTGAGCGGGGTTATGCGCGATTTAATTGACAGTTTCACCAGGGAGACGACGACGACGACGACGACGACTGTGATGCCGATGACGACAACGACACGGTGGGGAGATGGAGATGCTCAACGGTCGCCGGTCGCTGGTCGGTGGCCATGGCGATGACCACGGTGATGACCAAGGCGATGTTTGGAGCAGATTTTCCGTTGTCACGGAACAGGTCCTGCATTCGCAACGACTGCCCAGACCGGGTGAACTTGGAGAAACCAACGCACACATGCGGCATGCATACGTAATGGACTTGACACTTATAAACGCGGTTCCATCAATAATAATGCTCCTCAAAACGGAGCCCAGTGGCACAGAAGCAAAGTGGCAGCGCTCGTCAATTATCCTTTTAAACGATCGTCGATCAACGCCGAACGGATCCCACTGTGTGTCGCGCGGTCTCGCCACATCTGAATTAGTCCTTAACGTCATTTCAATCATCCGCTCGGACATTAACACGTTCGTGGGTTATGATTGTCCGTCATTAGGGATCGTCAGTGGGCCGCCGTCAGCTCTGCTGGACGTGATGGACACTTGACGGGGCGCACTGTCACAAGCGCTTCCACAGTTGCGATGCTGCCGGCCTTGTTGGGACGGCTAATTGCCAGACTTTGTGCCCGATGGAGCTGTTTGGACGCGGCCGGGTGATTGGTCTGCCTATTTGTGGCCTGTTGTCCAGTGTGACCGTACGCACGAGTGTCTGTCGTTGGCACGCTGACGTGCAGCGCTGGCGCGTACGCCGCCGCGACGTGCGTGTAATTAAAGGCATATGACAGATCATCATTCGTGCGTGTTGTCGTCGTCGTCGTCTGTGCTCTTCGAATTCCCCGCGCTCTGGAGAAGGGGATGGTGACGGTTGGGAGGCTAATGAAGTTATAACCGGCATTGTTCTATCCACTGAAGGCGGCCAACTAAGGCAGTGGCGGCGGCGGCGGCGGCGTGAGATTATAATTGCCTTTGGCGTAGTGATTTATACTCTGCAGCGGGCGAGTGTGGTGTCTGGAGATCGGCTTTGGGTGCAAAAAGCCGTTCGCATGATGTGCGTTTACACGAGTTGATGACATGACTGACTGTGGACGGGCCGCGGTTTGACACTGTTATCCGGAGAATGCTGACCATCCTTCGCTCATCCAACGGCTGATCTGGTTCTCGCGAAGCAACACGCTACACACCAGATCCTGGTGCAATTAAAAGTGTGTTCTTAACATTCAGTCGCCGTACATAATTGTATCTGGTCGCTTTTTGCTCCCCCCCCCCCTCCTCTCGACTGCGGCTGGTTAGGGTGTGTTCGGGAATTTTGAAATTGCTCTGCGGAATAATTGATATGGCAATGCGGAAATAGAGAATGCAGTCTGGGTGCTTCTTGTGGAAGGCTAGGAACTTGTTGTGGAGCTAAATTAAGGTCTGGTGGTAAAATGGAGCAGAACGTATGGAGGAGTGTTTCAAGTGCTGGTGAGAGGGGGCCATTGGTGAAAGATGTCATTGAATGTGGCGAAGTGGAGAGGTGCTTTGAGTTCTTTAGGATATGGCCTCTTCGTGGTCAGCGACCACAATGCTCTCTGGTGACGTAGAAGGCAATAGATTGACTAAAGTGTCGGAATTTGTACAGTGCTCTTGGGGTCTATTTAAGAACAGTCTGGGTCTAAGGCTTTGTTTCAGGAATTCCTCCGCCTAGGGTGCTGCTATAATCCAAAATAAACATGGTTCTGAACCAAGAAGTTTCTTGCTACGGTATGCAGAACGGAAAGTACTTCCTATTCCAGCTTCCCTTGCGATCGAACGTCGAAGGATAACACTATCGCCCCTCAGATCTATGAACGCTGTGACTGCGTGTCCGTTTATCATTGTTTTTTTGATTGTATTCTGATCCGCTCTCCCTCAATAGCAGCTGGGTGGGACCTTCTTACCGAAATTCTCCTCGTTGACCTTATTGAACATTCTGTTCAGACTGCGAACGCGGATCTGTTTCCATGCATTCGATGACGCGGGCTCATATACCCCCCGTTACTGATTGATTTTCGCATGAAAAGTTGATTAAAGTCAATGTCCCAGACGACGCCGCATTGAAACCCCTTTCTGACCAAATTTACTGTTCGCACACTCCACATGGCCAAGAGTTGTGTCTGTTAATGCAGGTAGAGCTCAGATATGTTCCCAACGACAGCTAGACGTGTTCCTTTCCAAAAGATCCGGAGCTCCATGAGCTTCTTCAGTCTTTGTAGACCGTTTGCAAGTTTTCTGCGAGTTCATTCGAGTAAAGCGCAAGACTTTACGCCTCTTGAAACTCAGCCACTGCTTCTCATATAGCGGTATTTCTCGAAAAAAATCAATTTCAATTTTCTAAATTTCTTCTGGCTTTCTGGTCATCTTGTAAGCCCGCTTTTATTCGACTCGAGTTCAAGTTGATTAAATGGTTCTCCGAAGAAACTTTGATCCAATTAAGTTGGCGCCCAATCAAAGGCCTCTGAACGTAACACACGAGCTACTTGGACTGGCGATCCATCTTAGAACTAGAATCTATGCTGAGGTTGGTGGACTAGTTTTGGAATAGACTTGAGACAACAAGACGCTCAAAGTTCATTGAAATCGCAGGTCGACGTGGCGTAGGGGATTAGTGGATCGCCTCACTCCGAAGGAACCAGGTTCGCCAGGATCCCGTTTGTTACGGCACCACATCTTTCGACTTGCTGACAACACTCAAGGAGTGCTAACCGCCCATGATGAGCTTCTTAAATCTCCCCGTTCGGAGTCGGTAGCAAACTGTTTGTCCCCTCCACACCTGAATCGCTTAAGAAGCTAGGACCTGGTCCCTTGTGTGCTGTAGAGCCATCTAATTTTTTCATTATTCAATGAAATTGAATCTTACACGCTTCTGTTAAGATTTTTCTATCCTCCCTTTTCATGACATTGAATAGAAGTCTTTCTTGATGTGGACGAGTCAGTGCAGTCAAAGGATCTCTACCGAATCCGGATTGCCTTCAAATCGCAAACAACTTGAGGCCCCCGTAATTTTACTCCACCTTCTTCTTGGGGCGCTACAGTCCAGGTCGGACCTGGTCCTCAACCAACATGCCTCTCCAGCCAGCGCGAACTCTCGCCAGCTGCATCCAGTTACGCACTCCAAGTTGGCTGAGGTCCTTTTCCACTTGTGTGCCCCATCTCAACCCAAGCCGTCCTCTGTTACGTTGTCCCAATGGCTCAGATTCGAAAACTTCTCTGGGGAAGCGGTGGTGTCTATACGCTCTACATGGCCCACCCATCTCAAGCGTTGTAATTTTACTCCACCACTGAGAATGAATTTCCACGATCTCCTCTCCACATCGAATCCACTACGCCCTACCACCTGGCATTGACTTAGCCTCAGATTCTCAGCATCGTCAGCTTCCCTCCCACTGTGAACAAAAAATGACCAACCCACCATATTATCGCCACGGGAAGACGGCAAGCAGTCACCGCAAGCCACTGCTTCTCGATAATGGCAAATGCTCTCCACACGACAAATTCACAACTTACATCCAGGACACCACACAAATCCTCATACAATGTTGCAGCGCTGTTTCCCATCCCACACGGTGTCCCACCCAGTGCGGGATCCCCCTGTCACTCGATTCTCAGAAACCAATAACTCAATGCACGAGTGTACTCCTGTTCGCTGTTCCTTCGCACCACATGTGGATGTGTCGCGACTTATGGCTAGTCAGCCGGATTTCTGCGTTTTTCTTCACATTCGCCGCAAGGATCGCTATGTGTGGGATGTTGAGAGAGTGGTGGCCGCATCTGTCTATTCTCATTCCCGGCTAACATGTTCATTGGAAAGGATGTTGGAATTTTTGTGAAAGAAAAGTAGAAAGGATCCTGGGAACCGACGCCAATGCCAATTAGAGCCGAAGCCCAATCGATTGTTTTGCATTCCAACAACAGTTCAGAGCTATCGGTTACATTCCACTGGCCGGACATGCGTGTGACCACGTCCAGCGGCTACGGAATGCCCACAATCAACCTTGCATGCACGTCCCGCCTGCACTTGAGAGCGAAACGAAGCCGACATTCGGTGCCGAAAATGCCTTTAAGGGGGGCCAACGTTCTCTTGTGCTTCGTCGACAACTCCCCCCACTCCCTTACCTGACAACCACAAACAAAACCGTTCTCGTTTATCAAATTATCTAAGGAATTCAGTTGGCAACTTGATCAAATATGGTGCTGTCCTACCAGCCTTGGCGCGTTCATTACAGAACGCGCTTCCACACACAGACATTCGATTGCAATTAACCTCGATGAAAGATACTCCTCACTCCCGTTACAGTGCCCCAACACAACACATTACCGCTGCTGGCGTGAACGAATTGTGTGCGCCCGCAGTGCGACAACGACAACGACGACGACAACGATGAGGCGGCCGCCCAACTTTCAGTGTTCTGGATTTGAAGGCGCACGGAAGCCCACGGTACCGAGAACCGAACGAAAGCACACTGCGCTCGGCAGCAGATACAAATCGGAATTTGAGTTATGTAAATTTGCGCTAAGTACTCTCTGTCTCCCAGCCCGAGTTGCAGATGCAATCTGCGGGAGGAAATATAATTACGGATGGTTTCCTTGGCGTCCTCCGAACGGAGGCGGGGAGCGAACATTTCTCAGTCATCTGCGATAGTTAAGGTATGCGGCCTCGAAGGTACGTTTACTCACTCGTCGGCTGTGACAACGAAATAGGGGATGGGGTTGGAGGGTGCGACAGACACGCTCATGCGAGGATCTGATTACACAGCCACTAGATACGGGGAGCCACTTAACTAAATTAGATGCGAAAACTTATGTTTGTTGTCATGCCGGAGCGGAGATATCAATTTATGAGGCCGCACAACCGTCGCGTCGCGTCGCATCGGATGCATCTGGATTTGAGAGATTTCAGATAAAAGCGATTAAGTGTTTGTCCTCGAAGTTGAAACGCTGTTTCTGAAGCGCGCCCGCGACTCCGGCACGCAGTCAGGAAATGTTTGATGTCACGCAGGAGAAGGTGTACACTGGGTTGCAATCTGTTTCTGTGCCTGGAAAGAGATGCCATATCTGATGACGGTATGAAGCTATTTTCACTAGTGCGTGCTGCTCTGATGTTTGATTTGAATTTGCAAGCAAGTTTCTTTTAAGGAGGGGACAAGCAGGATGTCCTTGAAAGTTGATGTTCATAAGAATTGAAGCAATCAAGTTGTGACTGTCATTGCTGTCATTAACGTGTCGATGGACACAGTTGCAAAGCCATCCCTAGCAAGATGCCCTCTGGTCTACTCCGTTGCTGACCTCAGTAGCTCTGTTCCAATCCTGGTCACAAGCAACACAAAACTGAGCACAGCCACAAGTCCCGTGTACGGAAACCGACAAAAGCTAAATAATGGGCCCGGCCTACAAGTCTGCGGGTTGTGCGTGAGGCTAAGTCCCTCACCACGTTAAACAATGCGAGTTCAGAGACAGTTACATGCCTTGGATACGGACGGATATAATGTCGACGTCACGATTCTCGGTTCTGCACGTGGAATGTGAGGTCCCTTAATAAACCGCGTGCAACCAACGACCTTGCGAAGGCCCTGGACCGCTACAAAGCAGATGTCACCACCATCCAAGAAGTGCACTGAGATGGGCCGGGTAAAGGAAGATGAAGAACTGCGACATCTTTTCCAGCGACTGGGAATAGAAGAAGAATGGAAAAGTTGTCAAGAAGCCATCAAAGAAGCTGCCGCTGATGTGCTGCGTTTCAAGACACTACCTAGAAGGAACCCATGGTTTGACGACGAGAGCAGGCATGCACAAGGCAACCCTGCATCGAACAACGAGAGCTGTTCGTGAGCTCTACGAACATAAAAGAAGGGGAAAGAACAGGCTTCTCAGAAGAAAAACGTGACAATATGAGAAGCGCGCGGTCGAAGAAAGGGAGAGGAGCTATGATAGGAATGAAGACCAGAAGTTTTACCGAAACGTGAAACAGCTATCCGATGGATATAGGGCTGGGACCGAAGCCTGTCGGGACCACTGGTAGTGGAGACGTAATCGATGCTGAGAATCTTGAAAGATCATTTTTGCTGGCTCTTAAACGGCGGTGACGGCCCAAATTCCACTGTAAGACAGAATGTTCCACTCAATTTGGGCGATGATAGACAAGAATTCCATCCCCCCGACTAAGACGAGGTCAAAACAGCTGCTGTAGCGAGAGGACTGTCCGCAGAACTGTCCAAAGCAGCTAGAGATAATCTGGGTGGCCGCATGCATTAGCTCATATATAAGATGTGGTCGGAGGAAAGCATGCTCGAGTCTCAGCGTCGTTTGCCGGGTCCTCAAGAAAGGAGAACCGTTCAATTGCTCCAACTATCGAGGGATCAGTCTCCTTTACCACACCATATTGTTTGGACGCCTGAAACCATTCGTCAGCAACCTGAAAGGTCCTTATCAGTGTGGTTTCAGGCCAGGGAAGTCCACCATCGACCAAATCTTCACACTACGGCTAATCCTGGAAAAGATACAAGAAGTGCAAATCGACACTCACCACCTATTTGTCGATTTTAAGGCCGCATATGACAATGTGCATAGAGACGAGCTATACAGTGCCATGTTTAGTTTTGGTATTCCTACCAAACTCGTCAGATTGTGTAGGATGACGATGGAGAACTCTCGCTGCTCCGTCAAGGTCGGGAACGAACTCACCAGGACCTTCAATGTCAAAAATGGTTTTAGACAAGGCGACGCGCTGTCATGCGACTTCTTTAACATCATTCTTGAGATGATCGTGGGTAAGTCCGACCACAAGGACCTCAACCAACTTGGACGATGAACACCACTGCTCCGCCTCGAAAAGTCTTCGAATCCAAGGCAACGCAACAATCCACCATTAGGACAACGCAACAGCGGACGGCCTAGGCTGAGGTGGCGCACGCAAGTTGAGAAGGACCTCAACCAACTTGGAGTGTGCAACTGGCGAAAGACCGTGCTGGCTGGAGAGGCATGTGGGTTTAGGCCCAGGTCCACCCCGGACTGCAGCGCCACAAGAAGAAGAACCTGAGTTCGGACAAAACCGTCGGCACGATTGATGTCACGATGAGAGTTGTTGAAGGCAGTTGAAGGCTCTTCTCTAAGCCCCGCCCAACTAAGTAGATTGGAATGCAGTTACGGCAAACTACAATTGAAGCGAAGTACAGTCCAGATCAAGACCCCAGTTCGAGTTCTATCGGACTCCTGTCTCCATTCTGCTGTAGAGGGTGTGCAAGACACAATCCTGAATGCAATCGAAAGGCACTTCGGTGGGTGGAAAAAAGAGAAATATTCAAGAAAGCAATTAGATATTGACTCAATACCACACTCCCGAGAGCTATCAGCGAGCAGGAGATCCAAGTTAAGACAACTTTTTTTCAACAAACTGAGTGAACTTAATGCAATAAGATCCAAAACTAACCTGAATTGATGTTCAAACATAAAAGAACAGACACACGAATAACTCCTTTGGACAGTTCACCTCTTAGCTTATTCGAAAATAAAATCATAACCTAACAACGTGGTTAATTTCAAGAGGCGTTACCAAACAAGTCTAAGACTTCACACAGTGAACGGCAGTGTCGATATAATTTTCACTCAACAACCACCTCCAGTACGCCGTATCGACGAACAAGTGCCAAGCCCATCATGATCCCCTAATTACGAGCACCGCTGCCTTAACATCTCACTAGCAGCAGGCAATTTTACAATTTTACAACTTTTCTTCCCCGCCGAGCAGACATAACCGCAGGCCGCAAGCGGCCGTCACGACTTTTGCCCTTTTCTCCTCGCACTTAATTGGGCCATTATGCCCAAACATTCAACCAGGCAACCTCCCCCCCCCTCGAGCACCGTTTAACTGATTGCCATAAATAAATTCTAATTAATTTAAAAATTTCACCTATTAGTCACTGGCCGACCGGCGACCCCAGTGGTCAGCTGAAATCTATACATCAGCCAATTAACAACCCAAACCCACTGACTGCCAACTGTGGCCACATCCGAATGTGCATACCAGTCGCGGATGCATTTCATCTCGTTTTCCACATCCACCAGGCTCCGTGGCTCCGTGGGCTCCTTTTCGTGTGTCGGTACGGTGGCGGACGGACGGGGAGCAGCAGCAGTCCTTGTTGCTTCATTGCGCTACTAAATTCCTTCTCATTATATGCAGAGAGATCGATTATGAAGTGCACCCCTCCTCGCGCAGACACCCAGGTCGGAGTCACCGCAGCCAGCAATGCCGCCGCCGCCGCCACCCATTTGTGGACTCATTGCAAATGAAAATAAAAAATTCTCTTTAGTCACGATTTTAAGCACGCGCCGATTAATTCACTGATATTACCTACCACAAGTGGAAGCAGCCCAGGCGGGCATTCTCCGGCCAGCCGTACGCCGCCGTTTGCATACAAAAGGCCAGTCGTGAGGTTCATTCATTCAATCGGCGGCATTACATCGGCCTCATTTCCTCTCCTCCTTTTTAACTTTGTAATTGTTTCTGTTTTACATTTTCAGAAGTACCCCCTTCCGGCGTTGCGCACTTCTTGTTGCAGCAATCATCTTTGGACTTCATCTTCGGTGGGTGCGCTGCTGCCGAGGCGCTCTTTTGTGTTCCTTTGCTTGTCGTCCGCCTGTGGGCTTGGTTATTTCGGTAGGGAAATGTGTGCGAGCGCGCGCTAGCCGTTTGTCGTTTTTTTTTTTGTTTTCCTTACGACTCAACCTTAAAGGTCTCGGCGATAACATTCCGCAATAAAATAATAATAGACATCGGCAACCTCGAATGGGATCTCTCATTCTTGGGTTCCTGGGTGCCTCGTTTGCGCCAGCTGTGTGCAGGAGGCTTCGTGACAGACTGGACCGTCCCTCTCCGGTTGCGAGTAAGTTAACCTAGTTTTTTTTTTGGGGGGGGGGGAAGGAATGCGGTGCAAATTTTTGATGGGAAGGGGCGTGCAAGTGAGAGATCAAGAGCGATTAATAAGAACACATTTTTATTCCACCTCGGACAGGGCCGGAAACACACAAGTACATTGACTAAATGACAAATTCTGGACAAACTTTCATAACAGAAAGATAAAAACAAAAAAAAAAACAAAGAAAACATCTATTTCAGGTAAAAAAAATGGTTTTTGGAGGTTAGATCACGAAGTTAAACGCATCCCTCGGCTTTACGAACTTTCCATTGAAGACGATGTGGACGGTCATGTTCTCGTTGTAGTTGAGGTGGGGAAGGAGCTGGAAATAGAGAAGCAAAGTGACAATTATGAAGTGGAGAATGCAAATGTTTTTATGAGTCTGTGTAACAACAAGAGGGCGCACACAATGCAGCAGACATGAGTGTTCAAGTGGTAAGCTGAAGCCTTCGAAGGATTTAGTCGCCCAAGGGAATTTGGTTTCGTTTTGGAACCGACTGAAGATTCAAATGTTTTGACTTTTGAAACCAATTGAGGTCAGACCCGAAATCATTTTGAGATTTAAGACTTTAAAAATGAAATCAGTCACAAATGGTGACAGTTGGAACAAACACTGAGTTCAAAACCAATAACTTGGCATAGACACCAAGCTCTTCCGTTCTTGGCCAATTGGACCAGGTCCTAGCTTCCACAACAACTACTCGTGTTGTGTGTGCTTCTGTTCTCTCACGAGTAGAAGGAGCCTACTGTTTTTTGCCGACTCCGAACGGCTAGATTTGAGAAGCTTTTCATAGACAATTGGTACTCTTTGAGTGTTGTCAGCAACTCGAAAGAGGTGGTGCCGTGAAAAATGTTAGGTTCGACGCACTTACCACTACGCAACGGCGTCCACAAGACAACTACAAGAAAGTTGTGGTCATAAACAGCTACCGGAATAAGATTCCTCTGTGCTGAAGCAGGACTTACTCGCCGAGATAGGGTGGGAAACACGACAATGCGGGGGGAACTCAATGTTGAGCAGTTACTTCTTTGGATGCAATAGGCAAAACTTCGATGGTTTGTCCACGTGGCACAGATCTCCTCTTTATCGCAACTTCCGACGCGTATCTAGGCGACCACTTGCCAGGCCAAGGGCGAGGTGGTTGGATCAAGTCCATAAACTCACCTCGTTGTACTTGGGAATAGCACCTGATGGGTTACAGTCGATGGAATCGATTCGATGGATTGAACGGCCTGAAAGACTCACTCCTGCTGATTCAGATAACATAATAATGTTGACTTCAGCCCTGATGTTAACTACGACCAGATCTCACTTTCGTTTTGAACAAATATGGGCTTTAAAGTTGAGGGAAGCTGATAAGGAAAAATGATTAATGAAAAATACAGGAATGGGAATGGCGGACAGAGAATGGGATGGATTCGGGGTTTCCTCTCATTTTCAAATTGATATAGTTGGGAACTGAGAACCGTGAAGGTGCGGGGAAACTCAATGTTGATTAGCTAGTTCTTCGGATGAAAAAAGGACACCACGTGGCGGGTGTCCCCTCTCCGTCTTAGTCTTCATCATGGCGACCTTTCGGCAGACCAAGGACGAGGTGGTAGGATCAAGCCCATAAAATCGTTTGGTTGGGCTTGGATATGTCTCCCGATGAGTTAGAGTCGATGGTGAAGGTTCGAGCAGCCTGGAGATCTCTCGCGCGTGCATTTCCTTTAACCGAAAAATTAAAGGATGGGATGGTCACGGGGTTGCTTTTATTTTCGACGTTGATATAGTTGGGGACTAAGAAACGTGAAGATGCGCTGAGCACCTACTTCTTCGGATGGAAAATTCTTTATTTTGTTGGTTTGGCCACGTGGTAAGGATGTCCCCACGGCGACCTTTGAGCAAATGATGAGGATGAGGTGGTTGGATGGAAACCATAAACTCGTTTGGTTGCGCTAGGATATGAGTTAGAGTCGATGGCGGAGTATCTTCTTGCCCAACCCAGAAAGTTTGAAGATGAGGACTTAGAGCCTTTCCTGGATCAAGATCCGTGCCAGACGAGTGTTGTGTACTATGAGCTGCTAAATCCAGGCGAAACCATTGATGGGAAACGTAATCTACTACAACTGATGCGCTTGAGTCGTGCATTGACACAGAAACGGTCTGAAACGTCACGTAGCTGGAGCGGTCAAAACTACATCCCATAAAGTTGGCGAACCTAGTCAGTGATTCATAGATGACGGTCGCAAATTGAGGAGGTCCTTACTGAAGAATGATCTCAACGACGAAGGAGACCTGTGGGGAAGAGGACATCTAAGAGGAGCACTATCCCAACGGTCAGTGTGCGAACTACTGACGTCACTGTACTCTGGCACCACTGGAGGTCAAGAGCTCCTGAAACTTGTTCCAGCCTGACCCTGCGGTAGGGCCACTTGTGGGGGTGTGTACTGTGCAACTGGCCTAAATCAGATTGTTCACTCTACTGACTTAGGTCAGGCGGTAAAGGAACTTTCCCCGTTCAGTGTGAAGTGCCATCTTCAATCCGATGCTGCGACCCAGAGAGCGGCAGAAGTTTTCGAAAGGCTTCGCTTCGCACAAAGGTGAAGGGATTGTCTCTCAAGTATGAAATCAATTTGGTACGTGGATAGCTACTAAGCCTTCTAATCTGGCGTTGGCTACGACTGTTAGGAAATTGGCCCCGTGGCATAAGGCCTTCAAGGGTGGTGATCACGTGAATCCACATCCCACATTTGATCGAGGCTTTCTTTCTCTGTGCCGCCATTCATACAGAGAACAGGAAAAAAACTACAACTCGAGGGAGAAACATCACTTCAGTTCATAACCTCAAAGATTGATCAATCTGTGCTGCCACACCATTTAACTTTCCTCTCAGTACCCTGATGAACAGCTCCTTAAACCCAATTCGATTGTCAAACGTTCCGCGCTCTCTCTCTCTCTCTCTTTCCTAACACTTACCTTTGGAGTGACAAAAAAATACTGAGAGCTTCCGATTTTTGTAGTCTCATCCACTAGCATATCGAAGATCTTCCTCTCGTTCCTCGGGTCCATTCCCTGGTTGATCTCATCCACACAACTACAACAAACCAACAAACATGAGAGGCAAACTCTTGGCGATTGCCCAGAATGCGCTTACCGAAAAGGCACATGAGTCAACTGTTGCAATGACAAGGTATAAATGGCAATGGCCACAGCACGCTCTCCGCCAGACTGCACGTACCTGTCCAGAGCCTGCAGCTTCGCCCCGTTGCGGTACTGCACCATGATCTGTATGCCGTACGACTCAAAGTCCCACTGAAAGACGGATCAATGAGATGGAGGGAGGGGAATGCTTTGATGTCACACAGAGCTCACCTCGTCCTTCATGGTCAACTGAACCTCGCCCACGTACTCCATGGACTTCATGAAGTTCCCGAAGCTTTGATTCAGAACGTCCACGATCCGATTCAACTCCGGGATCCACGCTCTGTACTTCTCCTCGATCTGTTGCTGAATGGTGGAGTCGCCCTTCTGTGATTCTTCAATGGATGAGGAGAGGGCTTCGATTTGTGCGTTGCGCTGCTCATACTCCTCCGTCACCTGGTGGGGGATAGAAATGAGAGTTCACCGGGAGTAAGGGTAATCAAATGGGGGGCTCTACATTTTGGTCGGTCTCTCCGAGACACTCCAGACGCGCACATGTGTCGTTTATGATCTCCTTGAGCGCCTCTACGTCATCGGGCAGCTCGGCAAACTGCTGGGTGAAGGGGAAATTCTCATCCGCTGGCTTCAGTCCGTTGCAGAGGTTCTTTGCCTCCACCAGCTTGACGCGATACCTCTTCGCTGCACTGTCCATCGATGACCTGATGGTTTCCACTAGTTTCTGCAATGGAACCGCTTGACTGAGGCCTTACCTTGGATGGGGGAAGAGTTTACCTTCGACTCGACGAGAGCTTCAGTGGCGGAGGCAATCGCCCGGCTTAGGTCCTCGTTCTCCAGCTTGAAGATGTTCACCCGGGACGTGGCACATTCCTTCTCCTTCAGTGCACTCTGATAGTCCGATATGCACTTCACCCTGCTCTGCTGAAGCTGGATGATCTCCTTCAGGAGCTGCTTCGTTCGCTCCTTAAACAACTCCTGCTGCCGGAGGATGTCTGGAAAAGGGGGGGACGTCCGTCAGAGTCAGATAAGCGAATGGACTGAATTGACGTTACCAACACTAGCAGCCTTTAGCTCCTTCACGCGACGCGCTTGCTTGGCAAGTCTCTCCTTGAGCTCCCGCACCTTACCGACGGCCATTTCGAACGCACGCAGCTCCTTCAGGACGTCCGCGCGCTTGTGCTCCAGTTCATTGGTTTTGGCCTCAATTTGGACCCGGTCGTTGCGAAGCATGTCCGCTGCGTGCGATTTGTCAGCAAATCTTCGCTTCAGGTCGTTCAGCGCGTTCTTGTCCAATCCCGACAGGAGGTTCCGGTCACCGATTTTGTTCTGCGCGCGAATCGGCTCCCGCGAGTACTTCGATATGGACACGTTGTACCTTGTGTTGCCTGGGGGGGAATTTATAAGAAACGCTCAGGTGTCTGTTGGCGTGGCACTTACCTCCGAAGAAGTTCCGAATGTTGCTGGGAATGGCATCGACGCAATCATTCACCTTCTCTGAGCCAACCAGAATCCTCTCCAGCTGGTAGTTGCGGCAGAGGTAGTTGAGAATGGCCGGCGGACCTTCAATCAACTCCACGAGGTATGCAAAGAAACCGAATTCTCTGCAAAAACATCGAACTTAACCTCACTTCATGGATTCTGGTCAAAGACATACCCAAAGGAACTGGCTGGTTGGCTTGGAATGTATTGACACGCCTCAGCGGGTTGGGAGTACACAATACTGACGGAAAGCTCCTGCTCAATGCGAAGATGATCGATCAGCTTGGACATGTCGGCTTTGTTCTCGCACGTGAACGCCAGGAGATCCCGCAGTGCGATGGAATTCTCGAAATATTTGGCGTGACTGGGGTCCTTTACGTTGAGCTGGACAAGGACAAAAGGCTTTAGGTGTGCACACGGCAGTCAGAAAGCGCAGAGCTCACCTCAAGGATCATGGGTTCATAGATGCGTCCCTCGAACCTGTCCAGATTCCCTCGCAGCCACATCACGGCCTTGTACTGATCGGGAAACTTGGTCTCCATCATCTGCAGACGGCGAACATGAGTCCACTCACTAGGAGGATGAAAGTGGGGCTTACCTTGAGGCGCAAGTCCTTGAAATTCTCCAAACTTTGAATGCGCTGCTTCAGCAGCTGTAGCTCAGCAACGTAGTCCTCATCCAGGCGCTTATTGATCTCGGAACGCTTCGACATTTGTGCCGATATCTCGACCTTAAGCCGACTGATGTTCTCCCGGATCACCTGCAGCTTAGCAGCGCGTTCAGCGTCACTTCCGTTGTTCACCACAGCTCGCTTTAGTTCCTCTGTGGCGTCGCTGAGGGCCTTGCTTTCGTTGTAAATCTCGTTTTCCCGTTCAGCTTGCTCCTTCTTGGTTGTCTGCAAGGGGATGTCCAATAAGACGGGAAAACCATTTGAGACGCTCGGCTTACCTCGAATTTCTGCTTCTCCCGTCGTATCTTTGCCTCCAGCTCGTCAATGCTCGTAACGATGCTCTCGAGCTTCTGCGCACCTTCGGCGACTTTCCTGGCCTGCAGGGAGGCGAGTGTGAATTTCTTGTTGGATTGGACGATCCTCAGAGACATCCACTTACCTGAAGCTGAAGAGCTGCATCGAGATCTTGGGTCTTCTTCACTATCGCTCCCTGGTTGTTGACCAGCTCTGTGTAGTCTGTCTTCTTCGTCTTGAGGATCTTCTCGGCGTCTTCGAGATTTCCCCTCACCACCTCGGCCTTCGCCTTCAGTTCCTTCACCTCGATCCAGAGCTTCTTGGCGTTGCAGATGTTGATCTTCTCCGCGAACTTTTGCTTTGTCCCAATTCGCTCCAGAATCTGCTTCAATCTGCGGACAGACGACACCATTGAGAGGAGGGTTCGTGAGGTTTGAGTGTATTTACCCTTCGTTGCGATGCTTGAGTTCGTTCAGCCGACGAATGTCATCCTGCAGACTCTTCGTGCTGTTCTGACGGCGGTGCTGCAACTCCTTCAGCTGAGCAAACTGATCAATGACGTCCTGCTGACAGACGGACAGGATTGTGTTGTTCAGCAGCTCTTGGGGATTCATTTTTGCAAAGTCCTGAGGGAAGTCGTTTGCAGTTAAGTCTTGTATGCAGCACACCTCCTGTGGGACTTACCTGGACACGATCTTGTGGCAAAAACTGACACAAATTGTCCACCTGGATGTTGTACTCTGAAATGGAGCGCAGATAATTCTTCAACGACATCGGTGCCCCATTGACCTGGAAGACAAAACATTTGAAGTCAAGAGGAGTCAAACTTCTTTTCTTATTTTCAAGGATCCCACCAAAAATTCCGATTTCCCCTCAACATTGAATCGTCTCTCATAGACTTTCGTCGCTCGGTCATTGTTCACGTATATCTCCAGCGATACCATAGCTTCAGTGGCGCCATTCTTCACGTAATCCTCAATCGCTGAAGAGCGCGATAGCAGCTTGGGATTGCCTCCCATTCCTAGCACGATTGCAGCGACAAGAGTCGACTTTCCAGTGCCATTGGGACCGATTATAACATTCAGGTATTCCGTTGGATACATGACGCAATCGTTGTACGTTCTGAAAGGGAAACGCAATTGAACTGGAGGGAACATCACACTTGGACAAGGCAGCTTACACGAAGTTCTTGCAGGAAATCATTTTGATTTTCCCAAATAAATTAATGGCGAGGTCTTGTTTACTATCCTCGTCGACTTCCATGTTTTTGGGTGTAATGTTGTTTTGCAGGATTTCTCAAAATCGGAGACGAAATTAAAACATTTTCAAAAATTCGCGAAATAAACCGACTGTTGCTGTGGTTTTGTGTTTTTTGCGGCTGTCAGAGTGGCAGCTTTTTGGCGGACGTAAACAATGCGTTCAGCGGGTACACTCTGTGGTGGGAAATGTGATGAATGTGTTCAGATGGTTAGTGTTGTGCTGAAATCAGTTCCGGTGCAGGGGGAAATGTTGATTGAGAGGATCAAAACCAGAGACCAATAAGGAGACAGCCGACTCCCTCGTCTCTCGCCCGTGGGGAAAATTTGACAGCGTTTTTTATAACATTTCCCCTCCTTGAACAGCTGATTCGAGGCAGTTTCACAGACAGGGTTTTTTTTCTCTTGACTGAGAATACGTGTGAGCTGCGTAATCGGCTGATTAGTTTCCCGCGCAAACTGCTAATGTGACTGAGAGAGACGGGGACGTTGACTGTCTCCCTTACTCAGAGATTTCTGCTAAAAATTCCACCACGAAATAATGGCCGACATTGGAGGCGTTCATAAATTGTATCATTAAGGTAGTATTTTCATCAGTTAGGCTTTAATGTTAAAACTTTATAATAAATTTTGAAACAAATATACGACACGAATTTATATTGAACTATAACTAGACAAATAGTATTTTGGAATTCCCAAATAATTACTAAACTCCTATCACTACCTTTCACTATTCTAAGACTCCTATTCTAAAAACTAATATTGTTCACTTATTGTAGTTAACAACTATTTGTTTGGCATAGCAATCCCCATATTTTGATACTTTTTTTTATTATTATTATTTATTTTTTAAAGAATATTAAGAAAGTAACTAAAATTTGTAACTATGCCTTTTTTCGAAACAGTTCAGTCTTTTTATTGAATTCTTATATATATTATTTATATTACAAAATTATATATTATAATTGTCACTCATAGGCGTTTTTAGTTAGGTTCATCAAAGTGAAGTTTTAGTGAAATATGCTGGAGGGAATAATTTATTAATTCGTGCTATTATTTTATATTGAGATTCCATATTCATAATCGAATCGTATGTTTTTCAAGGTGAAGGCTTGTATTTAGCTGGATAAAAATTCTGTTTCAAATTATCTTGATTTAATTTTTATTCTTTAAAACGATTGCCTGGACAACTATCACAGACGTATTAGGTTAGGTTTCCTTATGTTTTTCAGTATTACACTTTTCATAATGAGTGATCGAAATTATAAATAAAAATTTAATTTTGTATTACTTACATACGAATAAGTAACACCAGAATTACAATAGTCTTTATTTTGATTTAAATACACTTAACTCGGAATACCAGATGAAAATAAATCCCTCCGTACTGCTAGATTTTCAAACATGCATTGCTGTTTTAATTTTGTACATATTTCTAAAGTCATCAGGAATATAAGTTCTAGCACAATAACTACTTTTTAAGTAACATAGAATTTAAAGTGTCGGCGACACTAAAATCATAAACAATTTCCTGTAGTTATTTACGAACGCAATCTGTTGAATATATAACAAAATGGCTGGCGAATTCACGAATTGTGGGCAATTTACGAATGTTTGACACTATTGAGGGCAAACATTCACGAATTAGCGGCCATGTTGCTTTTTTGGAGGGGAAACGTAAACAAGTGTGAGTAAAATGAGAAAGTGTTCGATGCTCAGTAAATGAGTTCCGGAAAATAAGGGCTATATCCACCACAATTCGTAAATAACACTCAAACGGTAGATGGACGAAGGGGATATCAGCTGTTTAATCAGCTGTTCAGTCGACCATCTCCTTCCTTATTGGTTTCTGATCAAAACTAAATATTTCTGTTTTGCAATTATAATCTCTCCAGAAAATTTTAAAATTCATTCTCATCTGCATCATGAGTGAGTTTGTAACGTGGTGAAATGTGAAGGAGATGTCTCGTGGTTTCGAAATTCGCTAAACACGTTTGTCTCGGATATGATGTTCACGTTGGCGCTAGGTTCGTTTGGAGGAAAAAATGTGTTATACAATCTTATACCAAATGGAAATCTTAACTTTTTTGCTTTACGTACCAGATGTGCATGAATTCTAAGAATGCAATTAAACAGTGGACTCCTAAGCTCTGAATGACCATAATTGGCTACAGTCTTGTAAGCCAATAAAGAAACTGGAGCAGGAGCAGACAGTTGTTCGTGGAACGCTCAATGGACCCTGAAGAGCTGAAATTGTTTCACTTGGCCGCGCTACTCGGTTCAGGCGACAGGGAGTGGGAGTCCTTTCGGCGCCTGGTTGGTCGGAGCTAAATTGTTGGCCATGGGACGGACGGACACCGTGAAAATCCATCAGAGCTGCTTACTGCGAAGTCTTCTTAAAGTTGAGATCTCATCAAGCATTTCGGACAACCTGCTGACCGAGGATTGCCTTAACGTTAGTGACCTTCTGTTTTCATTGAGGCTACAGTCCTGGGGGGACCGGAATCAAGATGCTTCTCCATTTTTGTGCCTCATCTTAAGCGGGAAAATTCTAAATTGCGTTGAATGCCAATACGTAGCTTTGGGGAAGGTTCCAATCGTTCTGAGCCCATTTGAGTAGGTCCCTGGACATAGTCCTTCTTTTAGCTTGACCTTGCCTTCGAAGACATTACACAAAGGCAGTTGGAGTCTGTCTTTTGGGGACATTTTGTTAGAAATGGAAGACTTCGGTAAAAATATCCTCTTGCTGCTGCACGATTGCCTCGTCCTCATGCACATTCAGGATCAGCGTGACACCGGAAATGAAGTCTGGGAGGGAAGGAAGGCCACAGTCTGAGTTTTCTCAAGCGAGTGGGAAGCTGTGTTCTCTGTCTTCGTACGAGGCTTTCCACACCAGTAACGACCGAGCACAGTTTTCAATAAAAGTGAAATCCTTTGCCTAGGGCTGCAAGCTCAGATCAGATGGATGTCAGAGTTTATCCTGCGGATCCTCATTTTGAATCTCTCTTTCTCTTAGACAGCAGGTCATTGGAGACGTGGACTGTATCACGACGATCGGCAACAGAAGTCGAGTGCTGTATGTGTCAATTTGGAGTCCGGTGTCGCCAGTGCCTCAGACTGCAGACTTGAAAGTGTTGTCAGTCGAACTGTTTGGACATAAAATTCGACATCCCTCGTTATCGTCTGTCGTGTCAGGGATGTGAGACCACGCTGCTTTCATTATGTGCCCATGATCCTATTGAAAACTGAATTTAGGGCCAGTCTAGGAATACTGCCTGCCTATCAGGACAAACCCTTACAAGTGGAGAAGTACCTCAACCAACTTGGAGTGCGCAACTGGAACTAGCCATCTTAAGCGCTGTATTCGAAGACGTGTGACCAGGCGCATGCCGCCGTACAGCCTAGAGAGCTCGTAGTTGAGTCTTCTTCTCCAGACGCTATCAACGCTAACAGGACCAAAAATCGCCCGCTTTTAGTAGCGTCCAACTTTCCACGCCGTTAAGGAGGACTGGGATGATCAAGATGCTTCACAAAGCCAACCCTGGTCCTTCGGGAGAGGGCTCTATTCCTCAATCACCTCTTGAGCCTAAAGAAACAGAGATTGGCAAGAGTGATTTTGCTTTTAATTTCGGTGCTGATGTTCTGGTCCTTGCTGAGCCGAGGTAGATGAAGTCCCTGACTACCTCAAAGTTTCTGCTGCCTAGTGTGACGCTCTGTCCGAGACGTCGATGTTGTGCGTCCTTCCTTGATGACAGGATATACTTCGTCTTGCCTCATTTATCGCCAGACCCGTTTTAGCCCCTACCGCTTCAATGCCAGCAAAAGCCTCAGGCAGGGTTCGGCCTACCGGGACCAAAATGGAGACATAGAGGAGACATGTTAAGAATCTGGAAAGATTAAACAGCTGCTGGAGCTGAAGGACTGTCCGCAGAACTGTTTAAAGCAGCTGGAGATGATCTGGGTGGGCGCATGCATTAGCTCATATATAAGATGTGGAGGAGGAAAGCATGCTGGACGAGTGGAGTCTCAGCGTCGTTTGCCGGGTCCTCAAGAAAGGAGAACCCTTCGACTGCGCCAACTATCGAGGGATTAGTCTCCTTAACATCAAGTACAAGATCCGCTCTGCCGTATTGGGTGAACGCCTGAAATCGTTCGTGAATAACCTGTCCACATGTCCTTATCAGCGTGGTTTCAGGCCAGGGAAGTCCACCATCGACCAAATCTTCATACTACGGCAGATCCTGGAAAAGACCCACGGAGTGCAAATCGGCACTCCCCACCTATTCTTCGATCATAAGGCCGCATATGGCAGTGTGCACAGAGACGAGCTATACAGTGCCATGTCTAGTTTTGGCATTCCTACCAAACTCGTCAGATTGTGTAGGATGACGATGGAGAACTCTCACTGCTCCGTCAAGGTCGGGAACGAACTCACCGGGACCTTCAATGTCAAAAAAGGTTTCAGACAAGACGACGCGCTGACACGTGACTTCTTCAACATTATTCTTGAGAAGATCGTGAGTAACTCACAAGTCAACTGCAGGGGCAGGATCTTCCAAAAGTCAGTTCAACTGATAGCTTACGCCAGTGACATCGACGTGATAGGACGAACAAAGAGGGCTGTCAATAAGGCGTTTGTTGGCATTGAAGCAGAAGCGGCTAAAATCGGTCTGTCGGTTAATGCGGGCAAGGCGAAGAATAGGCTGTCATCGAGGAACGACACACAACACGACGCAAAGACAGCATAAACTTCAAGGTAGCCAAGGACTTCGTCTACCTCGGCTCCGCCGTGAATAGGGACAATAACATCAGTACCGAAATCAAGCGCAGAATCACTGTTGCCAATCGTTGTTTCTTTCGGCTCAAGAGGCAATTCTACCGAAGGACTAAACTTTTATAACAGCTTGATCATTCCAGTCCTCCTTTACTCGTAGGGCGCAGAAACTTGGACGCTACTTAAAGCGGATAAGGAAGCCCTTAGTAATTTTGAGAAGAAAGTTCTGCGTGCTATTTTTGGCCTGGAGAAGAAGATTCAACGACGAATTGTATGGGTTGTACAGCGACATGCGCCTAGTCAAGCGTCTTCGGATACAACGCTTAAGATGGCTAGGCCATGTAGAGCGCATGGACACCACTGCTCCGGGCCGAAAAGTCTTTGAATCCAAGCCATTGGAACAACGCAACAGAGGACGGCATAGGCTAAGGTGGCGCACACAAGTGGGGAAGGACCTCAACCAACTTCAAGTGCGCAACTGGTGGCAGCTGTCGAAATATCGTGCTGCCTGGAGAGGCATGCATGAGGCCCAGGTCCACCCCGGACTATAGAAGATAAGAAGAGAAGAAGAAGAAGAAGAGACAGCTAGGGTCAAAACTCCTTACTCAAAGGACTAAGAGACGCTAAACACATCCGTACTCTTATTCGGAGCCGAGTGCTGGACGACAAGCGAAACCGCAGAGCAGATTCCTGGTTCTTTTGAAAGTAAAATTCTGCGACGACTATTTCGCCCTGTCTGTAAGGAAAACGAATGGAGGAGAAGACACACCCGCGAACTCTCTGTGCTGTACCGAGATGTAGACGTACACTACAGTGACTCGGCCACGTCGAGCCAATAGACAGCAACGCTCTAACTAAGAGGGTCTTCGAATCCCAGCCTTAGGTTTGAGAAGAAGAGGAGGGCCGAACCTCCGGTATAGAGACCAAGCGATTGCGGGCGTTAGAAAGCTTTGTTTTGACAGCTGGAAGACCGTCAAAAATGAAAGGCAGCCATAGATCAGGCTCAGACCCTTCTTTGGTCGCAGGCCTGATGCATTTCCCCATTATCGAATAGTAAATGCCATGAAATATTCTTTCAAATGACATTACATGTTCTGAGTTTACTTTCAGAGTTATGTGTTCTATTTCACATTATAAATCAAACGTCACGATGAATGACCCCTTTTCACCACATTCAACTTTCACTAGTCTCAGGCGCTCCTCCGCAAATAGTGTGGAATGTGAATCAATGTTTCTGGCATCACAGTGGCCCTGTTTGGCTATCCGAGGCTCACTCACTACCCCTAACCCAACCGATGCATTCATCTTTCTTAAACAGTGGCGGCGTCAGCAAATTTTGTTTTCTTCAATTTTGATAGCTCTGCTGAAGGCTGAAAGTTGCCACAGCCACCACCTTGCTCCATCTCTGTTAATCGACTCCTTGCTCATGCCGCCAGACAAATGGGCAACAAGCTTGAATAACTTCCATCGCCGAAGCACTCAGCTAAAATATGATAATCAGTCTCCGCGACCGAGACGAAATCCCCCCCCCCCCCTCCTCTTCTCTGCCAACCACATAAATATCAATTTGCCACTGTTTTGTTACCAAAAGTTACAGCGAAGCAAAACATTTCAAAAATTTGACATCCCGCCTCTCCTGTTCAACACACAAACACACACACAGTCAGAGACAGAGACACATGAGAAATTTCGAAAATAAGGCCAAAGGATCTCCTGAGGGCCGGTAGACAAAAATAAACAAAACTCTCCTTCGGTGGGAGGCAGGAGATTCGCTGAAGTGCTGAATGCCAATAAACTATAAAGGAGACCATTCACATACATAATTGTCCGACCAGCCTCTTCCCCGTGCCCCACACCCCCCTCCCCCTAGCGACAACTGCTGTTTTAGAATTCGCCTGCTTTGTGAATATCAGATTCACTTGTGATTTAATATTTTTCACAGTTTTTTTTGTGTTTTCGTGCTTTTGCGTGTGTGTGTGTGTGTGTTTGGCTCTCCTTTCGCAGGACATGATGCGCTCCTTTGAATGCGAGCACAGCCGAATCGAAAATCGTCTGTTTGATATCCTTGCGAGAGCGGCAAAAGAGAATTTTAATTAAAATTTACACACTCTATGACAAGCACAGTGGCGGCGCTGCACTGGCCAGGACATCTTCATTTCGTTCGAGTTTTTTTTTCCGTTTCACGCTGCTCTCCGATGGAACATAAGGTTTCGGTTGTTTTTGCCTCTCTCTCAAAAAATTTCTTTGAGTTGCATGATATTTTATTTATTTGCCACTATCGTCCTGTGTTTTGATGAATAATTCACGAGGGAAAGGATTTCTGTGGCATACAGGTGTGCGTGTGTGAGTCCCTTGTGTAATTCTGGTTAAAAATAAATCAAGATGTCTCGCTTGACTTTGACTTGAGCGCATTCGTAAACATTCTTAAAAGGAATTCTGTTTCAGGGAATTCGAATGAATGTGTCTGTACAAGCAAACCCGAGGATTTCAATTCACTGCAAGGGGGTCCCTAAAAGGAAATGGCGGCCTTTGCTCTCGATCAAAGGCTTTGAATGTGGTTCTGTGACAGTGAATGTGGCATTTTTTATCACATTCATCGACTGAAACGGCTGATGCTCTCGATGAATGACACAAGGTTCGTTGTCGTGTCCTTCAGTGCTGTTTGTTAGTCGAAATTTGGACTTTTTATTGACTTCCACGGTGGTGGTTAATTTGTCAATGGAAATCCCAACGTTTTTAGAGATGAACTCAAAGCAGATGTCCATCTTCTGGCACAGGCCATCAAGGATTTACCTTAAACCGTCCAATCGCCTTTTACAACAGCTTCCTCGTGACCATAAAGAACAGAGCTGTAAAGTTTATGAAGCGGCAGACATTTTGGGCTTCAATATGAGAAGGTCTAAATACCGCTGTACGGCTCAGTTCAATCCTCTCTGATTCAAGAGCATCGACAGTACTCGCAGAGTGAAAATTGGGGTCAGGAAAAAGCAAACGGCCTAAAAAAATGGAGGGATAACGAGAGGTGATAGCGGTAACTCCAAACTTTGAGTCCGCTTTGCAACCCAAGGACTTCAAGAGGTGAAAGAGGTAAGTCCAAACATTGACTGTTTCATTATAAAGGTTTGATGTCGGACAGGATATCTTAGGTAGACCGTGTGAACAAGTGAAAGTTTAAAGGATTACTTTCAACTTAAGAGTTTAGTTAAGGTGTCTTGATGTGGAACTTATCACTACGAGGACCCATGCACTGCCTCACCATGGAGTAGGCATTAATCAAACGAATTACTCGAAGCGGTTGAAGAGGAGTGTCCATTAGCAGTCAAACTATCTTAAATTAGTGCGGCCGGGTGGTTTTGACTTTTGTGAGTGAGTGGCACTACACTACAAAGCCAGCTTCTAGACTTGACGCATATTCAACTATCAGGCAATGTTCGGGTATCACTCCCAAGATCGGAAATAATATTTTAACAAATCCAAGGATCTGGTACGTTTGGGATCAAGACTGGCCCACATTTCTTTTGACTTCTGACTAGACTTGCCACTTTTACACCCGCTGTTGATCGAGTGGAAGCATTTTGAACTCACAAGTAACGACAGTGCCTCGAATGGCCATTACTTGTGTCTGGGAACGTTTTTGTGATTTGGATGTCGAAGGGACTCACTTACGTGTGTTCAGAGTGTCAGAGTAAATTCCGCTGCCTACACCCCTGTCCGTCTTGGAGAAAACCGCATAGATGAAGAGGGCTGACAAGGCCTTAGGAACGATCCTTGTTGTGTTGATTCGGACTCCATAAGGTCTTTTTTCGGATGCGCCCAAGGATGTGGTAATTTCCGAAGGTACTAGCAGCCCGAGCTGCCAGCATGCACGATTTGCAACCCGAGATAATCGACTATGTGAAAACGCCAACATATCCACACCCATCATGCAAGGGAACATATTGTCGGCGCTTGGTAGGTTAACTAACTGCCTCTCCTGCGCAAAGCGGGTGCAACTCCTCGTCAGATTTCGGGTATTGTGCGCACAGCGGCGAGTTGTCGTACCCAACCCTGTGCGGATATTTTCAGCAGCCGCCGTATTTAGAAAGGATCTGTGGGAGCTGGTTGTTGCACATGCGTCCACATACCTTTAGTAAAGGCAACCCATGTTGCTTGCCATATTGCTATGGATGCTGTTCGTTCTTCTTCTTTTATATTTTAGGCTTGGTGCCTGTTAGTGGTTCTCCGGTGGCACACCATCATAAGCTCATCTGCAAGAATATCTGTAGGTAACATTCCTGCTGTGACGAACGCCGCCGCATCAGAAATGGTCATGAAACCACTGATAGTTCGTATTGCTCAGAGTCTATACGCTGACGTTGTAATCCATTTCAGTGGCCCTAAAGTGAGTGCTCTAGCCCAAATGCGAGCTGCATCTGGTTTGGGTTCTGTGTGCGTACCATGGTCCAACAGTATTTAGAAGGACTCGAGTGAGTGGTCCATGTGCAAGTGATGCATTCCTTCAGGCATACTTTACGTGTTCCGTGAAGGAAAGCCTGCTGTTTGACACTGCACAGGGTGGAGATATGTGCGCATACAATGCAGACCATTGGTCCGAGGATAAAAATCGGTAAGCAGCATTCGTTGTTAAATTGCGACAGACAAGGTCCCGTGAGGGTCCTTTTTAAGGCCTCATTTATCCAAATAAATGCCAAGGGCTGATCTTTTCGGATTAAGTTGCGATGGATAGTTTTTAATGTCCATCTTCAGGCTGTCATGGCAGTATAGATCGAACCATCGCGGTGTAGACCTAAAAGAAATGTTTAAAGAAGAAGCCCCCAACTACTACGAAGTGCCTTTTCGATCCAAACAGAGCAGGGTCGGCCTTACAAACATGTTCACTTTCGACGCACAGATTCTAGAAGAAATGTGTCACACACCCGGTATAAAGGTTTTGATACTAGATAGTAGTATTTTAACAAGAAAGGAGGGTCCCTGGGACGGAAGACAGCTTTGACTTGAGTTAAGACACTTCACTGGCCTTATAAGAAAACAACTAAAAAACACTAAGGGCCGAAGGCCTAGCTTATACATCAACTTCTGTTCTCTCTCTAGTAGAGGGGACCTACAGTTTTTAAGCGACTCCGAACGAAGGAATGTGAGAAGCTTTTTCATAGACAATTGATAGCCTTTGAGTATTGCCAGCAACTCGAAAGAGGTGGTCCATGAAATATGCGAGGCGTTCTGTCTGGGAATGGAACCAGGGACCTTTGGTGTGGGAGTCGACGAACTTGCCCACTACGCCACGGCGACTACAGAAAGACTACTAAAACAAATTTTTTTAATCTTCTCACTGTCAAGGCTCAACTCAATCCACAATTCAGTAAATTTCAATTCCATAAATGTGTTTCACTTCCATGTAGTTCCGTTGAAAGATTACTGACACAAATTCACTGAACATTTCCAAATGTCTCAAATCTAAAAAAAAAAATTAAGAAATCCACATTCCCTCCCCCTTCACAACCATTCCTCGCTGACAACTGTCAACAGAAAAACAACCAATAAAAAACCCTCCAATTGACAAGCAGTTGACATGGGAAATGCTTTAAAACGTCCTTCATTTCGGTTCCGCTTATCCGATGTTTGCTTAAGGCTTTAAGTTAAGTCCTTACAACCCTAATTTCGAAACCCTGATGACTGATCCCACACGTTTCAGTGTTTTTTTTTTCTTGCTTGTCCCTGAGTGGAAATTGTTTGATGAGTTTTCAATTTCAAGTTGAAATGCCGTCCACGAGGGTGGTTTGTCGCGCCGAATGATTGTGCTTTATCTTGAAGTCTGATAGACTGCGCGTTGTACAGATGGGTTAATCATTTTGTAATTTGCATATACTCAGGGTGGAGTTGAAGAAGTTGGAGATGGGTGTTGCGGGCGATGAATGTGGGAGATCTTGACTCATTGCTGCGTCATCGCATGTCAAATGTGAATGGTGGAATGTGTCCTTGAATTTAAATCAAAAATTGATCACTTGTCAATTGAGTGACGTGCATTTTTATAAACTTTTGGTTTTGATTAGATGCCCCTGAAAAAGGGAGATTTCTCAGGGCTAGTGTAGATGATTCTGAAGTTCTTGAAGACAGTTTAAGTTTCTTCAAACGCACATTTCTGGTTGTGATTACGAAGGAGAAGCTGATTGTTGATCCAAATCCATGTTTATCCAAGTCGTCGGAGAGTCAGTTCTGGATCTTACAGTACTCGCTTTTCGAACGCGCGAGGGAACGCATTGATAACGACATCTTCGAGCTTCAAGGATTTCGTTTAATTTTAGGGAAGTGCTACCACAATGAGTCTTGGCATAAGAGGTGCACGTCACTTTCTCTATATTTTCTGAAAACAGAACAATGTTCGGAAAGCTAAACAAAAAGTGAAGAGATCTTCAGAAATGAGTAAAAATTTGAGAGATCTACCATTTGCCTTGAACTTACAGTTCAGGGGTTAAAGGAGATACTCTTAAGACTTCAATACGCATTGAAGCTTTTCTTCTTCTTCTGCTTCTTCTTTTAATGTTGCTACAGTCCGGATTGGATCTGGGCCTCAACCAACATGCCTCTCTAGCTAGGAAGATCTCCCGCCAGCTGTCTTCAGTTGTGCATTCCGAATTGGTTGATGGCCTTCTGCACTTGTGTCCGCCATCTCCCCCTAGCCAGCCCTCTTTTAAGTTGTCCCAATGCCTTGGATTCGGCCGGAGCAGTGGTCTCCATACACCCTACATGACCAAGCCATCTTAAACTCTGTTTTCGAAGACGCTTGCCAGGCGTTGAAAATTCGTCGTTAAATCTGCTTCTCCAGACGCCATCAATGCAAAAATGGCTAAGTCCTTCCATCAATGGTTGGGTCCCTTAAGAGTTCATCCTAGGGAGAGGTGACACTGCGGGATATAGGCAAACAAAGCGCATGCTAAACCCAACTTTTGGAAGGGTTCTCATGACGGCAAAAACTTCTTTAAGGCGTACTACTGGGCCACCTCTGACAAAGGCCTAAGTGTGCTACAGCTAAAGTTCTACATAGATCTACCCAGTCGACACGATTGTCTTCTTAAAGAAGTAGAACCAGAAATGTCTTGCGGCTGGAGCCAATTCTAATTACCTTTTTCCTGGCCAAGTCTATCTTCAGGCCGTTGAATTTTTTCTGAGCCTCGGCAAAAGGGTTGGATAACAAACAAATGTCTTCAGCCCAATCGAGGTCTTGGAGCTTCTCAGTCTTCGTTTCAAAGACATGTCGTGGAGTTTCCCTGTCTTTGTCTCCGTGCCCCCAATATGTTCCTTCGCAAATCAGGTAAATCATTTGTGCCAACAGATTTATCACTTACTTACGAGGAAACAAGAAACCATGCACTCCGTCTTAGAAATCTGAATTAATTCATACCTTGAGGGACATTCTGTACATTCAAGCAAATAAATCGACAGGTTCTTAAATCCAAGGATCAACTGCCACACCAAGTCCCATGCAGACGCCGAAAATCCATCAAAGTGCAATCAATCGAATTTAAAATCGATTTCACCCACCTACCACCTGCATCCCCCTGCGTCGACGCACCCACCTACCACCCTCCTAGATCAAAGACTCTTACGACTCTTCCAAAAAGAGCGCACACAAAGTGAACAGATTGTTTTTTCTTTCGCCGCATTCTTCATCCCCAGCGAGGCACAATGAACTTACCACAATGAGACCACCCTCTTCAGAACGCGCCAGTCGTCAGATAATTTAAATAATCCTCAAAAATGTCATATGTCTGTGAGTGGAATTGGCAGGGCACCCCTTTCCACTAGCACAGAACACAGCACAGAAAACAGTATCGGTCCACATATCGGGCGAAACCTTCATTTGGCTAATTCATTCCTAATTGGGGGTGTAATAGCGCTATTTAATGGTCGGTTAAGTTCCGGTTTAAAGTCTGTCAATTTTCAACACCCTCCTGCGCACTCTGTGGCGTGCCGCTCGCCTCAAAGGAGAGGGGCGTGTTCGTCGTGCCGACGCACAAAAGGGGTGCCCGAAAGGAAACCTGTAACTATCGCATGATTGTCGCGCAGAGATAATGTCGAGCAAATCGATTCGCTTACCCCTTTCCCGGTGCCTGGCTGTGGAAATTTGAAAATGTTTAATTCTGGATCGAGGAAAACCTGACAGATGGTCCGCCGCAGTGACGTTGTTTTGATCTTTCCGTGTGCGCAAGTGGTGAAGCGAGCAAGTGATTACTTTGTTGCCATCCAACGGGAGAGTGCGTAACGAGATGCAAGTGATGGATTTTTTTTTTGGTTTTTTGTTGCCTGTTGGAGGGGGGAAGGCTTATCAAAATATTTTGACGGCTTAATAAAACGTTTCTCTTAAGTAATGCATCAGTAATCCGCTTTCAAGAGCTCAACGAGATGACAAACGAAGGGGATTAAGGGAAAGAGATGAATTTCAAATGTTGTCTGACTGTGTTTTTTGTCAGTTTAAGGACTAACGCTTCTGTTGTTCCATTATGTACATGAATTTGATGATCAGGTGAAGGATGTTGGGGTACTTTGAAATTAAACTTCACCTTTGAAAATTGTATGGCGACATTGGCCCTTTACGCAGTGTCCTTGTCAGGAAGACGGTCCTTCTTTCGTTAGGGAGCTTTACTTTGCTCTCCCTTTGTAAAACTGAAAACAAGTAGAAGATGACTCATTTCTCAGATGCTCGATCTAACGTTTTTATGTATCCAAATCAAGTTATCGTCAATTCATGTCATTTGCTTCTCCTCTATCAGACGATCAGCAGAAGACCTTTATCCTAGTTGAAAGAACAACCCTTACCAATTGTGCACATTGCAGATATAAGAACAAAATCTTCTTCGAACGGCCTAGTTCTGATTACCTACAGAAAGAACAAATCCTACAGAAAGACATCCTCCAATAGACAACACTCTTCCAAAAATGAAAATATCGTCTAATGCGTCAGCCTATATCAGAATCCCTAAGCAGACCCAAGGAAGTCTTGCCAACACATCAAGTCGCAGACCTCGATAGACTTACTCAAGCCCCTGGTTAGAATTCTGCATCTCTCACAACTTTTTAAATTAAGCGCTAGACCGGGAAATAAAACTTCTGGGTAAGGATCGACCCTAATCCATACGAGGTTCACCAGGTTGTCATCTATTGCAAATTGTGAGTTCTGGGGCAGTGCATTTGTAAATTTACTCCCGTCTTCATTGAATCGCTAGTTGCACCTAGTTACAATTCCACCGATGACCCTAATTTGTTTTTAAGGTTTCGTTTTCACAATCAAAACTATTGCAATATTAGTGTGTCTGTCTATTAGATGTCCAGTTCGTGAGACAAACGGTCCTAAAAACCATTATTTATCGGCATTTGTTAATAAAAATAAATGAGTGGCACTAGAGGCCCACAGGGGACCAAGGCCTGGCGTCTACAACAACTACTCGTGTTGTGCGTGCTACTGTTCTCTGAAGAGTAGAAGGAACCTACAGTTTTTTTCCGACTCCGAACGGCAAGCTTTTCATAGAAAAAAGATACTCTTAGAGTGTTGTCAGCAACTCAAAAGAGGTGGTGCCGTGAAAAACTGCGAGGTGCCCCATCCGGGAATCGAACCTAGACCTTCTGCGTGTGTTTCAACGATTACGCCACGGCGACCACATGGGCATTTGTTGTCGTTGTCAATTTTCTTCTGGCTTTTTATAGCCATTTTTGTAACCCACATCTGATCACCCACCTCTGGACTTTACTTTCAACCGAGAGAGACATTCAGTCAGCAGTGGAATTTTTAGGTATTCTTTATCTTTGCCTGCTGTTGAATCAACAATTGTCCTCCAATCAACCTTTGCTTTACCAATACTTCATCAGTCGCCACCAGCAGCTTTCACGATGTCGTCGTGAGAGAAGATTTATCGCCATCTTATGGTACAATCAACTCGCAAGTCCCCCCCTGAGTGATTTCTTGTCGTCGATGAACTCAATTTCTCTATCCATTTCGATCTAGTGACTTAAAGTGGTACAGATGTGGGATTTGGTTTTACGTGATCACCTGCCCTCACGGCCTTATACGACGGGGTTCGGACTTCTCAGTTAAACGGGTTCCAACTGATGTCATGCTTGAGGGACAATCAGTCCACCTTGGCCTGGAGCGAGACCTTTTTAATAACCCTGCCATTCTATAGGTAACAGCAACCGGCTGCAAAGCACCTTCACACTTACCGGGGAAAGTCCCTATAACTGTCTGGTTGCATCAGCAGTTCATACACATACATATCTGAGTCAGACCAATCATCATGGCAAACTCACCTCTGCTCTGTCCATGATTTTGGGTATTAAACAACAGCCACCACAACACGGTCAGGGTGAAATACAATTCCTCTTGCTCCTGGCCTCCTGTTCCACCCAAAAATAGCCTTCGGTCAAGCTGTCACTCTGACCAGTCAGGGTCCCTCAACACCTGGGTCTAAAAGCCGGCATCGCAACAAATGGTCTTTTAGCACATGAGTGTTTCCGTTGACCCTGATTATAGATCTACGGATGTGATTTGGAATCATGTGTTTTATAAATTCAGTCACATAACATGGAGTACAGTGGTTTCCCCGTTCAGGGATGCGATGCGATCTAGAAACCGGAAGTCGCTCTTCAGATCAACGACGCGTTGAGCGGGGTACTCGTGGCTTACTTGACATACATGCTTCGTTCGACTCAAGCTCGCCAGCAGCTACATGAAACCTTCATGGTAGCTTATGTCCCTATATATGTAATTCGCAAAATAGGTCCCTTCTTTTTCAAGAGTTAAGGGAGTTAAGGAAATGTTTCGTTAGAATACAGAGATCTGAAGCTTTGTAAAACAAAGGCAACCGCGCCTGCTCTGAAATTCAATTAATGTTGATAGCTTGGATAGGAATGGTTACTTAGCACATTGCTCGAGTGTTGAAACCATTCCGCCTGCGTTTTCGGGTCCATTGAAGTTCTCTCATTTCACCTATCCACTTCATATTGTTGGTTAAGCCAGTTAGTCTCGCTTAGGAATTTCTTGATCGTTTCTATTTTCACCTCAGTTTGTTCGTCGAACGTTGCCTCTCCAACAGTTGCAAGGTAATGGCAGTCTTCGAGCTAATGTGGTATGGCCTCTTCCTCCTTTCCGTCTTCATATGTGTTGTTAGACCAATTGGGCACCATCATCTCGAGAGGTTTTACTGATAGATTTAAAGCGGGTAAAATAACATGCATCAGGTGTCTTGCCAGTTCGCTCCAATTTAGGGCTCATCGAGATGTTCTTAGAATGTTGTCGGGATCGAATGAGCCCATCACTTGTTGAAAGAACTTGATGCTAGGTCTAAACTCAAACGTTGATGCATAGAAATCAAGTTCAAACAAATTATAAGAGCTTTTGGCGAGTTGCGCCATCAATGTGTGTGACCTGACGTGGTCTTGAAGGAGTACAATTTCATGCCTCCTGGACAAGTTTTCTTCTTCTGACTGCTCCTCTGCGATCGCTTTCTTCAGACTAAACCCAATTTTCATCCGGATAGACGTTATTTTCCCTGGCATGCTGGTAATCTACTCAAATACACAGCTTGATCTCCTCGGTTGTTCATCCTCTGTTTGATCTGAATCATTCTGCATGAAGTTGTCGTTAGTGGTGATTCATGAATATTGTTGTGTTGTTTTGGCTATGATAATCAGATGGAATTCGGTCCATGGGCGTTAACCAATATAGTAATTTTCTGGTCTTCCGCATGAACACCAGCAAGCGTTTTTGTGAAAAAAGTCTAGATTTTCAGCTCCAATCACATCAACACCAAACATCTGCCCCCAGTCCGAACAAAGACGGTACATTGAGAGATGAAGGGCGCTGAAGTGTCTTCACCTTCTCCACAGGCGTCGCAGAGGGTTTCATCACTAAGCTCAAGTACACTTCAGTGCTTCAGCGAAGGTGAAGCGTCCCATTAGTATTCCAACAGGTCGTCTGCAGTCTACAGTGTCCAGAGGCAACAGGAATGCCGTGAATTTTTTGCTGAGGTTTGGAAGCATGCACTTGGCCGGCCCGCATCCTGGAGAGTCACGATATCTCTGGTTGCGCTGCCGGGAGATCCAACGGTCGACGGAAGCCCAAACCAAGGACCCAAGGTGGATTCAGGCCCTAAGAATGCCTCTTTTGATCCTTGCCTAGCAAGTTTATCAGCAATCTCGTTTCCCATGGTCCCGTGGTATCCCGGACCCAGACAAATTTTAGCGAATTTACTCTGCCAACCAAACTATGGAAAAACTTGCATTCCTGTACTGTTTTGAAAGTGCCTAGAGGGTTGAGTTAGGCCTTAAGCATAGTTGGGCTGTCGCTAAAGACGCAGACATGTTACTTCGTCCCGCCCAATATAGTTCGTGGCCATAAGGATCCCAAAGATTTTCAAGGGCGACGTGAAGTTACCACGGCCTGAAGTCAAATATAGTTGTTTTCCACCAAGGCCGCAGCTCCAGATCCGTCCATCGTCAAAGTGCCATCCAAAATATTTGGTCCTGTGTCGACGCCTTACGCGGATAAATGGGTATTTTTAGAATTTAAAGCAAAATTGGCATAGGTCGATGATGAACTATGTAAGTCAGTCCATCTGCCTAAATCTCGTCTTTTCTGCTCAATTTTGAGTACTTTCGATTCGATTCGAATTGGAGCTCAGGACAAAATGTCAAAGAACCTTAAGACCTTTCTAGCATCCCACACGGTCTTCCTGATGCGAAGGCCTTGAAGAATCCTTAGAAATCTTACAAGTCCCACCGTACCTCAAACTGAACCATTGGATATTTCAAAAGAAACTTTGCATACGCCCAACTCCCATCACCTGCAACACAGTTCTCGTTATCCCCGCAAAATCACAATGAGAACCCTCTGTTCAACTCAGCATCGAAACGAACTCTGTATCTACGTCACACAATACGACAACGAAGACGATGACGAAATCCCCCTCCCCACCGAGATACTGAATTACACAGCCACTGCCGCCGTCATTGTCGATATGCCGACAATGTAGTGAATACTTGTGAACTACTTCCACGGCCATGTACATCCCCTGGCTGTACTTATGTATGTATCCCCGCACACATACACACGTCCACAGAGCAGCCGAAGTACATATTTAACTCACAGCCATCGTGCAGATAGGATTTAGTAATTTCATTATAACTGGTGGAAGCTAAAATATTGCAATCCATTTGCGTATCCTGGCGAACTCGAAACCAGAATCCAGAATCCATAACATAATAAATGGTATGCGTTTGACTTGCCACAATAAGATCTGCAGTCGCGCCCGGGGCGGCAATATCTCGTTGATACAATCATACGCAGAGCACACGCAGGATGTATAGTACAACACGGGCTTAGGGATGGCCTGGCCCGGCCTCGTCTGCTGGGCCATGTGGTTGCTCTGGCTTCCTTCCCCCCCGGTCTTGGTGTGTGTAAAGGCAGGCAGGCAGGCGGGATCTGCGGCCGTGTGGTGTGCTGGAATATTGCCGGCGTCCGTCCGCCTCGCAGAGAGCGCGATTCGGGGAAATAAACTTATTTACAGATAACCTTTTGGTTGGTCTTGGCATCCGGCAGTTGGAGCTTTAACGGTCGCCAATGGCCGATGGATTTATTGCATCCCGTGCAGGCGCACCGTTCGACTAATGCACCACCACCTGTCGATGATTGAATGGAAACGCTGCATCCGACAGGCGTGCTCTCTCTCCTCCGTTCCGTGTGCCGCACCGGAAACATTGTGGGTAACCAGAACTAAATTGAAAATTACACGCCCGCTTAGGCACCCCTCACAGGGTTCTCTTCCACTGCGCTTCTTCTTCTGCGGAACGCACCTAATTAATTCCTTTGTCCGCGGCCGGGGTGTTTGGCGGAACGAACACGAGCAGCTATTTAGACATCATTGACAGCGCTGGGCAAGCGACAAGGAGTTGGGCGCCAAAACAAACAGAACCGGCGGTGTCGGTGTCATGCGTGACAATATGAGCAACGGTGGTGTGTCGGGCGCCACCCTCGACATGTGGTAACGTCTCATTTTGTGCGTCTGTGTTGCAGAGCACTACCAAAATGCCAGCCTGGAAGGAATTGTCGCCCGCAGTTGTGGGTAATTGCATCTCGTGGCTGAAGAAAAAAAAACGAACCGATCGAGGTGTGAACCAAAGAGTGAGGAAAACCGAATGCCCTCAGGACCCGGGTGCGACTGAGATGTAGTCCCAAAAACAAAAAACGCACGAAGGAGGTGACAAACCACCAAAATTGTGGGTTCTCCGTGTGGCCGGTGCTGGTTTGTTTTTTTAAGGACCTCTCGACGGCTGAGCACGCATATGGTAGTGTGGCATTAAATGCTAATTTGCATCTCATCACGAGAAGCAAATGCGTCAGGAAATGGATTTTCCCTTGGATTCCGTTTGTGGCGGGACCACCGTGGGCCGGAGGATGTGGAAATCGGACGAATTTGAAAGGAATCCATGAATTTATTCATTTTTTCCGGTTGACAGGAGAGAAGGTTGATGATGAATGATTCATTTTTGACTCAATTTGTCGGTTTGATTTATTTTTTTGTTTTTTTTTTTCGGAGAGGGTGAAGTGGAATGTGCTTGAGGCTGATTTAAGGATATTGTAGGAGTAGAATTGAAGGGCTATCAGCTAAGAATTCATAGATTTCTAAGCACGACCGGTGTGCCTCTGGATTTTGTTCCTTCTTCTTCAACTTTAGCTGCAATGGCATCGAAGGGTTGGAGCTGGACACAACTTATGTAGTGGTCGGCGTTGGTTGCAGTGAAATGTGGATTTTTCTGTGGAAAATACTTTACCGTTGTGCAGAGTTCTTCTTCTTAAATTGGAGCCCCATTTTGGGGTTGAATTGAACTTCTCCAAGGACATTAATCAAATGCGTTGTGTCCACTCCCACATACATTCCTAATTGTGGCAGAGATTCTGAGGCTACAGAGGCCAGCAAACCGGTTCGATACCTTTCTCTAACGCTCCCTGTTGACAGGGAAGATTTCATTATTGGAAGGGAACGTTTGGATTGTCAATGGTCTGGACGAAGTTTGTTTTCCCATTCGGTAAGCCGCATTGTCTAGAAGTAAAGATTTCAGTTATTGAGCCAATTCTAGTACAAATTCTCCGTTCCAATTAGTTCTTTGTCAAAATGACGCTACCCGGGTAGGCCAGGATACCCGAGACATCATAAAAAATTGGACATTCTGATGCGATAGGCGATCCATCCATTGTAGTCAATGATACTTCATCCTCAACAGCGCTCGGACCGAAGATGCGATTGAAGAGGTGGACAATAGCTTGTTCTCGGCGAAGGGTAGATAGTATCGAAGCATTTCCTGCCAGCGCGTAAGGGTGAACAATGCTGGTGAGGTGAATTTTGTGAGCACCTTGGGTGAAATTGGCACAAAAACTGCACTGTATTTGATTTTGTTTTCAATCTAAGAAGTTCTTAAATTGTAGCACACTCCACTGTTTAGCGTCAAAGTCTGCCTCAAAAGGGCACAGAGCGGATTAAACAGTTACCGTGGGCTTTTAAAAAATACCAACAACTATAAACAGCCACTTTAAAATGCCAAATCCTTCCCGAATTCAAAAGAATTTCCATAACATAGCCACCGAGAAAAGCGTACTTTCAGTGAGACAACACCTCAAGCTATTCCCTAAGAGCCCTTAGCTCTAAAACTTCACAGAACCTTGACCTTTCTCCCCGATTGAGTCATTGAACTGTATTTGCTTCGGTTTCTCATAATCTCTACGGCCACTAACCGCACTCCTTGTTTGCTCGCCTTAGGACATCGTGGTTGAGTCCATCGAAGTTTGCAGCGGCAGGAATGCCCACCAATTTCCGATTGATGTCATTCGATGTCCTCCGTGACCGGTGGTGCAGCAGGCACCAGTTCATCATCATTTCATTCCGCTTGTTTAGGTTTTCAGCGCAATTGGAACGCAACAGATGTTAGCGTCACTCGAATAATACAAAAGACACACAAAGCTGGCATTGCGAATTGACAGGTCTATTGAGGACCTGTCCCGGTGACTTACCAATTGCACACGCACACACGCACTGCTTCATTGTGCGAAAGAAAGATCACACGCCCGAATGGACCATTCGATATGGGAACGCAGCCAAAAACGGGAGGATGCAAACCGAAAATCGACCATTCATTACCCAAACAGGATTATAGTCCTTAATCTGGTTAACAAATTCATTGAGCAAGTGCTCTTTTCGATGTTCGTCCGGCTGAGGGGTGGCTGCTGCTGCTGCTGCTGCTGCCATCGCTCGCTCTTTTCGATTGCTCAATCAAGTCCTCAGCCGAGTTCTCAGCCGATGGGGAATTTATGAGTGAAAGGAGGACCAGATACAAGGCAAGATTGTCAGAGGATTAGCGAGGAAAACATCCTTGTCGACGTGAAAAGTGAAATTTCAATTTGTATCGTTGTCGTCGTTCGTCGGATGAGCTAATTCGAGAGCAGCGCCGGCAACCCTAAATGACCCCTTTTTTTTTGCAGCGCCCGCCTGGGTGGCTGACAGTTAAACACAATTCCTCTCTTGTGATGATACACACAACGATGTTTACTTTCTGCAAGGATAATACGTTGCAATGAAAATATCGCACCGCGGCGCGTCGAGCAGCATACACATGGAGGGGGTGCGTTTGAGCGGAGGATTAATGAGGGACTGACTGAGTGTGCGGCCGTGTCTGTGTGTGTACATGAAAGGGTACTTCAAATTAATTGTAACTCATTGCACTTATAATTTTAACAAGAGCGCCGCCCATCGGAAGCTGATGTGCAAACAGGGATTTATGAGCGCCCTGGCAGCGAACAATAGCTGCGGAGGACTGCTGCTGATGATTAGATGGAATTGGCTTCTCGTCAATATGAGTAAATATTCGTTTTTGATTTTGTTGCTTACGAGTATCGCTTGTTGTTAACATCTGTAGAGATTCTGGGCAGTCTTTGTTTCGGTATGTAACACCTTTTCGAAAAGGGAAAGCGTTTAGAAGGTATGGGTAGGTTGGGCCCTTTAGGTGCGTTTGAAGGAAAGGAGAGGATGGTGAAGGACTTCTTTTCAGGGCAAAGATGTCTTGAAATGTATGCTCATCTGAAAAATTGTTGTCATTGCATAAAGAATTTTTAAATTTACTCAAGGTGCGGGACGTGGTGTGGCGATAAGCTTCTCATTTGATAGGACTTCAGAAAGTCTTTCTTTTTTTTTAATTTCTCTCAATACATGTGTGGAATAAGAACTCGAACTAGTTAGTATTGGAAAAGATGAAGGATTTGAAATCAAAAATATTCATTTACTCAAAAATACTCACAATCTTAAGTTGCCGCACTTTTTACAGTCTAGAGTAAATTTCTCCATTCGAATCTCCATAAAAAGTATTTTTGCTTACCTTCAACTTGTCATGGAGAGATGTCAAAAGCCCTTAAGGTCAAAAACCCTTAAAGTCAGTCAAAAACCCTTTTGACCACATTTAACTAACCAACAAATATACATATGTAGATATTTAAAAGGCTTAACTTCTGAACAAGTCAAAATTCAAATAATTTTGTTGGAATTACTGGAAAGTCCAAACATCCGAAAAAATGATAACCCTAAAATGCCGAAAATCTCTGAGGAAATCTAAGCCCTTAAAACACCAAAATTATGATATTCCTTAAATGCTGAAATCTTCGAAAGTTCAAAACGCCCGATACCCTGAAAAGTAAAAAACCTTAAAAAGTCGCTCCAAAAAACAGGGACAAATTTTGTAATTCCCCCACTTTGAGTCTCAAGACCAAAAATCTCTAAAACTTTTAAGAAAGAGGCTTAATCTGAAAAGCCTTAAATGTCTTTCAAGACCTAAATTACCGAGAATTCCAATTTTCGAAAGGTCCAAGATCCAACAACGTCATCAGTCTCAAAAATATTGAATTTCCAAAAAGACCATTATTCCGGTTTCTTAGACTATCATCTTTGTTACAACAGATGGCTTAACAAGCCTCTTCAATCAGCTCGATCCCTCGCCAGCTGCCTTCGCACACCATGTTAGTTAAAGTCCTTCTCCACTTGTGTATACCATTTCGTTCGAGGACGGCCTCTACCCCAATGGATATGAATCGAAAATTCTTCTGGATCGAGCTGTGGTGTTCATTCACTCTACATGTTGTAGCGATTTTAAGCGTCAGATCCGAAGACGCTTAACGAGGTGCAGTTGCAATTGTGCAGCCTGTAAAGTTGGTGGTTAATGTTTCCATCACGATGTCTGAACTAACCTTAAGCGGAAAACAAATTCGTTCGCTTCTTATTTCGACACTCACAGTGAAGCCACAAGAACCTAAATACGAAGCAGTTGTGGTGCTATTACCCGTCCAAAATTTAGAAAAAAAATTCAAAATTCTAAAAATTCGGAGTCGCAAAACTCCGATACCCCAAAATTTAAGCAAAGTCATAATACAGAAAAATCTGTTATTCTGAAGACACACATTTTCCAAAAACCCCAAGTCCCTAGAATATCTATAGAATTTACAATCCCCATAAGACCAAGATGCCGAAAATTCAATTATATGTATGTATCTACCAACTTTTGAGTTTCTCGTTATGCGCCTGGATTGCAGACAGATCCAGTACAGAAAAAGTATCGAATTCCTCGAAATGTAGTACCGCAATAGATCGAAAAATCAAAATTCATGAAAAGTGTATATAAGTCTGAAAGTCTGGCACTGCTGTCAGAAGCGCCTTAAGATAAGTTAGCCCATCAATCTTACTAACTTATCAGGCCGGCGACCCATGAAGAGTCAGAGACTGAGCAATTGCTGCCTTCCATCGCTGACGGTCCTGGGCACGCTGCTTCCATTCATCAAGGCCAAGCTGTCTTACGTCCGCGATGACTTGGTCTCTCGGTCGTCCTCTTCTTCTCGAACCAGGAGGCTCAGATTCGAAGAACCAGTGTAGTCGACGGATTTTTGCCTTCCGGACTACAGCTCGTAGAGTTCGCGGTTATGTCTTCTCCTCCATTCACCTTCCTCGCAGACGGGACCATATATCCGACGTAGAATTTTCGAAGGCACCAAAAACCAGCTCTGCAGATTTGCTTATCATCCAGCTTTCAGCTCCATAAAGCAGGACTGGCAGTATAATTGTAGAGCATGGCTTTGGTCCTTCGAGGCCGGAGTTTTGACCCCAATTGTTTCGACAGACCGAAGTAGCATCGGTTACCAAGGGTGGTTCTACGTCGGATCTCCACTGTGACGTCATTTGTGGAGTTAACGTTTGCCCCGAGGTAGACAAACTCCTTTACTCCCTCAAAATTATAGTTGTCGATTGTTACATTTTGTCCTAGGTGTTGTGTGACGGAAAGTTTCTTAGTCGACAGCTCGCTTCGCCTCTTCTTCAATTGCCGCAAAAGTCTCCGCTACGGCACGTTGGGAACGCGCGACGATATCGATGTCTTCCGCATATCCCAACAGCTGGACTGTTTTGTAGAAGATAGTGCCTTCCGTGTTTACCTTGGCCCGCCGCACTATCTTCTCCAGTACCAAATTGAAGAAGTCACACGACAGCGCATCTCCTTGCCGATATCCGGTGCAGGTTTCAAAGTTAGCCCGTCAATAAAGTTCGAAATTCTTTCCTATACTATTCAAAATTTCGGCTTTTCACAATTTTAGATTTCTGAATTTTGGTCCTTAAGACTTAGACTCTCTGCATCTTGATCCTTGGATACTGTGCAATTTCTTCTGCGACGGCTAGATTTTAAGTCGCAATTAGAGAACTGCTGGTACTTACAAATGTAACGATGGGTTTTTCATGTTAAAATATGAGATACGACATGTCTGACTTTCCAAATCTCTGCAGTCTATGGAGGATGCGTCTCTGTTCGGTAGAAATCTTTCCTGATAGCACTGTATGGCGAAATTTTGCTTTCTTCTTCTCAACGAACCCTTAAGACTATTGTATTCGACAACATACTTCTGGTGCTGCAACACACTTTAGTTTCTATCCTCTCTATGTACAATCGCCATCTTGATATGTTTCCCATTCCAAACTCTAAATCGCCATCAAAATGTTACCGATTTCAAAATATGTCGCTTCATGGTCCCAGTAATCTTAATTTCCGCTGACGATTCTAGAGACACGTTTACCCTAGAATTACTCCTATTTCAAGCTCAAACTCCCATTCGTTTATGTTCCCTGCTCGTCCACTAGTCAGACATCTTGGAACCACCGCAGAAACCACAACAACATCTTCAGGTTGCAAGACGCATAGTCCCCATAGGCTGACTCCACCCCATGCATCACACTCCGTCTCACGATCACGACAGAATTTCAGTGTCCAGTGTCAAGTGTCCATACCCCCATTAGTCTCCTTCTTTTCTCTCGTCGTCGTCGTCGTCGTCGTTCGTCGTCCATCGTCCTTGCTGTTATTGTTGTTGTCAGCGTAGAACATCCACACCACATCTAAATTAATATATTCTCGCAATGAATCAAGTCCAACACAATACCGCCGCCGCCGTCGCTGCGGCTGCGGCTGCGACACTCCACGCACCTTCCGAGAGCCGAGAGATGTGTTCATCTCTGTATCATCTGCACTCTGTCGAATGCCGAAGATCATACATGATTGCCCTCGAGCAGATAAGGAAGGAGGCATCAGCCAGTGCACGCTTCATCATACCTCCAAGAGATGCATGCGCCGTTGCTGCCACCGCCGCCGCCGCCGCCGCTGCTGCTTCAAGCCCAGTCGACCGCATACAACGACGGATTACCATCGCGCGAGCATACTTCGAATTTTTCAGCGGCTCTGACGATCGCGTTAATGCATTCCGCTTTGCACGCTGCCTCGTCCTAGGCCCATACACACACACAGACGCCATTCAGCCACAGCAACAGCGAACTTAAAAAAAAGCCTATAATTAAACAATTATAGCAACTCCCACTTTTTGACTCGGAGCAGGACTGGGCGATGCCCTGCTCTCATCCATGCTCTTGGTCCGCGCGCTACTCCGCCTCTTTTGGATCCCAACATGCCAGGCATTATAAATGTGCCAAAGGATGCGCGGGCACACAGCACTGCGTTCAGCCAGCCACTGGTCGTCGACAGAGTCGACTGTCGGAGCTTCTAAAAGGACTCGCTGTCTGACTCAAAGTCGAAGTCTCAGTCGCAGTCGCAGTCGCAGTCGAGACTTATGTGTGCGCCCATGCGGAGGGGAGTTGTCCGCGCTGTTTTTGGTGGCACTGCGGCTCGTCTCCGAAACGAGAGACAGAAAGACTTTCGAGAATGCCTAATTATACACCTGATTACATATTCCTTAACGCAAACAGTAATTAAGGGGGAAATGCTAACGTGGTGCCCAGTTCCATTAACAACTCGCACTAAGGAGCACCGAGCATTGGGATGAATTAATGAGCTTTGCCCGAACCTCCCATAAAGTCTGCTCTGCCTGACGCAACAAAGCGAACGCAGGGCAACCATCCGCCGCCCCTCCACCCTCAACTACTCGCATGCGGCTTAGACGTTACATGAGTTTCGGGGGCCGCGTATTTGGTTTGGCGCTGATCAATGATTAAAAATGAATTAGGGACGCGTTGCTCGTCGGCGGCGCTGATGCATCGATCAGGTACAAAGGGCACAGTCACTCGGCAGATGAGTCTGGTGGCGAAGCGTTTCGGATGATGCACGCGCTACTGATGACCTCCGCGACTCCTGCTATTCGCTCTTTCTCGTACAATACAAAATTAATGGAAAACTAATTGTTGGAGGCGGCGGCGGCGTGGCAGAGGTTTGGGGTGGAGGCTTGTTGGAAGTTGGTTACAAATGTGCTGCACTTTTGAGTGGGATTTGGTGTCATTTGAAGTCATACAACAGATTCAAAGCAAGTGCAACTGTCATTCGTCAACCAGACCATTTTGACAGCTTTCGGAAAGCCAACGAAGGAGGTAATTCTGAGAGAAATGAGCACCAACTCGAAGGTTTTCTAAGGAAGGCTGTGAAGGCCCATGCGTCTAGATTTGCAGCGCAGTCTTTCTAAATGACAAATTGGTTGGCACTACAATCCGCAAGGGACCGCAGACTTTTTTTTTTTAATTCATTTTTATTTCTGACTTCATGCAATGCTTAGATACTAGACAAAAATGCTTAAAACTAGTTAGTCGAACCAATGATAGATGAAACTTAATGACCCTTGGCGGGCACTCTAAGCTTAACCTGAACTTATACTATGTCTTTCGACGAATGTAAATTAAACTATATTTGCACTAAACATGAATATTGAATTTAATGAAATTAAACCGCAGCCTAGCGTGTTCTGTGTGCACTGGTTCTCTTCCGAGAAGGAGGCGCCTGCAGTTTATCGCCAACGAGGAACGGCGAAGCTTTTCGTAGACACCTTGATTTTTGACAAACTGACATTATGACATAGTATTATAAACAAGAGGAAAGTGGTTTGATTCTGATTCCCCTCTTGATGGTTCTCTTGTTTTCGAAAATTTCTTAGCCACCGTAGAGGTGGATCCCTAAGCGTCTATTGCGGTCAACAAAAAACAAAACAATCTCAAAATTTCATTCAAATCTCTTCACAAATGTAAAAGATATAGAGGTGTGTGAAAGAGTCATTTCTGACAGACGGATGCACCTACATTCAAGTGGTTTCAGTTTCTTCTTTCTTTTTTTTTTTTTTTTTTTTTTAATGCATTTTATTTTTGTAACAATGGGTGAACTATAATCTTAAAACTAGATAAAATGCTTAACCTAGTGATATATTTACATATTTTATTTCTAACTTACTGGCTCTGAGCGAGCACTCTAAGCTAAACTTAATCTTAATCTATGTCTTTCGACCTAATCTAACGAGTTTAGTAGAACTATATTTATAAAAATGTATTATTAAGAAAATTTAAAAAAAAACTTAATGACAGAACATATATTTTTTTTTTAGTGGTTTCAGTTTCTCAAGAAAAGTCATTCAAAAAGAATTGAGTCTAAGTTCCCTCCTGGTAAGGAGGAAACTGCGTTCTACTGGGACAGTGGGAGCTCTCATCGTATTGTACTAGATCCCAGTTTAGTCATACGTGTTCCAGCGATCAGCAGGGATCTGCAACTTAAGGGCTCTTCGTTTCATCACTTCGGTTGCACTGTATGCCTTGTTGTGTCTGTTGTCCATCGATGTCTATTGGAAGATTTTATAGACCCGGGCGGCCTTCTGGTTAAGAAGGAGCACTCGCTGACAATAATATTAATTGAGTGGCACTGCAGCCAGCAGCGTTGTCAGCAACTCGAAAGAGGTGGTGCCGTGAAAAATGTGAGGTGTCCCGTCCTGGAATCGAACCTAGACCTTCTGCGTGAGGGTCGACGCACTTATCCACTACGCCAAGGCGTACACTCTGCTGATGCGACGATAAAAAAAATCTAAATAGAGGGTAAATTCTCTACCAGGGCTTACTGACTGCACCATCATTTGTGAGGACTTTGAAATCAACTATAACACCCGACAGACAGAGAACGGTGGGATATGGTTTTAGTTAAGAACCATGATCAAAAATCGCACGCAGAACTTTTCTCTCAAAGAGACCAAGGGCTTCCTCATCTGCTTTATGTAGCGGCCAAGTTTCCGCGCCGTAAAGGAGGACTGGGATGTCCAAGCTGTTGTACAAGTTTAGTCCTTCTATTATTTAATAGCCTCTTGAGCCTAAAGAAGCAGCGATTGGCAAAAGTGAGTCTGCGCTTGATTTCGGTACTGATGTTGTTGTCCCTATTCACCGCGGAGCCGAGATAGACGAAGTCCTTGACTACCTCGAAACGTCTGTTGCCCATAGTGACGCTCTGTCCGAGACGTCGATGTTCTGCGTCCTTCTTCGATGACAGCATATACTTTGTTTTGCCCTCGTTTACCACCAGTCACACTTTAGCCGCATCCGCTTCGATGCTAGCAAACGCCTCATTGACGGCTCGCTGAGTTCTGCCGATCACTTGTGACAGATCGTGCCTTTGGTGTTGACTTGTGAGTTAGGCACGATTCCCTCAAGAATGATGTTAAAGATGTCGCAGCGCGTCGCCTTGTCTAAATCCTTTTTTGACATCGAAGGTCTCGGTGAGTTCGTTACCGACCTTGACGGAGCAGCGAGAGTTCTCCATCGTCATCGTTTGGTAGGGATGCCAAAACTAGACATGGCACTGTATAGCTCGTCTCTATTCACGCTGTCACACGCGACCTTGAAAACTGGTGTGAAGATCTGGTCGATTGTGGACTTCCCTGGCCTGAAACCACACTGATAAGAACCTATCAGGTTGTTGACGAACGATTTCAGGCGTTCACACAAAACGGCAGAGAAAATCTTATATGCGATGTTAAGGAGACTGATCCCTCGGTAGCTTACAGCCAAAAATTCGGTCTTCCACGGATCAAAGACCTCACCGGACTAGACAACTGTGGCAGACTTCTGACTACAGGCTTACGACAGGCACTGTCTTTTGGAAAACCATGCAACAAAGTAAGGCTTCTGTAGGTGTGGCTGTGATGAGGATTAGGAGGATATCGTCCTCCTCTGCCTTAGAACCTTAGAACTAGCTTATCTAGTTGGATCTCATATATTGTAGACACCAAGTAGATCAGAGGTAGAACAACCATCCAGCAAAGTGGCATCACAATGGTCCCACTGGTCCCCTTTTCCTGGGGCAGTCATATCGAGCTAACCTACCGTAACTTAAGTTTTACAAAATTAAATTTTCTGAATGAAAAAATATGCTTCACTCTATAAGGAAAAGTGTTTTTTCAAAAATCGGAATCTTTATTTTTAAATTAAAAAATGAGACACGTTTCTTTTGCATTTTATTCATTTACAAAGGAACACTTAAATTCTAGACAAAAATGCAAAAAGAGGACAAGAACATCAGTCTTTAGTACTAAATCAGCAATGCGGTGAAAATTTTTAGGGCAACCATCCTTCACCGATACTAATGTGACAAACTGTTACCAATGTTTGTATAGCGGGCAATATCTGTGTATAACAGGAGTCTGAAAATAAAAAAAATGGAACAAAATCTTAGAATTTATTCAGAAGTATGATTTTAGATAAAAGAATGATATTTTTAAAATTAAGTGCCAATATTTTTTTTGGAACAAAATGTAAATAAAATAAATCTTAGAAGTTCCAAAAAAATACATTTTTGTAAACTATCGACTTCTGAATTCTAAAGGGTGATCCAACTGCAATGTACTATGTTAATTGTAAGTCACACCTTGCCGTCAAAATTTCTTGCCCAACTTTATTTGAATTTTTTTTTAACATTTCTTTGTTTGATAAAAACTTAAAAATTCAACGATGGAAAGATACACAATTGAGCAGAGCCTTAAGATTGTTGAAACCTTTCAAGAAAATGGGCGTTCAAATCAAAACGCGTTTCGTAATTTTTTTGGTAAGCAAAATCGACCGTAAAGAAATGGATAAATATGTCGACCCACAGGCCAAAGGTTCAGGGTTCGATTTCCGGACAGAACGCCTCGCATATGTATATCACGGGCCACCTCTTTCAACTTGCTGACAATACAAGGAGTCATAATTGTCTCTGAAAAGTTTCTCAAATCTCGCCGTTTGAAGTCGGCAAAAAGCTGTAGGTCCCTCCTACTCGTGAGAGAACAGGAGCCCGCACAACACGAGTAGTTCTTGTAGAATCTAGGTCCTGATCCCTTGTGGGCTGTTGTGCCAGTCAGTTATAATTATTAAAATCCACCAAATGTGTCCACAACCGGTAGAACTGTCTGTGTGACTTGTGCATTCTCGTCCAATTCAACTCGCGCTAGTGTGGCAGAAGACTCATAAACCTCTACTCGTCATCGTGCCCAACTATTGAACATCTCAAGAACATCACCCATACGAAGTTTGAATAAAGACTTAAATTCGCACGACGCCAAGGTTCAATAGACTCGAGGCCAGAAACCTACTGACCATTGCAAGTGACGTCAAGAAGCCGACTGGTTGGTTGAACAGACAGAAGTGAATGGTGACTTTACAAAGGACGAGGCACACGTTCACCTCAGTGGATTCGTTAACAAATAGAATCCCCATATTTGGATTAGAATTAGAATTCACGACTGATTGTTGAAGAGCCGATGCACGTCACCCTACCGCTCCACGCCCTTTCATTGAGGCTAGTACAATCTTTTTAACGATTTCATTTGCGAGAAAAGGCGAAAAACGAACAGAAGTGGCTGTAAGGACCGCAGCAACGTAAGGATGTTAACCAAAGCACAGAGTGAGCTGAGGCATGGCGAGCAAGGACGTTTTCAGTGCTAGACGTTTAATTGCACGGCAACCTCCGCCACACAGGCCGTGGCGACAAACACACTCAGGAGGTGACGCCCTGTGAGCCTTACTCAACTCCCTTCAGTCGGAGAGTTGTCAAGTGTGCAAATGCACACCGCCAGGTAACACCTCCAAAGCGCTTGACACTGGAGGACGAAACGATGACGGTCATCATCAGAATCTTTGCATTCCGAAGCACACTCCTTCGACGATGGACTTGAACTAACGTTGTAATGTTGTTACGGGCCACCACCGTGCTCAAAGTGCAGAATACTCCTAATGTGTCACGATGTTGTAGTTATTGAGGTCGGTAGACCTGCACAGCGTATTGCTGGTCCCACACCACTGGGCTGTGAACAGCGATAGAAGCGACGAGTGACCACATCTGGACACTTGGTGTGATTCCCATTAAGCGATCCCCACGAGGGGCTCTTTTCCTTCGCGCTGGTGAATTTTAATTGCTCCCCAAATTAGCGCAATGTTTGATTTAATTTGACGTAGCTAACGGTGTCATCGGTACTTCTTCGAATATGAGGTCAACCAAGCAGTTACCGTGAATGGTGTTCGGCCAGAAATTTGACGATATGGACAAGGACCATATGTGCTCCCAACAGGGTGAACAGTTGCCACTCAACACTCATCCAGAGCTTTTTTGAAATTCAATGGCCGTGTCCGCATACGTCCTGGCGATGTTGATTGGCCGCCACGATCATGTATGTAGTTTGATGTCGTTTGATGAGTTTGGACGTTGGAGTGTGTTCGTGAATAAGCCAAAAACAATTCAAGTGCAAAAGGGCGAGCTAATTGGGCCCATTAGTGGCATTGAACCTCAATTTGGTCTCAAAATCATTGAACATCCGATGGTCCATCAGATAGAGTTATGCCACCAAAGTCATGCCCAGCCGATATTTCCTTTCACACATACTTGCCAAGGATCCCTCCGTCATAATATGAAATATTAACATAATTCTGGACCACCCTTTTATAGCAAACGTAAGTCTTCCCTTCAAATCTCTCTCTCATAACTCACCGCTTTACAGCGTCTTCTGTTTCCGTATTCCGCAACATTTCATGTCTTCTCCTTCATGCTGATCCTCTCCTCGGGCTCACGTTAAATTCATCATCATCCATGTGGAATGAAGCCCATCATTAGGACAAGTCAGGTGAGTGATAAATTTACAGAATAAAAATCATTTGTCGACTCTGGCTCATTCCCGGTTGATGGATGGCTCTTGGCAGGTTTGCATGCGGACAGCATGAATATCATTGACCATGAAATTCGGTTAAATATACGAACGTGACATGAACAACACATGTTCTGGGCACAATCTATTAGAACGCGTTAATTTGTCTGCATTAGGGCGACTGCGGCTCTTGATCATCCCACCCACAGAGGGGTTGCGTTTATTGCATTCCGCTGTGTAACTTCATGCTTTGGTTGGGATTCTTCTGGACAACTTAATTTGCTCATTTTACAAGGCAAATTAGTCTCGTTTCTTCGGTCTTTTTCCTGTGAAGTTCACGTGTCGGAAGATTGAATGTTGAGCCTTTGGGCTAATTGAATTAAATCAGAAGATAGGGGATATCGGTTTTTGGCACGATAGATCGTTGAGTAGGGACATTGAAAATGTTTGAGTATATTTAGATGAGGGGTTTCATTTTAGTATAGTATCGGCAATAGGGGTTTCACTAGGCCAATGATGCACACCGTAAGTTCCTCAAATTCCACAGATTTCTTCACAAACTGATAATCTTAGCAATACAGCTGAACAATTTAGAAACTCTTTTGTAGCGTTAGTTTTCCCACGATGACTTGCCAAAGGATATTGAAGAAAACTAACATAGAAGTTTGATAGGGGTCACGCGTAATCTGTCAGAATAGCCTATTGAAGATCAAACCTCATGATGATACTTCTCCTTTCGACAGTTTCCTTGTCGGAACTTTTTTAAATACACATGTATGACTGATGCGGCATCAGCTCTGAGGGGACTGGAAACAGTGAAATTACTTAAAAAAATCCACTCACGTCACGCGATCAGCTGTGAAGTCGCCCCTCGTCACTATTTTTAATTTCCATTTCGAAAATTTGCAGCACTTACGTCGGTAAGTGTACTTTCAAGGGGACAACTTTTACAAATTTCAAAAGAAATCATCCTTTGAGTCCCTCTAGTGCCGTCGGCCGTCGGCAAAGTAGAAATAAAATGAACCTAAGGGACACTATAGTCCAAAACGGATTCTCTTCCATAAATTATATTGTACTACTGGCCTTACGACTGGAGACAAGTAGTGTGGAGACTGGAGACTGTCGTCGATTCTAAACAGGGAAATTGTAGAAGCTGTACGATTTGAGTATCGTCGGCAACTCAAAAGAAGTAGTGCAGTGAAAAATTTGACGCTTTCTATTTAGGATTCGAATTTATGACATATGGTGTTTGCGTGGACACATTTACGTCACGTCGGTCACGTTCGATAGATTCCCTTGAAAATAGTCTTAAGTCAGTCTTTAGTAAGTGGTCGCTATAGCGTTGTGGTAAGTGCCTGGACCACCACGCAGAAAGTCTAGGTTCGATTCCCGGACGGGACACCTCACATTTTTCACGGCACCACCTCTTTCGAGCTGCTGACAACACTCAAAGCGTATCAATTGTCTAGGAAAAGCTTCTCAAATCTAGGCGTTCGGAGTCGACAAAAAACTGTATGTTCCTCTTACTCGTGAAAGAACAGTAGCACGCACAACTCGAGCAGTTGTTGTAGAAGGTACGCCCTAGTCCCTTGTGGGCTGTAGTGCCACCCAATAATAATTATTTTTAAATAGTAAGCAACAGCACAGTTTTGGGAAACCAGTAACGATTCAAGTGCAAATCATTTCCATTCAAAGTAATCTGACAGTTGAAAGAAGAGTCTAGGATATGCAACTTTTGATGTCCATTTATAATAATTTCCGACAGCATTTGTTTCCCGACATTGTTCTCATTTCTTCAAGTATAGGTAAAAATTTGTTTGAAAACACAAAGAATTGTATAAGACTGTTGCATTTTGTGCAAAACGGCTTTAGACGTTCACACAGTACGCTGGATAGAATCTTGTACGCCACGTTGAGCAGGGATATACTTCTGTAGTTTTTGCACGAGATAGGATCCCCTTTTTAATGTATGGGGCATGATTTTTGCACCGCACTAATCGGCACGTACTAGTGCGGCTTCCGGCCCGGCAAATCGACTATAGACCAAATCTTCACACTGAGGCGAATCCTGGAGAACACCAGCGAGTTTCAAATCGATATGCACCATCCGCTTATCGATTTCAAAGCTGCATACGACAACATTCATCGCAACGAACTTTTGATCCGGTTGTGTCGCACCACGCTAGCAAATACGCGATGCACCGTGCAGTTCGGCTCGAGGACATCTGAGCCGTTTGAAAACTGCACCGGATTTCGGCAAGGAGATGCGTCAATTTGGTACTGGAGAAGATAGTGCGGCGGGCCAAGGTAAACACGGAAGGCACTATCTTCTACAAAACAGTCCAGCTGTTGGGATATGCGGACGACATCGATATCGTCGCGCGTTCCCAACGTGCCGTAGCGGAGGCTTATGCGGCAACTGAAGAAGATGCGAAGCGAGCTGGTCTTAAGATCAACGAGGGGAAAACAAAGTATGTGCTGTCGACTAAGACACGTTCCGTCACACAACACCTAGGACTCATATTAAGGGGCTTAATGAAAAAGTGAACGCACAGCCCCCCTTTATTAGCCAACAAAGGGAAGTTACTCATTTAGGTGCACATCCTCCACCATCTGGCTGCCTTCTCAAGATGGTCTTAGCAGGAGGTTCAAGTGATGGCCGACTTTTATCATATTCAAAAAGTCGTGACGGGTATGAGATATCTGGCAAGAGATCGTGGTAGCTGGAAAGAACCTCCACAGCGGATGTCGCGGCAAAGGAAACATCAAACAAAGTTAGTGCGTTAGTTAGTTTTGGCTTCAATTACTTTTGCTTGATCGAAATTTTCTGATTTTAACCTAATTGAATTTTTTGTTGTTATGTGACTTTTTCAACATTATTTTTAAGAAGATCGTGCGCAAGTCTGGAGTTTACAGCAGAGGTACGATGTCCAAAAGTCACTTCAGCTGCAAGGCGACAAGACGAAGTATACTTATGTTGTCATCGGTTAGAACATACAACACCGACGTCTCGGATAGAGCATAACACTAGGCAGCAGAAACTTGGAGGTAGTTAAGGAGTTCGTCTTCCTCGGCTCCTCGAGAAATGGGACTATAACATCAGTACCGAAATCAAATGCAGAATCACTTTTTCCAATCGCTCCTTCTTTTGGAGGAAATTGAGTAGGAGAGCCCTCTCTTGAAAAACGAAACTGGCCTTGTAACAGCAGCTTCATTATCCCAGTCCTCCTTTACGGAGCGGAAACTTGGATGCTACTAAAGGGGGATGAGGAAACCCTTAGTCTTTTTTAAAAAGAATTGTTCTGCGCTCGATTTTTGGTCCTGTCTACGTTGATTACGTCTGGATGAGGAGACTCAATGACGGATTGTTAAAGTTTTCAAATCAACACAGTCGCCACAGGTTGAAAGATTGGATCCGGTCTCATTTCAAAAATGCATGTCATCAATGACCAAAGAAAACCTCACAAATGCTGACAGGAGTCAAAGTGCGAATTTCGATCTAATGTGCCTCAAGATTCATCGGAAGCTGGTTATGAGGCACGTAAACTCATGGACAGACTACGTGGTCAACCGCGTTTCCTTTGCTAAAAGCTCAAAAATGCCAAGACATATGTCAACTCACCAAACCTCATCTTAATTTTCCAAAAACTTCTTTTGAAAAAAAGTCACAAATCTTTGTCAAATGTAATGAATGAAAAATTCTCTTGCAACACTCTAAAACGTCTCTTTTAATAACTGGCATAATTTTCCAGATTCAAAATTGAACCAGAAAATAGAACGCAATGAGTCCTCAATTTGACCAAATGCAGATCAAGTGCGTCTTCCAGCACCTCTCCGATGAGCCCTTACTCATCAGGATCCTGGACAGATTTTACATCGATTCAAAATGAAATCCACTGAGGGATACAATTCTATTTTTCACCCGCCCGAGGCAAAGTCGAACAAACAAGAAGAGATACAGCAGATGAAAAAAAGTTCCTTTAATACACTCAAAATATCTACACTGGATGGATGGAGGGATGGTTGAAAAAGAAGAGCTCCTCGCCTATGCAATCATTTCGACAGAAAAGAGCACTCACACACGGCCAGTGCAGGCACACAACTCCGGCACATGCCCGGGTGCCGCTGTGTACGTTGGAACACCCTCCTTGCCAAGGATACGCATTGAATTCGCCTCTTCGCCAACGACCAGGGGGTTGGAAATCTTATGAAAGTAAACAGCCCGAAGGCGGGATCAATTCACCCATAAGGGTGGAAATGCCAATCGTCTGACGTGGCAACGTACACCAATGCACCTCGTGCTACCAGTCCCTCTCTGCATATCCTTGTCATCCTGGTATCCCTGGTTTTTCTGGCTGCCTGCACTTTTCCACTTTCCCAGCGAGCACGAGGATGAACGTGACGAACACAGAAACGCAATCAATAGGCTGCTGGGCCAAGGGGTGGCTTGCGAGTGGTGGTGGTGGTGGTGGCTGAACATGTTTGACATAGTAACACGGAACAGGGTGATGCGCGACCCGGCACAGGAGGCGATATTGCACAGGCCTCCGGGCAGGGGATTTCTTTTGATTGGCTCCATACATTCAAGGATATGCGAAAAATAATTAAAAACTCCTGTGAAAAGGAACCGAGATCTAATGACATCCTCGAGCAAGGACGCAGCACAGTACACGAGCCTTCACACAAACACACACACACACACGGCGGGACATGTAAGGGAGCAGAACTTTCACTGAAAACCATTTTCTCGGCGTCGTTGTCGTCGTGTATCCTTTTGAAAAGAAATCGCAAAAGGACGAAAGGACTCTGTTCTCCGATTTGATGTATTTAAATTGTATCTCTCCTCGGCTCAGCACTCAGCACTGGTTCGCCATTTTGTTGGTTTTCAAGAAAACTGTGGAAATAAGCCCAGCTGCTGTCGGGTTCCGTAACCGTTGCATAAACGCTGCTGCCACCGTCGCCGCCGCCGTCGAAGAGTTTTGATTTGTGAAAATGGGATTCACCGGTGGCAGGAGGATTGTATAAATAATTGTTTGGGAGAGTGTGTGTGTGTCTATGAGGCCGCACTGCCGCACTATATTTACTTGCCGAGTAGAAAATGCTGTACACAGCCCCGGGCGCCCGGCCAGATTTAATTCTATTCCGAATTTTATACTTTTGATTTGTGAATGGAACGCAAAGGTTTGTTTTAATATCATCGTTTGGATTGTTTTCCCTTTTATTTTTTTGCGGCCTTTTTTTTTATTTTTTTTTTTGTTTTTATTTTTTTGCTTTGTTTTGCCTGCCTGCCTCCTATTTATGTGTATCTCTCCCTCTTGGACTTTGTGGTTCGTGTTTTGAAATGGCATCTGCTTTCGGTTGGGTGGGGGGGTTTTTCAAATGTCAAGGCACACGAGGGGGCAACGAGTTTGTGTTTTTTGGTTGAGATTTGTTTTCATTGCATTAATATTCGTTGTTTTTATTTTCGTGGAGAGTAGGCGTCCCTCTCTGATGGCATCTGAATGGAATTTTTGTATTCTGCAGAAAGTGCGTGACAGACTACCGAGTCATTCATCTTCATCCGCTGGTGGGAAGGATTGTTGCGTTGTGATTAATTTTTGTTTTGAAACATGTTTAGAATTTAACACCAAACGTCAGTTTTTTTGCGGAGCCTGTGATGTGAGTAGGCGGATGTGTCCAAATTCAGGCCATTTTTCATCGCCAACGCTTTCTATCTTGCTTCTAGACCAGTTCCTTGTGCACTCAGTTTTGTTATTTTTGAAAAATTCCGAATATATGAAGCACTTGGATATGACTTGGCTAAAGCAAGCTGTTCTTATACAGATCCTCCTCGGGGAATGCCTTCAATTCATGCTCTTCCAAGTATTTTGACATTCTTTTCCACAGACGATATTCAGCATTGAAATCATAGCCATTGCAGGAACGAGACCAATCATAGTTGTTGCACTCAGAACAGGTCCTTGGTCAACTTGTTGAAGACTCCGATTCTTCAGCCGTCGAAGGAAATCAACAATCAATTTCTTCGTCTTCTTTTACTGGCGTTACAGTCCGAGGTGGACCTGGGCCTCTACCAACATGCCTCTCCAACTAGCACGATCTCTCTTCCTCCAATTGCGTACTCCAAGTTCATTGAGTTCCTTCTCCACTTGTGTGCACCATCTCAACCTGGGCCGTCATCTGTTGTGTTTTCCCAATGGCTCGGATTCGTAGACTTTTCGGTCCGGAGCGGTGGTGTCCATACGCTCTACATGGCCCAGCCATCTTAAGCGTTGTATTCAAAGACGCTTGACTAGGCGCATGTCGCTGTACAGCCCATGGACTTTTTTGTTATATCTTCTCCTCCAGATGCCATCAACGTAAACAGGAACCAAAATCGCACGCAAAACTTTTCTCTCGAAAAGACTAAGGGCTTCCTCATCCGCTTTTAATAAATCTGCGTCTGTCAAACCTATTCCCCCATTTAAGCAAAATTCAACTTGGTCAACATTTTCGCTTGCTCTGTGACATTGCTCAAGACTCACTCAAATTTCATTCCCTCCTTTGATCCCTTCAAATGAATGTCCATCTCTCGAACAGATTTCTGTTCAAATTCACACACTGATCATCACCCCCCAACTGCCTTCAGAGCAAGCTTCACCTCCAAACTAAATTCACAGCAGTAAGCCATCAAAAAGTGGCAGTCGCTACGCAAAAACCAGCATATCTCACAGAATCCCTTCAGGACTTGCGTTGTGGCTGGCGCTTCTCTCCAAACAAACCAGCATCCCTCTGGGAACCAACTTAAACTCCCTCGAAGTCAGTTTTTACACAAATCTCTTCGAAAATCCCACAAGCGTCCTTCTCGCAAGCCCCCAAAAAAACCGTAAAATCTCTTAGCAATAATTTGTGTCCGTTTTTTTTTTCTGCGCCTATTCCCACTGCTCTGAATTCTCCTCATAGGTGTTGTACTGCATGCAACTCGCCCGCACAAACTTATAATTTTCCCACAGCCAGCGGCGGCGGCGGTGGCGGTGGCCAATTGTGAAGTTTCTAACGTTTAGCTCCCGAAGCGCAACTAACTGCATTTGATTGACTGCAGCTACTGTTTGCTACTCGCCCAATCAATTAACGTTTTTCCCGCAGTACCGCGCTGAAGGCTGCCCGCCATAACGCTTATGATTAGCTCAGAGGCGCGCAACGACTTGTTGAACAAACTAAACAAAACGCGCGCAAAAACCACTTGGCCGGTCGCTTTTTGTCGATTCTAATTTGTTTATGGTTTCATCACTAACAATTTCTTAATTCGGGAAGAAATTCACACACAAATCCGTTCCCACCGTGTCGGACGTCGGAGGGAGTCTGGGTTTTTGCTCGTTCTCCCGCCGAATCTACGCCACCACCAGTGCGCCGGTAAGATAGTCAGTCAAGGATGCCAGCTCATCCACCAGCACGACAGACTGAGGCACGCAATGAATCGGGGGAAAAACGCACACGATTGTGCATGGTCTAAGCCAATTATCCTTTTCATCATGGGAAACTTGACCTTTTCCATCTACCGGCGCATCGACACACACATACACACAGAGGTGGTGGCGTTGGCGGCGGCGGCGACGGAGAGAGCGGTTACGTATGCTGGTTGCGGTGAGGTATCGCAAGCAAATTATATGCAAATTATGAACGGAACAGATAATCCGTTTATCTGGACCAGTGAGCGTGGGTCTTTTCGTAGATTGCACGCTAATGATGGATGGCCAATTGGCTTTGCGTTGCTAAATCGCATTTTGCTATATATCCTTGGAGAGATAATTTATTACTGAGAGATCGCGTGCTCGGGCGGGAGGTGTTACGTGACAGTGGGTGGGTTGGAGTTGGAGTCGGACGCACTTGACAGGCTGTAGTGGTCGGAGATGTGTGTCATATTGCTGAGGGCACACTCTTGCATACATGACAGATGGGGACATTTGTCATCCGTCTCAGGTAGCATTAGGGTGACGCTGTGACTTGAGTGTAGAGTTCATTGGAAGGTGATATGAAATGAGTGGACTATGGGTTTTTACATATTTCCTGTTTTTGCTAATTTTGTAGGCACATTTTTGGTAAGAGGAAAACAACATATACCCCATCGAAATGCAACGAGCCTACCTTTTACTAAAGGCATGGCTGCTTAAACTCTACGGCCTTGCCTTGACTGCGGCTAGAGTTTCTGTGAAGAAAGAGAAGAAAAATTAAACGGGTAGGCTATTCCATACCACACCAAAAGGCCAATAGACCCATCAGTCTCTCCCCGACCCTCCTAATTACGTGGACACATCTTAAGACGCAATATAGAAGCAGCCAAACTCTCAGTAGCTTAGCGCTCCGACCGATTTATGTTGTAGATCTGTGAACGAGGAGAAAGAGGAAGACCTCTCAAACCTACTCTGCAATTGTTTTGAATTAGGCTCGATCTGGAAAGTAAGCCCAAGGAGAATATTACGTATAAATAGACATATCCGAAAAGGACATCAAAGCAATTTGGATATTTGTCCTTTATTGGCTCAGTGGCAACACAATGGGCCATTGCGTTTAAGTTAAGGTTGCCACAATACTTAACCTAACCTAAGTAAAGAAAAAACTGTCTATGGGGTCCCACAAGGCTCGATGTTGGAGCCACTACTATTCATAATTTATATATATGACGGTGTGGCTTCTAGTTGTCAAGAGCAAGCTCTCTTGCTTCCGCGAACTCTTGGTCTCTATACTGTAGATTCATTATTCCACTCCTTCTCGAACCTGGAGGCTGAGATTCGAAGATCTTCTAAAGAGGCAATACAGAAGCAGTCTTTAGTCTCCACTTCGCCGAGGCATGCAGCTGTCGATTTTTTACCGGACTACATCCACTTCAAGGACGTCCTAGACTGAGATGGCGCACACAAGTGAAAAAGGACCTCAACCAACTTGGAGTGCGCAACTGGAAGCAGCTGGGTCCACCCCGGACTGTAGCGCCATCCGAAGAAGAAGAAGACATCCACTTCTTGGTATAGCAGATTGAGTTCGTGGTTGTCTTCTTCTCAATTCTCCTTCCTCGCAGTCAGGACCAAATAATCGACGCAGAAGAGGGGAGGGAAAAGCTACTCTGCCTCTCTGCTTATTGTCCAGCACTCAGCTCTGTATAGGAAAACGGATAGAATACGCGCCTTGTAGAGAATTCGAGTCAGGTGTTTATAGCCTAGCTGTTTTGACAGACCAAAATAACAGCGGTTGACCAAGGAGGTGTTCGACGGAACGACTTTTTGTCGGCGAAACGACTCTTTGCATATAGTTATTTCATTTTATCCTCGCCAGTTTTTTCGCTTCCTCTTTAATAGCCGTGAATGCCTCTACAACGGCTCGCTGGGAACCGGCAATGATATCCCGGCAATTGTACTGATTTATTGGAGATAGTGCCTTCCATGTTTACACCTGTCCTACGCACCGTTCTCTCTAGTGCATTATCGAAGGAGTCACACGACAGTGCACCTTGCCGAAATTCAGTGCAGATTTGGTTGTAGGTTTTAGAACTCAGCTGCACAGTGCATCGCGGTCGTGCTAGATAAGTTTTCTCAGGATCCTGAATTCGGCCATCGCATCAAAAAGTTCTTTTCCATAAGTGCTGTTGTATGAGGCTCTTAAATCGATAAGGTGGTGTGCATTGATTTGAAACTCACCGGGCTTCCTCAGGATTTCTGTGGTTACTCATAGAAATACAAGAGGAACCGACAGAAACTAACAAAATGATATTTATACAAACAAAAATCGTGGCACACGGTTGCCTCGTATCCAAAAAAACACGCCCTAAAGGTCATACGAATATACAGGATACCGATGAAAGGTTTGAAAAAGGTTTGGACTATAATCTAACACGGAACTAGAAGAATCGTCATCATTATCATGTTCCACTAAAGAGGTGGCGGGGCAAATGCACGCACGACAGACCTTCAAGTGCTCGATCCTCCATCATCGACTCTAACTCATCAGGACTTATTCCCAAGCCCAAACAGGTGCGTTTATGAACTTGATCCAATCACCTCCCCCTGGGTCCATCGAGCGGCCCCATACCTGATTGAGTTGCATCTAAGGCACGCCTAGGAAGTCGTGATGAAAGGGGAAATCCCTTTTAAGAAATCTCAGTGTTGCCAGCAAAACGACCTAAACTTCTCCACCTGTTTCAATGGGACTCCACTAACATGCGGAGTGCATTTGACAGGGGTTTTGGTAATGTTCCTTACTTTGGACTTGTCAACATTTAAATTCATTCCACCATCAACACATACAAGCACAATCCTATCGCACGCCCGCTGGAGTTCCGTCTGGGAGGATGTGGGGAAAACTAAGTCATATGCGAAGAAAAGATGCCCTACCCACAAATTTCATGTTGTGAAAGATTTCTCGACTCACCTTTGCTGACACATCCATGATAAAACGCATCCTTAGCAAAGAATTGATATATTGGTAAGGAAATCTCTTTATGCACAATGTATGCTTCAAATCCGTTCTCCTTTAAGGCTACTTTTGGCTAATGGAATGACAACAATGAAGAAAGTTAAATATATTATAGTGAGCTACACCTTCACGGTAAAAGTGGCAGAGAGAGAATTGAAGACGACTCCTACCTAGGTTGCCCACTGACTGCTTGTACGGATGAAAATATTAAAGAAGTCGAGAAAATTATACTTAAAATATTTGAGGATGCCCGAATGAAAGTAAAAATGAGGGCAGAGATGAGTAAACTTTCGACTAATAATAATTGAGTGGCACTACAGCCCACAAGGGACCAGGGCCTAGCTTCTACAACAACTACTCGTGTTTTGCGTGCTACTGTTCTCTCACGAGTAGAAGGGACCTACAGTTTTTTGCCAACTCCGAACGGCGAGATTTAAGAAGCTTTCTTTGATTGTTGTCAGCAACTCAAAAGGGTGGTACCGTGAAAAAATGCATGGTGTCCCGTCCGGGAATTGAACCTAAACTTTCTACGTGGCGGTCGACGCACTTACCCACTTCGCCACGGCGACTACCATAAACCACCTTAACCAATCCAAAGTTAGTACATGGCGGGCGCCACCTATGCTCACAGAGCCTCAGAGGAAAGTGCGAATCGCATCACGAAAGAAAGTTAAGGTCACTCTGTATGTAGGGAAGCTTAAGGCCTTAACGTTTTTGGACTCAAAGAGAATATTGTTGATTAAGAACGAAAGCAAGAGATGAAACCATAAACGCAACATAATATGCATGCAAAATTTAAAAAAATAAGGACGGGGAAATGCTTATTCAGGACATCGCTACCGTCCAGAACGTATGAGTTTCCAAGGCTGGTGTGCTAGATTGTGGTTTTAAAGAAATCCAACATCCACCCTATAGGCCAGACTTTGACCCTAGCCATAGTTTAGACCTTGACCCTAGCCTTTTGATTTGAAAAACTAAATTTTCGTGAAAGATCTTAATTTTCTGATGATGAAGAGCTCTAATTGAAACTTATGTTTTCGAGGTCATTAAATCGTCTTAAGATGTAAAAATTCTTTAGTGTAAAAGGAGATTGAATTGAAACTTGAAACTCTGGCATCCTAAAACATGTACACATATGTATCGGGTGATTCATGGCGAGGTTTGATTTTCAATAGTCCATTTTTAGCAGGTTTGGTGTGGCTCATCTCAAACTGCTTCATCAGTTTTGCACAGTGTCGTTTGGCAAGCGACAATCTGCAAATTGTCTAGTTATATGAAAAACAATATCAGTGTTCTGTTAGAAATGTTTTTCGTGCATAATCGACCAACTAAAACCAGAAATGTTAGCACCATTTACCTATTTGAATCCCGATTTACATAATTGGATGATATTCGTTGTCCACATCTACGTTGTCCACATCCAGTACGAAGAGACTAAAGCAACTTCAGCTGAAAGCGTACGCGAAGACCATGAAACAATTCGACGTCGTTCTCAGCAATCGGCTTGACGTATTAGACAACTTGATGTGACTTACAAAATGACGTACGAAATTCAACTTGTAAAAGAATTGAAGCCAAGCGACTTGAATGTGCGTCAGTTCTTCAGTGAAAATGAAAATCCGGTGTTTTATCATGAGATTTTATTCTGTGTTGAAACCAATTTCCAGCTCAATGGATACATTAATAAGGAAAATTGACATATTTGAGCAGATGAGCAACCTGAAGGGTACCAAGAATACCATCATACCATCATCATGGCTCAAAAATGAGACAAATCAAAATGTGACCGTCAATGGTAATCTTTATCGCACCACGTTGACGGACTATACATACATATATGTATGTACATGTGTATGTGCTTCCTGAAATTTATCGGCATAGTCTCGGTGAGCTCTGGTTGCAACGAGGCGGCACTTAGAGCTCTAAATGAAAACTTGAATCACTGGACTTAAAGAGAATTCATTTTTGATACGTTAAGTTGGCCGTCCAGTTCAGGACATATCACACCTCTGAACTATTTCCTGTGGTAAGATGTGTATAAAGCCACGGGCTCTGAGCATTGACGCTTTGTAAGACAACGTTACTCGTGTTAGCCACGGCTGGTATCAGCCGCTATGTTCAAACGAGTTGCCCAAGATTATACTTTTGGAATGGACCAGAGCAGATGTAGTCGTGACCAACATTTATGTTACATAATTTTGAAATACTTAATGCCATGAGATGTCCTTTTAACTGATGGTTAGAATTTTAAGTTCACTTTCGAATTTATGAAATTTATCTTACATTGTGAAAGAGACCTCATGATGGATCACCCAATACTTGCTTAAAATTGACTCAGAATAAAGGAAATTTTGTTTTTAAAGGAACCGTGGAGACTTTTATCATTTAAAATCAAGTAATCGGAATCTGTTTGACCTCCTGGTCTCCCGGAAAATGTGTGATACTTTTTATCATGTTTTCTGATTTCATTTTTGTAACAAACTAAACACCAAATACACACACTTACTTAAGAAATTCCATTTCAGTCACCAGTGTTCATCACAACATCGTAAGGCACCTCGATATTCCATCAAAAATTTCCACACTTTCCCAAAGAAATCCATTCAAATCTTCACAAAAAAGAATCTCTTATCATCCTCCCCACCGTTCCGCGTGCACTTATGATAAGGAAATCCAGCAAAATTTCAAGTGAACTTTTTCGAGATATTTTTTTACGACTCAAAAAACAATAATCGTTGGCACACACAAAACTTGACTGCGTATCTCCAGGAGCACAATTTTAAGCACACACTCGACAAAAAAAAACACTCACACACAAAATATCATGACCAAAAAAAAAAGAAAACAGACAACGAACTTTTTTTTTCTGACATTTTTGATCGTTTCTTGGAAGTTTTTCCTTGGCAGTTATTTGTTTGTCTTACGGTTCTTTTGTTACTTTCGCAGAGCCAGCGCCCCGTAAACCGATTAACGATTCCCCAGATGGTAATTTTATGGTAATGAAAATGAAAATGTGAGCCAAGCACAAAAATATCATCACCATAAATTTTACCGTTTTGTGTGGGAAAAACGTCCTAAAAGTATCCTGGAAGAGTGTATGGCATTAGTGCCGGTACACGCTCTGTGTGGGGTGTAGTTGTGTGTATTTTCATCATCTTCATCATCATCGTCGTCATCATCATCGTCATGAGCATCATTGGCATCGGTGATGGTGGCGCGGGAGCTGGAGTTGGAGCCGTAACAGCACAGGCACCATAGTTCCAGTTCCATTGTCGTTGGCCTGATTGTCATCTCTCTCTCGTACTGTGTGTGTATGCGGCTCTCATTTTGTGCTCTTTAGAAATTCTCTTTCATTGTGCCTTTGCCTAACGTGCTGAAAACGGTATTTGCCTGAAATCCTTTGATTTGCTTGTGTTTGTGTAGGAATTCATTCAATGACCGATTGCATGAGGATAAGAAAAACGCAACGCTGGGATTTATCATCTCTTGGCAGTGCAGGCGAAGAGAAAGAGAGAGTTCTCCAATTTGTGGGAGTACTAGCACTGCGAAGCTGTGTTAGTGGATGGATGAAATCAGAAAAACGACCCACGCATCCTCAGTACCAAGCAAATGCCATCTTCCCTGCTGCTTGCCTTCCATTCTCATTCAGAGCTGCGGCGTGCGTGCCAAAAAAAATACAAGGAACACACAAAAAAGGAGCAACAACAACAACACACCCTCGCCGCACCGCTGCCACTGCGCTGTCTTGTGTTTGTGTTTCGTCCTTGCTTGGGGCGGATACAACCGCCACGGAGCAGTCGTCGTCATTATCATCTTCATCATCATCATCATCACCCTCGTCCGTCGTTGTCCTCGCCGGAGAAGCAGAATGGATGCCAGCTCCCACTCTAATGTCGTTGTCGTCGTCGTCGTTGCCCAAAATGGAGTTGACGGCGATATTCCCAAACAACCCCATAAGGGATATAACGTGCACAGTATGGCGCTGCTGCCTGTCAGTGTATTGCGTAAATGCCTCTCTCAATAACAAGACAACCCCCACGAACCCCCTCCCCCACACAGCCACATAGACAAACGGTAGTGCGTTCGATTCCTTCGCTTCGCAAATGGGTTTAAGTTTCGTTCTGTCGGAGCGGTTTTTTGGAGTCCTTGCTGGTGTTTTCGTGGAAATGTGCGCGGTTTTTTGTTTTTGAGGAGGGGGGGAAATACACCACCACCACCATCACCGCTCCCACCCCCACACCCCGGGTGTGCTGTGTTTCGTTACAGCCCCATGAGCGTGCGGCCGACTTGATGTATTAGTGAGTCATATTTGGGGGTGGTTTTGGTGTGTGCACGAAGGCAAAGCACCGGAAGACAACATGCTATCCCCCATTTTGTGGTTCTCTCTGTCTTACAGGGAGGAGAGACCGACACATACACACGCACATACACCCAAAGAGACCATCCATGATACTGCACCACCAGGAGGCAGTGGAACTTTATTAATGTAATTCCTTGCCTCCATATATGGGTCTTATTTCGCCCCGTAGCCATGTACCTACTGTGATGCTACTGCCGCCTCCTTCGTGCTCTCTCTCACAGCATCCCCCCCCCCCACCCATCTCCGCCCTCCAGTTCGTCGTCCTATTTCGCACAGTTTCTGTGTGTTTGACATGGGAAGCGTTACAACATCCTAGCCAACTGCTGCTCCTCAGCCTAGGCCCGGCGATGGCAGGAAAGATCCGAGAGAGAGCCAGAGAGAGAGATAGAGTGGGAGGGATGAATTTCTCGCAGTAGTTCGTACTCCTCCTCAACCCTGATCGGGTCGGGTGCAAAATTAGGGAACAACACGTAAAGCCCTGTTCACACGGCGCACACAATACGCTAACAACGGAGGGTTGCACACAGTGAGGGGGGGAGGGAGGGGTCGAACCCCACATGCTTCTGCCACTACTGCTGCTCCACTAAGATCCAGATGATGATGATGATGTTGATGCCGAGCCGAACCCCGAGCGTGTGTGGGGGGTACGGATGTGTCGGTCCCCCGAAAATGCTCAAGATACACACATTCTCGCCGTTCTCGCTCGTCTCTATGTGTGCACGGGAGCTCCTCTGGCTTGACTTGGGCTCGAACGCCTCTCCGGCCCGAAAAAACAAGAGTTCTCAGCATCCTCGTCGTCCTCATCGTCCGCCTCATCTCCGTCGTCCTCGTCATCGTCGTCGTCGTGGTCGTTGCCGTTCTTGCCAGAGCCCGTGTCGTATGTACGCATGAAGATAGTAACTGGGCGCTCTGTGCGGAGCCGGAGAGTAGTTGTGTACACCCCCGCCGGGTATCCGATAGCCGAGGGCTGAAAAATCGTTGCAGTCGCATTGAAACGCTTAGCGCGTAAGTTTGACGAAAAATTCCTCCACTTACCACGCTGTACGCTGTGTTTTGTGGGCTAGAAGCAGCCGCTGCGACTGGCTTTGTTTTTTGGCCACTTCTTGATACCGATAGGCTGCAACCGCCACTACCCACAGCTCCTGCATCAGCAACGTCCGCTTCTCCTCCACCACCAACAACAACAACAAAAACAATTATTATCGAGAAAGGACAGTTTATTACTTTAATCCGTTATTTCCTTATTTCCGTGGGGAGTGCTGTGCCGTTATTTTGCGGTGTTTTTTTTCTGCAACCTTTTTGTTTGTGTGAACATTTTTTTTGTTGTTGTATCGCTGTGTTCCGGAGTCGTGTACGTCGTCGTTGGCGTCTCTTTTGCTTGCAACCCCCGTCGTCTAGTGTGACGTTTTGCCCTGCGGGATATCTGGGCGCACATCATCGACGTTGTGGTGGTGGTGTACTGCAGTGGCATCTTCTCGGCTCTGAATTCGAAGGAAAAAATTGACGTTTTGCCGTCGGTAGTTGTTAGTTGTTTGGGCCTTGTGCGATATCAGTGAAATTAAGTGCAAGAGACTATGAGTGCGAACTGAGAGGTGTTGAGACGCTTGTGACCGTGTTTGAATGATCTTTGTGATTTAGGCGGCGTTTTAAAAATAGGCGACACACACGCCAGCACCCACACATACGCGAGTACGCACACACGGCCAGACAGACAGACAGACAGAATTGAGGAATTCGTAAGGCAACGGGAGATACAAGCTGTCACTCTGGACTTCGTTGCAAATTTTCGAAATCGGAAGGTAAGTTAATCATATTTCAAGGAGCACTGCACTGCCGACGGGGTTTCGATGCAGTGAATGGTTTTTGGTGGGGAGAGTGTCTTTGAGGGGTGGGATTGAAATTTCTCCCGAAATGTTGAAGAAAATATTTTATTTTGAGTCATGAGGACATGCCCGAAACTTCGTCGCAATAGAACAATTTTTGTTAATTTTTGTACGTTTCCCGGCACCTTCCAAAAAAAAAGGCTATTGTGAGGCATCTGTCAAGTGATTCAACGTCTAATAAACTGAAATGGATGCAATATCCTATGCTCATGGCACATTTTCATTTGAAATTTAATAATTTTTCGGTTGATAGAAACGGGTTGAAGAGGACACATTCGAGAAAAAAAAACGCAGCCTTTGTCATCCGCGAATGAGTGGCATAAAAGATTGCAAAATGAACAGAAAGACAACAGATCTTATAATTGAAGAGCTGAGCCTTGAAAACGGCTTTTGGTTCCGAATCTGATAGCAACAGTCAGCTACAATGCATGGGACTAAAGCCTAGCTTCTTCAGCAACTACTCCTGTTGTGAGTGTTTTCATTCTATCACAAGTAGAGGGACGCAAAGTTCTTTTTTCGATTCCAAATGGCGACGAAAGAAGCTTTTCATTGACAACTCTTTTCTACTCTTAGAGTGCTGACAACAACTCGGAGGAGGTAGTGTCGTACAAAATTTCAAGATGTTCAGTCTCAGAAGCGTTCCTGGAACCTTCAGCCACTATACCAAGGCGGCCGCTGTCCTTGCGATAGTAGAAAAGCAAGACTCGCTTACCTATCAGACCAGCGACCTATGGAGGCTCAGAACTGAGCTATAGCTGCCTTGCAATCCTGAGGGTCCGTGCCACGCTGCTTCCAGTTGTCAGAAACAAGCTCTCAAGCATCCACAGTCACTTGGACTCTTCTTCGGAGGTTAGGTCTTCCTCTCCTTCTTAAGCCGGGATTCTGGGATTCGAAGAACCTTGTAGCTGGAGCTCGGTTTGGCCCAGATGTTGTAGTATCGGATTGATGCCTTGAACTACAACCTCATCTTGGAATAGTAGGTAGAATTCGCTGTTGTATCTTTTCCTCCATTTCTCCAGGCGCTCTATTCGGGCAGCATTTGTCTTTCTCAGGTACCAAGAAACTGCTTTTACGTCTTTCTTATCGTCCAGCACTTGGGTCCGTATAGGAGTAAGGTTATGGTAGCCGTCTTGTAGAGCATCCTCCTCCGAGTCATGACTTGAGTCAGACCGAAATAAGAGCAAATGACAAGGGTGACTTTGTGTCGAATCTCCATCAAGATGAGATTTATGGCGCCGAGTGCTGAGCGATAAGCGAAACGTCAGAGTCGCAGTAGCTCATTCTGTCTTCCCCAATCCTCAACGGTCTTGTTCATGGTCTCGAGGTGTAGCTCAGGGATTGATAACAGCCTTAAATTCTGACGTTGTTTTCAGATTATTGGTATTATGTCACTTCACAATATGTTTCCCAACAAAAACAAAAGTAACTCTGAGGCACTGAGTGTGAAGCGATAACAAAAAGGTGGTTCGAGCCCAACTGGACCTTGTAAGAGAATAAATCAACATTTTTGTGATGAACTCTCGTGCAAGGGAGTGAAATGTTGATTCTCGTAAATTTAGTTCCAAACTCTCGGCCGCAACACTTTTATTCGAGTGTGGTGTGTGTGATTCACAAGCATGTCAGTCTTCAGAACTTTTTATACTTCTTTTTATAAAAAACTCACTGTTTGGGATAGACAGCACTTACTTAAAGGATTTTGCAACGTTGTGCAAGTGTAAAGCGACACATTTCCTTCCGCGGAGAATACTGATACTAACTTTCGGTCACGGTGTCAAGCAGACAGGCAGACGTCTGTCACTGTCGCAATAACCTTTGATCTACACATACGAAGAATGGTAAGGGTGAAAGGAGTTTTCCACCAATACGCGAGTAGTTTTCAAGTCTTTCGCTTTGGTGTTTTCGTACGGCTGATGGGTACTATCAAGTTTCGAGACTCAAAACTTAAAACATTTTGTGATGGGAAACATTTAAGTAGTCGCCGTGTTGTAGTGGTAAGTGCTTCGACCGTTGCGCAGAAAGTCTAGGTTCAATTCCCGGACTGGACACCTCGCATTTTTTCACGGCACCACCTCGAGTTGCTGACAACACTCAAAGAGTATAAATTGTCTATGTAAAGGCTTCTCAAAAGCTCGCCGTTCATGGAGTCTTTTTCATGGAGTCTTGAGACAAACATTGCCTGTTATCCTTTGATCGTCTGCCATCCAAAGAAATTTTATTTGATCAGCGCATGTCTCAAAGCTTTTACATATAGTAGAGATTCAGCCGCAGTCAGCGTCTTCAGCCTTGCGTGGTCTCTTGTTCTACCAAAAGTGGAGAAGACCTACAGACATTTTCCGACTCTTGACAACAAAATTCGAGAGGTTTTTCATAAACAAATAGGCGATGGCGTAAAAAAGAATCATGTAGTTCTATCTTAGGGCATATTTAGTCTTCCATGTTTAAGAGCAAAATACCAACATGTCTGCCGAGGAACGGACTTGTTTTCTCAGCCTACTCAAAACTAGTTCATCAGGTTTTCTTTCTGAAAATTGTGAACTTCTTCTTCAACTGAAAATTGTGGACATACAATGATCAGCATAATCCATCCATTGGCGTATTTGTACAAGACAATGTCTTCCGTGAGGATATTACTCAATTGCATAGACGTGCAGCACCTTTTTTGACAAAGTCCCTCTCGTTAAAGTTTCCCCATGTGTCTAAATTAAAAGCAATTCAGAGATACCATGGACAAGCCACATACATGACCTGAATTGCATTGCAGGACATTTCACCATATTCGTCTATCGCCTTATCCTGATCCAGATCCTTTTGTTGCAAGTTGTTTTTCAAAAAGGGTGTTGAAGTCTCAAGTCTACATCTCCATCTTTTAGAAATCCTATAATTTTTCATATTTGGACAAATTTCATTGTGCCAAAGCAATAAATGTTGAAATATACATCAAATTTCAAATCGTATCAGTAGTCTTCAATATGTCCACCTTTGGCTGGAAAAAATGACCTTGGGACTATTGAAAAGTGCATCGCACGCTGCATGCAAGTGATTCTGCGGTAATCTGTTCAAATACCGGCGATGTGCTTGCTTGAGGGGGTTCAAACTTTTAAACTAGTAGGCGCCAAGTTTTACCTTCAAAATACCCCAGATAGAGAATTTGAAAAACCTGCAATTCATTGTGTCGAAGAAAAAAATGTGGAACATTGTTTTTAACGCGTTTGACGTGCGCTTCGTGAGACAGTACCCAATCTTGTTGAAATGTCACTGCTCTTCGACTGAAATGTTTGCTTGCCAAAGGCTGCAATACTGCCTCCAAGACAGTCTCACGGCATAAGCTAAGCATATATTTTAACACCACAGTCCAAAAATATGAGCAAATAGAGACAATCAGCGGTTATGGCGGCCAAAAACATGACCACCGGTGTTGCCTGCGTTCTAGTGGCCTTCCGAGGGTGTACATTTTCGAAAGACCTCTCTAGCAAGTAAGCTCGATCATTTTGTTTTTTGACATATTACCCGATAAAAAAATAGCGACTCATTGGAGAAAAAGCAAATTCAGACAGAGCGTACCACTAGACAGCAGAAATTCAGGAACTTCGTCTACCTCGGCTCCGCGGTAAATAGGGACAACAACATCAGTGCCATAATCAAACGCAGAAGAACTCTTTCCAATCGCTCCTTCCTTTGGCCTAAGAGGAAATTGATTAATAGATCTCTCTCTCTCTCGAAGGACTATACTGGCTTGACAATCCCAGTTTTCCTTTTCGGTGCAGAAACCTGGACGCTACTTAAAGCGGATGAGGAAGCCTCTTCTTTTTATGAGGAAAGTTCTGCTTGCGATTTTTGTCCCTGTTTCCGTTCCGATATAAGGCGGTATGTGCGTGCAACGCATAAGAATGCTAAATCATGCAGGACGTATTGACACTATCATTCCAGACCGAAAAGTCGTCAAATTCGTGCCATTAGGGCAACGCAACAGAGGACGGCCTAAGCTGAGAAGGCGAACACAAGTGGAGAAGAATCTCAACCAACTTAGAGTGCGCAACTGGATGCAGTTGGGAAAAGATCCTACTAGTTGCAGTGGCATGTTGGTTAAGGCCCAGGCCCTACCCGGAGTGTAACGCCGTGGAAACAAGAAGAAGAAGGTTTAAGATCATGCGCTTTTGGGTACTTCAATGGCTTGAGCTCAGACTCGTATTTCAGTATGTGTTGCATCCCTTGAAGGCATTTTGCAACGTTGACAGTGTCACGGTAACAAGCTGTGGTTCCAGACACAAATATTTATTTACGCTGATGTGCTGGAGGGCTCTAACGATAGCTTCTCGTAAATTTCGTGAATAAAAGTTCTATAACACAACTGAGACGTAAATTTTGGAATCTGACTTGTGTCCCCATTTAAGCTCCCTGTCATGTACGGCTTGGAAATGATATCAGTTTGAAGGTGGTTGTAGTTCGAATCGGTGAGGACGTAGACCCTAATGGAGCCCTTGAAATTCTAACATCTAGACATTGGTTCATCGTTTTAGGTCCTGTCCTTACAGTGAATCCATATGTTTGCTCAATTTGGTGCAAAAATTTTTTTTTCAAGGACGTAAGTGCGCCCAAATTTGACTTACAAACTTCAATTCGGAAGAAAAGCAATGCGTGACCCTTTCAACAGAAAATCTCATAAAAACACCTCTTCGTCCTTGTGTACTGATATCGAAAAAACATTCCTAACAAAATATCGCCATTCTCACAATTCTTTTTTACCTCACCTTAAGCCACGCCTCGAGCGGCATTTCCCCCCCTCCCCTTCCCACCACAACATCCTGACATCCGACAATAACAATGAAATTTGCCCCCAAAAATTTAAGCCCTTCCTAACGAACTTTGCACAAATCCATCATGAGATTAATCCCTTTTCCGGTTCTCGTTGCAGGAATTGGACATGTCATTCCTGGCCACATTGGATGCGAATGCTTGGCAGGTAAGTGAGCCCTCATTTCGCTTATTGTTGCTGCCAAATGCATCTCCCCCAGCCCCACCAAGCCCGCACTCACATTTATGCATAATTCACTGATTAATCCATGGAACGTCGATCATCAGTGGCCGAGAGTGGATTGCCCACATCCTGGCGATGTGGTCCAGGCATCTGCATAATGCATTATCGTCGCACGCCACCTCCGCTGTCCCTTGTATCCTTGGCGAATGTTAAACAGTTTCCACATCGAAATTGAATTTCCCGTCATATAAACATAATTACCCATCAGGTGTGTGTACGAGTGGGTGGGGTGGTGGGGGGTTGGGGATGATGTCAAGGGGAGGGGTGAGATCAGGTAGCCAATGAAATCTGATATCCTGGATGGGAAAATCAGGAAGTGCACTTGATTGCTTCTTCGTGCAATGTGCGGCGGGACGGGGTGCGGCAGATGCCAAACAACGACGGAGGAGGCCCTCACACATCGATGGACATCAACAAGTTCATGCGTGTGTACGTGCGTTTTGGGCATAAATCATCCCCCCCCCCCTCTTCCCAAACCGCCCTCTTCACCCCATGGCCGAGGGCAATTTAATTGAAAATGGAAATTCTCCATCGCAGCACAGGGTTCGTGCGTGAGTGTGGATGGGTGTGTGTGTGTGTGTGTCTGGATAGCTAGTTATGAAGTGAACCTCATTACGGGGGAGCTTGGAAATGCACAAAATAAGGACACGCATCCGTGAACCCTCTTGAAGGCTATTTAATCTGCATGGTGACTGGCAAAATAACTTCCGTCCGTTACGGGTGAGAGTTCGCTTCGGCTTTGAGGGTCGTGCGTGTCGGTAGCACTGATGCAGAAGGGGAGAGCGAGAGGCCGAGTGGTGTGGGAGGATAACTCATTTTGAAATTTTCGGTGGAAAATGGAAAAACTTTTGCTTCGTTGGACACCCGGTCTGCACGGGGAGGTAGTTAATGGTGGTCGTCCAATAGAAACCAGAAGCTCGGATAAAATTCAATTTCCTGCTTCAAGCAGAGGAGCGAGCAACTCTCCGGCCGTACACACCGCAAGAGCTGACTGGTTAGGTGGCCTCTCGGTTGGCTGCAGTAAAAGCGAAAGTGCCAGTGGACACACCGAACAGGAAGTTCCTCCTTATTGTGTGGAATTTTCCCACTCTCTCTCTCACTCTTTCTTGGTCTCACAGTGTGTAGGAGGGAAACTTGCTTTCCCAGGACTTTCTCACAGACGTTCGTCTTCCCCCTCGGACGGACGGATGGGAAGTGAGCCATTGGAGTTCATTTTCAAATTAGGTTACAACTCTGAAGTTGTTTTCCTTTGATCTTGACTTACGCTTGTTGAGTTCTGCTCTTGAGTGGATCGGAGGACAACAACGTCACCGCAGTCGCCGCCGACAAACATCGATGACACGTGACAACCGATGATGTCCTCATCCTGTCACGGACTGTGGCCTGTGCGATGTGTGACGGTGCTGCTTATGCAAACCCAACCCATCCCCAGTGTCATAGTCAGGCGGCGACTATTTTTTAGGTCTCATCCTGGCCTTGTTTTCTCAAGGAAAACATCGCTGTTCACTTTATGCATCGATTGTCCCAGCCCCTGGTCGATGCATACACAGCAACAGGAATAAGTAAACCTCAACGTGTCCTTTGTTCTCATTATTCATCGGGTTTTTGTTTCGTCCTCATACGCGGCGTGCGCGTCCAGGAGCGAAAGCCGGTCCAGACGGGGGTTCTGTGTTTGTTTTAGCGCGCTACACAGCGCCGACCGACCGACATTCATTTGGTTCCTGCACTCGAACGTCCTTTATTTATCTAGACCTGTCGACCAAATGAACCGAATAATACATCAAACACCCCTAAATGGGGGTGACAAATCCACAACAGTTGATTACTGAAAAGAATCCTTCGTACCCTTCCTCCTCGGCGGCGGCGTGCTGGTGGTGGTGGCTCTGTCTCTGTGTCTCCTTTTGTGGAGTGGGTGAACGGTTTGTTTCACGGTGTCCTTTGGTTTTGATTTTTTTTCCTTCATCTTCCTCCAACCCTCCCTCGATGTGATAAACTCTTACAACCGCAGAGAATCACAATATCTTCCCCCGTCGCACACCCACACTGGCGCGCAGGGTGAACAACCCAAAAAAAAAAAAAAAAAAAAATAGCGGAATAAAACAAACCCTTGAGCTGTATGGCGATAATTGCTACCGCGGGTGGTGTGTGGCTCCCGCATGTGTGGCACGAGTTTTTCCGCTGATAGATTTGATAATTTGCGAGTGATTTGCCTCTTGAAAGCGGCACAACGACGACGCACAAGAAGACGCGCTGCCTTCTAGACAGGATGTCGGAGAGCCGGTGGACGTGATTATGGCCTAATGAATTCCAGCGGTTTTCCTACGTGTTAATCTCGAATGTATGAATTTATGACGTTAATTGTGGTACTCTGTTGTGTGGGTGAGCACGCGGAGGTGGATATAACGGTCGACTAGCTCAATGAAAGTGGGTCTCTTTGTTGGGATAAGCTTTGAAGGGAGATGGTACTCGAGAATGAGTTGATTGAACAAATTTTGCTTGTGGACCGAATAACATAAAAGTCAACTGATATAATGGATTCTATTTGTGGAATCCATTGTAAATGAAGCGAAAGATGGTGAGGTCTCTGTGAAATGGACTGCCGAAGACTGAGACTGAGAAGCGATGGTGAATACGGAGTGGACTATATGAATGGAACTTATTGGAAAAAAACACGATTAGAGTTTTCTGTGGATCTCATTGTATAACGATGTAGCGAGGCGTGTCATTTAATCTCGTCACCTTATGAAACCCATTGGAAGATTAACAATAGTGTAAGTGCGAAAGGGAGAAGGAGAAGAAAAGTGGAATGAGAAAGAAGAAAAAGAAAGTGGATTCTTTTTATGGAACGAACTGCAATACGAAATATTTTTTTGAAAAAATTATCAAAAGTGATGATTAGCAAATTTGACGCTTCTCCACCATTTCGAATAAACGTCCTTTATAATGTGATTTCAGCGCAGGGAAATCCCCCAAGGACGATCTCTTCATTTTGCAACAGTTTCTGAAAAAGGGCAGAAAGACGTGAAAGTTCACATCGATCACCTATTCGTTGATATCAAGGGCGCATGTGAAAGTGTGCACTGAGGAGTGCTATACAGGGATATGTTGGGTTTTGACATTCCTCTCAAAATTGTCAAATTACTTTTTTACCTGGCCCATCTCATCGTACCTCCTAGATGGCCTGGTAATGTCCGCCTTGTAGGCTTTTAGGGTCTCTGCAAGTTCATGTGGTCTCTCATTTCACGTGTAGAACCGCAGCTTGTTTTTTCCTTTTCCATAGTCGCCAGCAGAAGGAAAATTCATAATCGAGGCTTGTTGAACCGGTTCGGAAAGAGTTCGTTTTAACCCCCGAATCTGGAGGATCAGGACCTGTCTGAAGCCCCCCATTTAAGTGGTTTTTTGTCCAGACTATCCTGAGAGCTCCACCAGGAGGCTGTATGTCAATCTAACCTTTGCAATACCAGAGAGCGTTGCTAGCATCTCGCCAATTTGAGACCTATCAAGAAATTTGTCCTGGAGGCACAGGTCCATACCCTCACTTTTTTTCACATCAATTTCTAGAAGATCTTGGAATAATCAAACGTCATCATCAGAGACAGTATTTCGTCAAAAATCTCGTTGGAGGTGGAAAGTGGAAAGTGGCTGTAAGCAAGTCTGTCTTCAGAAAAGAGCGCATAACATCGATGTCTCGGATAGAGCGACTTAATATGCAGCAAAAACTTTGTGGTAGTCAAGGACTTTGTCTATATTGGCTCCGTAGTCAATAGGGACAACAACATCAGTATCAAAATTGGCCTAAAGAGGCGAATGTGTAATTAAGACTAGCTGTTGGTAATTCCTGTTTTGTAGAAACCTGAAAATTATAGAAAGCGGATGAGAAAGCGATTGGTTTTCTCAAGAGAAACATTTGTGGTGCATTCTTCGGTCCACTCGACACCAACATTTGATAGCAAATCTCTCTTTAAGTCCTCATACAATGAACCCTAGTCGGCCTGTTCTAGGGCCTTCATTTGGGTAGGAATATATTTTGTCTTGCGTCACTAACTTACGTTTTATTTGGATCACTGCACAAGGACACTGTATCGTCTTCTGATAGATATCCACATTTAGAAGGCAGTCCCAATTTGATCCAAGGAGACTTTCGGAAATGTTAAAACTTTCCTTCTTTTCTTTAGTTTAGTTTATTACCAAAGACAACACTAAAGTACTTTGCCTGATTGTTAGACGTTGCTTCTCTCTCTCTTATCTTGGCTTTATTGGAAGTGCGGAAAATTGGTGAAAATCTGAATATACTTTGCTTCTACCATGGTTTGGCTTGAACTTAAAGAATTTTGCTTTAATCAATTTTGCGAAACACCATCGTTTCAATGACTCCGCAAAGGCTTGCGTGCTTGTGGGCTTTTGATCGAGTAAAAGGTCTAAGTGAGGCTTAGCCACTTTCCCTAATCTGCGGTGAGAAGGCGAATGTGTAGCAAAAGGAAAGAATGAAGAGAGAGAAGGGGAGAAGAGTGGGGGTGAAGCAGACACCTCTTGTTGAAGCTATAGGACGATATGTTATAACAGAACCTGAGTACATTCAGCAGAGAATATTGAACAGCATTTTGTAGTCAACGTTCAGAAAAAATATACCTCGATCCTTGTTATACAGGGTAAGGCTGGATTTAGGTGTTGTGTCCCACCAAGCTTGGGGAGTATTAATGGCCATCCGAACCAACGCAGGTACTTCTTTTTGTGTGCTGAGTTCTTTAAATCTAGGTGGGATGGGATTTTGTCCCTACCAACCTCTCCTAATCGTGTAGCGTAAATAGGTGCTTGACACGCAACCTAAACATAATTTCCTACTAGTCAGAAATGTGTAGGAAATCAGCATCCTACGCACTTTCAGAGAGCTTGCTGCCACGTCCTGGCCTCTGTTTAAATCTGGAATCTCCTATGTCCTTGAACTGGAGGACAGCGAGAAGTGTTTCTTTAGGGGCAGTATTTTGCTTATCACTCAGTGTCTTGAGTTACCATAGTTTGATTGATTTCTTCAGGCGTTTCTGGGCTTCATTGGTGCCTTACATCGCATACATCAAGCTCAACTTGATCTTCGGGAGGAGTTGTTGTCGCTTCAAGAGCGATTGTGACTTGTGTCTCATTGCCAAAAACCTACGATCTTAAAAAACTTTATAAAAGAAGAGTTAACTGTGTCAAATCGGACACTCTCAGTGGACGTACACATCAACTTCGCACAAGAGGACCATGTTTTTAAGTTTTTGAAAATTTTTGACATGTCGTAAGCCGTGTAGTGCGTAGCGCCGCCGTCCTGTTTTTCATGTCATTCGTCTCATGTCAAACGAACTTAGCAGTCATCAATCGTCTAGCTTTCTAACACTTGACGATGACGGCCTGGCCAACGTCATTCTTACGTGACTATGGACCGAGTTCACCACCAGCCCAAAACATACCAAAGAGTGGGTTTTTTCTCAATTTTTCCAAACTGGAGTAGCCTTCGGCCAACTCCGTCCTTTAATTCACAAGCACTTCAAAGATTGATTTAGAAGTTAACTCGACTTTCAAAGTGGAAAATTTCTTAAAAAGCCATCAGCCCTCTTTTGAACACACCCCTAGGACCAAAGAGCGATTAGAACATATTTCATTCCTCATCAACAACCTAAGCCACCTTTGGGCCACAGTCACAAATGCGCAGCAGACTTTCACGCCTTAAGTCTAATCAACTTGTTTGCTTCAAACACATGTGAAAAGTCTCGTTTCCAGGCTATAAATCTTAGCATTCAGTTTCCAGTGAGGTGGGGCGAAACGTGAAACGCCCCCAACACCCCACGAAAAGCCAAAACTGGAGCAGAATCGTTTCGAAAAGCCAAAAACAAGAGCCACGGCCGGCTAATTAATGATTTTACCCACCGAGCACCATGGCAACGCTCCACAATTTCCACACGCAATAAATTAGCGTGCGGGGAACGCACTTTTCTTTCCTCTCCCTGGGGGGGGGGAGCTGGCACATGCACTCGCTAGGAACCACGGCAACGCCCCCAAAATGCCATCCCAGCGTGTGTACTGTAAACTTCTTCGCTAATTATCCCCGGCGGGGTCGTAGGCGAAAACATTGACAAACTGCCAGAGCTCATTACAAAGAGAAATGCGCATCGCGCAGATACGCCTGAGCCGTTGCCGTGGATACGATCAACTTTGCGGTACGCCTACGCACCTATCACGTCTCTCCACATCGTCGTAGTCGTTCTCGTCGTCGTTGTCGTCGTCGTCGTCGTTACACATGTCAAAAGCGCACTGTTTCGCTTCTTGGATGCATTTGTCCAGCGGCGCTACTTGCATAACCCATCACCACCGTCCGACCGAGCGACTGTGCGTCTTTACGCAATTCACAGTGCAGTGTAGTGCAGTGTAGTGCGGAGTAGGTGCGCGCCCGTTAACCTAGGCTTCCACTGCACCGCGAGTGGTGCGCAATCCGAGGCGCTCCGGCCAGCCCATGCACATGTCGCCTCTCGGGGCGCTTCGTGAGGATAAACATTTGTGCGATTCCTGTGGATTTAACGTCCACCCGAGGCGCAGCACAGGAAATCGACCTAAACTGCGTTGCTGCGGCAAGCTACAGGAACTCGCCCTACTCAGGGGCCGGAAAATAGACGAAGACAGAGACGGTGGCGGTGGCGGTGGCGGTGGCGTTGGTACTCCTGAATTCATTCCGTTCTGTTGGTGCGCGTTGATTTTTGGGGTGTCGGCGGTAGTCGACCTGCTGGATGCCCACAAACATCGCTCCGGCCGCAGAGGGTGCAGACAAGGCTCAAAGTACCAGCCTATCAAATTTGTCATGATAATTATAGTAATCACGGGTGCGTATGTAAGGCCCTCCTCGTGCGTCCTCGTCCTGGCCAGACACAGATGCTCATGCACTTTAGACCAACTTTGAGTAATCGCCGCACTGGCCGCCCAAGATAATAACCCATCGCCAGCCAGCGGAGCAGTGTCTCAGCTCCAGCCGCATCGCCATCGTTCATCTCGTCGGTCATCCCGGCTGTCTTGGTCATCGTCTGCCGGGTGATATATTAAAGATACGCGGATACTTTTGCATTAAGAGATCCAACTCATTTGGGGCCGGCCGAGCGGACACATTTTAGAATGTAAGGCACGTAGTGCGGTTTTGCATATTAAGTATAGGAGCGCAGTCCCGTCCACTGTCGGATGACCGTCGATCATCTTGATGTGCACCAATTTCTCAAGATGCATCACTCATGGGTGTCTTGTTGTTTGGTTGCTCAGTGGCGATGGTGGCGGTGGTGACGAGGGGCTGCGCGGAATGGAAGAAAATTGCAGGGTGGCTGGCTGGCTGGCTGGATGGCGGACTTGTGCATTTATGAGCTGTTGGACGGATCGACTGGACGGCGATTGCCTTGTTTGTCCTATTTTCGGCAATCCATCATCGTATGGGTCGGCTTCAAGTTTGTGAGATTGCATTGTGCGATGATTGAAGGCGAAGGGGACTATTCAGGATGCTGTGGAGTCCAGGGTAGGGGATTAGCTTTTTGAATTGAGACTCGTGGCTTGTTCCTTCTACACCAATCACTAGGTCCAACAAAGTAGACTACACGAGAGTGGGAATGGAAGACAATTATTGCTAGAGAAGGGATTGCCATTCATCTGTCTTGTGGAATTCCGTAACAATGTTAAAACTCTGTCATGAGACACAATGACCAATTTGATCTGTCATGAGAAATGTGCAGTATTGCACTTTGTTTGAACTTCTTTAGCCGAAGATTTGCCTTAGTCTAGCTTCTTCTTAGCAGTACAGTCCGGGGTGGACGTGGGCCTCAACTTGCCTGTCCAACTAGCACAATCTCCTGCCAGCTGGCTCCAGGCGCTCTGAGATGAACATTTTTCGGGCCAGAGTGGTGATATCCATAAGCTCTACATGGCCTTGCCATCCTAAGCATTGTATCCGAAGACGCTTGACCAGTGCATATTGTTGTACAGCCCATAGAGTTCGTCGCAAGATCTTCTCCTCCAGATGCCATCAATGCAAACAGGACCAAAAATCGCACGCAGAACTTCGAAAAGACTAAGGGCTTCCTCATCTGCTTTAAGTAGCGTCCAAGTTTCCGCGTCGTAAAGGAGGACTGAGATGTTCAAGCTGTTGTAAAAGTTTAGTCCGTCTATTATTCAATTGTCTCTTGAGCCTAAAGAAGCAGCGATTGGCAAGAGTGAGTCTGCGCTTGATTACCTCGAAGTTTCTGCTGCTTAGTGTGACGCGCTGTCCGAGACGTCGATGTTGTGCGTCCTTCCTTGATGAGAGCATGTACTTCATTTTACCCACATTAACCACTAGACCCATTTTAGCCGCTCCCAATTCAATGCCAACAAACGCCTCATTAACAGCTCGCTGTGTTCGTCCAAGCTGGTTGAGGTCCTCGTTGTCGGCGTAAGCTAGCAAATGAACTGGCTTCTTTCTTTCTTTCTTTGTAATGCATTTTATTTCGGAAATATCAGTGAATTATAATCTTAAAACTAGATAAAATGCTTAACCTAGTGATTTATTTATATATTTGAATTCTGACTTACTGGCTCTGGGCGAGCACTCTAAGCTTAACTTAATCTTAATCTATGTCTTTCGACCTAATCTAACAAGTATAGTAGGACTATATTCATACAAATTTAGTATTAAGAAAATTTAAAAAAAAAACTTAATGACAGAACATATTTTTTATTTTTTTATAAAAGCTTACATACTAACTTAAATCTACCCTAAATAACCTTAACTAAGCTTAACCTAACTTACAATCTAGTCAACAATCAGGTGCATACACACTGGTATGTATGAGTACATACTCGCGTATATGCACCTGAGTGTTAATATATACAATGCACACTTGCGACAATATATACATAAAAATATATATGTGTATGCGTTTTTTTTTTTTTTTTTTTTTTTTTTTTTTTATTTATTATTTTTTTTTTTTTTTTTTTTTTATTTTATAAACTTATAACTACTTACAACTAACTTAATCTAGCCTACACTAAGATATGTAAATCGGCCATAAGTTACCGCTGACGGATTGATATCCAATCAGCCGCAAGACAGCCGATTTTCTCCCTTTTCGGGAACAGCACTTCCCCCTACCCTGGGTCTAACGGATTCGACGAGGGAGTTCTTTCGCTTTGAAGCCACCAGAACTTTTTGTGTTGTTTTGCAACGTCCTTTTTATCCCTACTCGACACCGCTGTACTGAAGCGAAAGAGACGCTCCTCAGCTCGTTGTGTGACGGTGCGGTCGTGGTTGAGTCGCCCATCCACACTTGATCGGGCGATATGAAAGATAAGCGGTACCCCATTATGATCTTGTATCAGACCGTGCTTATCAAGATGGAGAAAAGCTTCTGGGGGGACGAAGCCGTTGTGCCGTACCATTTCATGGTAGAGTTCATTGGGGTAGTAAGCCCCCCGGATCAGGTTGTTGACCGAGTTCATCGCTAATGAACTGGCTTTTGGAAGAACGTGCCTCTGGTGTTGGCTTGTGAGCTTCGCACGATCTACTCAAGAATGATGTTAAAGAAGTCACATGACTGTGCGTCGCCTTGCCTAAAACCGTTTTCTGACATTGAAGGTCTAGGTGAGTTCGTTCCCGATCTTGAAGGAGCAGCGAGAGTTTTCCATCGTCATCCTACACAATCTGACGAACTTGGTAGGAATGTTAAAGTAGACATCGCACTGTATAGCTTGTCTCTATGCACGCTGCCAAGTTCGACGAACAGGTGGTGCGCGTCGATCTGTACTTCTTGGGTATTTTTTCAGGATGATGATCTGCTCTATTGTGAACATCACTGGCTTGAAACCACATTGACAAGGACCTTTCAGGTTGTTGACAAACAGTTTCAGGTATTCACACAATACGGCAGCAGGAACCTTATACGTGATGTTAAGGAGGATAAATCTCAGTTGGCACCGTCGAAGGGGTAAATCTAGATGAAAGCAATATTCACCATACCATTGCAGAGTAAGCTACGGATCTATTTTGTGTGCCCTGCTTAATCCTGGGCTTTGTCTTATATTTTTTTATTCATTTATTGCTGGTTTGTATCCAGCTTAAAGGATCATGTATTAAGCATGCCACCATTTGTAAGTGATTGAGAAGTTTCTAGGTAATTTTTCGAGATGAACAGGCACGCTTCCGCGGGGTTATGATGCAGCTATACTCCGCAATCTCATTTACCTCTGCACCGACAAGGTGTCCTTTCACATAAGCTGAATTAGAACTCCTCACAAGATTAGAACGATTCTCCGGATTGCGGATAAACATATCTAACAGACTCAGGACATGAGAATCAACAAGTGCAACAGAGGAAATATTACTATCCGTCTGTAGAATTTAATAACTACAGACGGAAGCACAGAAGTGTATGTTGATAACAGAAAAGGGGCAAGAGCAGCATTTGAATAATTACGAGTTATATGGAGGAGTTCTCTCAGAAGCAGGAAACTCAGAAACACGAAGCGTAGAGAGAGGAAGCTTAGAAAATGCAACTCATGTGTCAGCGAAACCCGCCCGTCTCCAAAAACATCCTACCGAAATTTCAGGACTTCATCAACAAATGTTTCTTTACCAGATGTCGGCTGTTCTGGCCAAGCATATTCATTTTCTTCTTCATGAAATGGCAAGAGAGGAACTGACTGCGATGCAGTTTAGGAAAGGCAAATGGAAATGGTTGAGTCTTTCTATAAGAACATTACCAGAATGGCGTTAGAGTGCAACTCTTAAGGCCAAGCTTGGATTGGACGTCACAAGAATGCCTAGACATCACCACCTCAACCTAGGCCGTTCATTGTTGCGTAGCCCCAACGGCGCGGATTCAAAAACTTTTCGGACTCGAGCACTGATGTCCATACGCTGCACATGGCCTTGCAGGTTGTTTTAAGCTTTGTATCCGAAGGCGTTTGATCAGGCGCATGACGCCTGGCCTCTCCTCCAGACGTTTTCAACTCAAACAAGACCATAAATCGCACACAGAACTTTCTTCTCAAGCAAACTAAGGGCTTCCCCATCGGCTTTTAGTAGCGTCCACGCGGAGGAGGACTGGGTTGACCAAGCTGTTGTATAAAGCCAGTTTAGCCCTTCGGCAGAGGGCTCTATTACTCAATTGTCTCTAGAACCCAAAAAAGCAGCAGTAATTCTGTGTTTGATTTTGGTTCTGATGTTGTTGTCCCTATTTACCGCGGAGCCGAGGTAGGCGAAGTCCTTGACTACCTCGAAGTTTCGGCTGCTGCAAAAATGGCGTTAGAGTGGAACTCTTAAGGCCAAACATCGAGTGGGCGTCAAAAGAATACCTGGACACGATGGATACTACTTATGTTTAAACCCAGCTTCTGTGTACCCGTCTATCCAGTAGGACAGTCTTAAGATTTCTGTAATTTATTTTTTTTCTAGGCTGTAAGATTCATTGATCATAGACAACTTGAAACAACTTAATTTTGTATAGTCTAAGCGGTTTAAGGATATTTATGTACTTCAGCTTAGATAGTAGTGAGGTGCGACGAACTGCGCTGTTCTTGTTTAAGGTTTCGTTTACACAAGCCGGACAATTCTAATGATCGGTCTCTGGGTCTCTTGGAAGCAGATCCATCACACCTATAAACCAAATTTTAAAATCCGGGAACGTTTGGGGTTAGCTGCTGTAGTCATAAAGTGGGGTCCAAAATAGAAATTTCATCGCACACCAACTTTTGGCGCATCAATGGATAAATCCTCAAAGAATTTTGTCTGGGAAAATAAAGTTTGGAGTCAACAGTAAACTGTAGGTCTCCTCTGCTACAAGAACAACACGACTGTGAGCAATTGTGGACTGTGGCGCCACCCTTTATTACGATGAATTAAAAATTTAAAAGCCTTTCAGGCCTTCAACTCTCAGCCTTAAGACTTCCCCAACTTGTCCAGCTGTTCAGTTCTACAAAACCACCTCAAAGTCGGCAGAAGCACATCATCTACTACCCGCTTTCAAAAGAATACCTCCACACGCACACACACACAAACACACCAGCTAGCGCGCCACAAGAGTCTCATTAATTCCATTTTAAATCGATTAACATCCTGAAACAACCTGCAAACAAAGGAGTCCGCCCGGTTGCCGGTTGTTCGCTCTAAATCAAATCCATTGACCCGTATCGAGGGAAGGTAATCAATCAGAGGACTAAAACATCGACTCAATATATCACATCGCCCCGATGCACCCTATAATTACATTGGAACCACATAATAGATGCCAGCAGACACACAATGCTGTACGTCATCCGTATTGGCTGCTTCCTCGCCAAGTACACATGCCAGTCGGGCCGGCAGAAAGAGAGAGTATCTGTCGATGATGACGAGCTGATGGTGATGGCCCAGCGTCAGCGTCAGCTTCGGCATCGGCTCGAACTTCGGTCGGGATCAGCTTCAGTTTTCGGTATTAGCTCGGCATCCACCACGAAATTACCACTGGGCTGAAGCTATAGTGAGTGATAGGCGATGCGCCGTGGAGCATGTTAGATGCTCCGAGACTCACTTTGATAGATGCACGGCCGGGCGCATGACAGAATAATGAGACCTTAATTGGATTCCGCCGCGATGTGCGATGAATTAAAGGATTTGTGCTCGAGTTCGTACTTCCAGGAAGGATCAGCCAATATTTTCTCCACTCCGGGGACAGCCCGGCACTCGTTGGCGGGGGCAGTGGGAGGAGGCGCACACCTCCTCGGGCCGTCACCGCCCCTCCGCTCGCAGCTGGTGTTGTTTTCAGCATCGCACAGCGCGCTCGGTATGCAAATATGCAGACGGTTTCTCATGATATCCCCAGCACGGCACACAATTGGGGGTGACGACGCAGCAGTACCCCGCAGCCTGCATCTCCTCCTGCACCGACACCCGGCCTGTCCTTTGTCTCTCGGCTCAGTGCTGCTGCAGCGGAGAGACACACGAAGAGGGCGGACAGTCAGTTGCTTCCTCTAATTGCAGATGCATGCCATACCATTAAGCCATTACCGCCGCAGACAACGAAGACACCACTCTCTCCTCCGCCGGCGCGGCACTGCGCAGCGCAGCCTCTCAGCCAGTAACCAGCTCTTTTAATGTCAGTTGATCACTGCGATCGGCCGGGCGCTGGTGTTGGTGTGCGGCATGCCTCGAATATCGTTTTGCGCACGCAAGCTCGTGCTGGTTTCAGGCGAGAAAACAATTCCGCTTCACTTTGCTTCACGAAACGCACATACGCCGCCGCGCCGCCGCAGAGAGTGGCTGACTGATTGGAGACGGGAAGTGAAAGAGGGGGAGGGGAAACGACGATCGATATGATCGGATGGAGTGCAGAAGTGGACTGCGGACGTTGGTCGGCGGTTGAATTCATTGCAGCCGAAATTTTATCGCATCGGCTAAGGACTGATTTTAGCTCTCTGTGCGCGGAATACGGATAAAGATTGAGGACACTGGCAGGTTGTGTGTCAAGTAGGGCTGCTTAAAGCTGCCCAGAGGAATGTCCTTTAGGCCTGCACTTGGTGTCGGATTAAAGGCGCGTGACGTTGCGGTCATGAGATCGGTTATGATGACTCATAAAATTGAAGAGTCGTGCGGAAGTCCTTTCCGTTGGTATGAGAAAACGATCAGTGATGAGATCACAAATTGGCAGATTAAGGGATAACAGCAAACCATGTCTTCCTAAAAATCCTTAACCTTTGACGAAAAGGGGAAAGCGGACTAGGTACTAGGCGTCACTTGCGTGCGTTTCACCTTAATACCTCCAGGACGCTGATCAAGTTCTGAGATCAGTCTCTCGATGACTAGACTACTCTCAAGTCGATCTTGGTTATGATGAAGGCAAACACAGTTCGATAAGGCAGTGATTTCTCCACTCTAAGTTTCAGACTCCCGATTTTAGTTATTTTGTTGTGATCTTAAAACGGCCAATCTGCTCCAAACATGGACAATCTACTATGGACCCGTGGACATTGTTTAACTTCCTACTTAGGAAAAGCTGAAATGTGTCAATCACCTTTAGGCCATAATAGCCCATTTGATTTGGTAATCAAGGTATTCGTTACCATTACTGTCTGCTGCTGATAATGCCCATCGAATCTGGAAATACCCATGTTGATGAGACGGATAAGGAAACACGCTTTCAAAGTACGATCTAGGAAGGAACTAGGGCGGTTAGCATCACCACGCAGTTGGGCCACTATCGTATGAGGAATCAACTATCGCTTAGTACATTCCCCAAGATGGCTAGTGGCAACATTTCAGTCGAATCGGACTTTTTCTTTTGGCAGTCCGTGAAAACGTATGTGCCGCAGATTTTAGAAAAATTTAAACATATCACTATCGGTCGTTGGTTCTGTTTTTTGAAAGTCACGAAACAAAATCAACGACCGCCTGGGAGCTGTGTACGGTCACTCTTTCACTTCAATGGCGACTGTCAAGAAGTGCTTCAACGAGTTCAAACGTGGTTAAAGTCGGGCTATGATGAGAAACAACTAGTTTCCCCGAAAATGCCTACTACGGAGGATGAAGTGACGAAAATCCAAGATTTCTTATAAACAGAGCCCCTGATGAAGTCGCACCAGATAGTAGGAATATCAAGAGACTTCTTGTAGCATGTCGATTTGGTTCACACTGAACATCAAGCGAAGCCGTGAGACCCTTTTAGTGCAGTTTTTGACGCGTTTGCTTGAGTCGTTCCGTAAAGGGACATGGATCCATATTACAGAGACCAGGGAACAGTCAGAACAATGGACTTCATGATGCAAACTGGCACCAAAGTCAGCATTGACTGTCCTATCACTCTTCTTTTTGTGTCGCTACAGTCCGGGGTAGACCTGGGCCCCAAGCTAAGTGCCTCTCCAGCCAGCGCGATCTTTTGCTATCTGCCTCTATTTGAGCACTCCACTTCTCTGTTGCTTTGTGCCAACGGCTCGGATTCGAAGACTTTTCGGGTAGGAGCAGTGGTGTACATACGCTCTTCATTGCGTAGTCATCGCCTGATCAGGCGCATGTAGCTCTACAGCCCATAGGGTTCGTCGTTTAATCTTCTCCTCCAGGTGCCATCAACGCAAACAGGGCAAAAAATCGCATGCAAAACTTTTCTCTTGAAAAGACTAAAGGCTTCCTCATCCGCTTTTAATCACGTAAGGTCTCCTTAACGTCTGTAAGGAATTCACGGAATAAGAATTTATCTCCTAAGACTGCATACTACAACGACTAAGTGTTGAACATCTCGATAACGCTCGTAGAGAAAAAGAGGATACGGCAGAGCAGTTCTTCTGCCAATGCCCCGTCTTTGTTTGACTAAGGTGACTGATAATTAAATCTATCGTGATGACTACGATGTGGCCCCCTTGTCATAGAAGTGCCTTCTGTTATTCCATCAGACTGTGCAATTGACTAGTTTTTGAGTTTGCGTGCTCTAGTTTACTGTTCCAAAACCTACGAGAAAAAGAGACTTGAATCCGAGGCATTGGGACAACGGAACAGAGGATGACCTTGGAGCTGTTTCTTGTGGAGCTTGCAATGATTGTGATTGTGAGTGTCACATTATGCTGACATTTACTTAAATTTGATCCCGAAAGAGTGCAAGACTTCTAAACGCGCTGATCTTGTGTCGATCTGGTATTGAATTGATATAGAAAATGTTCTTGGACAGTACCTTACTGTTAGCACATTATTGGATGTGATCTGGTGAAGTCAAAGACTCTTGAAATCAGTGATCCCGAATTGATCAGTGATGCACAGAATCCAGAGGGAATGTAACGGTAACGACTTGAAATATGCCTTAATTGGACTGCGGACTGATGCATATTACTCCTGAAGCCTTCGATCTTAAAAAAGATCTGTGTTGCAAATGGGTGGCTAGAGACTTCAAAACAAACTCACAAATCTTGTACATGGTGCACAACACCTTTTGAATTATGTGAGATTATCAGGCTGAAGTCAAAAATACTCGAACAGAGATTAAAACGGTCAACATTAGGAATAAAAGGTTGCCCTGGAGTAGAGTTTAAGGGGATTGTGAATGCAGTCTTATTTTAGCTACTTGTTGGACACTGAACGAGCTCACGTCCAGGACTTTTGTGTCCCACTAACTTTAAACTAGACTGTTCTGCGAACATTTTCCTAAGAATGTCAAGTTACTAGCAGACAACTTGAATAATCTCTACCACCATCCACATAGCTTACACATTATCCTTCCACCCACCACATCAAGTACTTCAAGACGATAAGAAGCATCCTTTGCCCGTCGTGCGAAAATTGTTCCCCTGTCACTTCAGCTGCTTTGCATTTAAGCGGAAAATTTTGATTACCCATCATTCGCCCCCCCCTCCCCCCCCCCCCCAGACCTCCGATAAGTCCTCACCCCTCATCGACACATAATCCATTGCGTAAATAATTGAACAAATTAGCCTAGATACCATTATCCGCGCCGACGCCCGCTTATTAGTAAAAAACTGACATCGTGAGCCGATATGAATATGTCCTCCCCATCCTGTCGAGGTCCTGAATATCATATTTATCTCATCATAGCCCGTGAGTGCGGCATGGGAGTCGAGCAGCGAAGCACCGAGATGATGAACATCCCATCGCATCTCAAGGGCGCTACGTGTCAATAATTCGAGAGCGCAGCAAAGAGGAAAACACGAACCCACCCACTCGCGCCACGTGACCGTGTTTATCCCATTCGATGTGTAGTCAAGAGCGCGCTTAAGCAACTTTTGGAGAGTTTCACTTCGTTATGCATTCTCGGCCGAGACGCGCCCAGCGCTCTTGTTCACCTGAAAGTGGTGGTGTATGGCACCAGAACCGGATTCCTGTTCCCCTCGCCCGGCTGTAGTGGTTTAAAGCCGAACGCTGGCCACAGTGCGCCGCAAAACGGATACATTACGCCGGCCACGTGTCCTGTGTTTGGACGGGCGTTCTTTATTAATTTCATAAAAAAGTCTCAAGTACCTTTTGACATGTCGACGTCGAGTAGATGTGCGGGTGGCGGTAAGGATGACTGTGGTGTGTGTTTACGAATCGCCTTAGAGTCCTGCCGTCGTCGTCGAGAACTTGGCGATTGAGAGGTTGGTGTCCGTAATTAAGTTTGCTTTTGGGGGCTTCGCACGGCGCACCATTCATCTGTCCTTCGGTGGGCGGGGCGGGGAGCGATGATGATTTACACTCGCTCGCACGACGAGGCTATGCGCATCCGTGGCCATTAATCCTCGCGGATAACTTTATTTGATGGGCGCGCGAGCAAGGCACAAATTTGTCAATGGGGGTTGGCACGCGCATGCTCAGCGGCATGGCGTCCAGCTGTTAGAGGCGATGCCGCCACTCCGCCGCGGCAACGCAGCGCAGCGAGAAGCAGCAGCCGCCGCCGGGACCTGACGATATTGGGACAAGAGGCGACTCTGGTTTATTGGCTAAGTGAAAAGGATGATTGCTGTGGGGGGCCAGCAGCGATGCGGCGTCCCGCCGTTAAACGGGCGCCCCTTGGGGCCCTCGTACACGCGGCTCTGCTAGGTGTTTCGACAGGCATAATATCCTCCGATGACTAGGGTTAACATGGTGTACCTTAACACGATTAGCGAATTTCATTGCGTTCCGTAATAATTTAATTCACGCGCTTCGCCTTGACGTTGCCGGTGTGGTGCTTGTTGTGAAGGCACCTCGGGATGCTTACGTTCTTTGGTTCTTCGGTGAGGCGGCGGCATGTGCGTGAATGAATGGTGATCGTGGGTGCAAGGGGTCACAAATTGGATATCTTCATTCGTGATCGATTTTTCGCTTGAGGTGGCGTGTGGTTTGCTGGTAGATGATGACTGTGCGGAGAAAGTTCTCTTTTCTGAGAAAGTTTGCATGAAATTATGTTTTCTGTGGTTTGCTTAAGTGCTGATTCACCGAGAGGTTTCATTTTGAATCATGTGTCAAAGGTGTACTAAGAATGAATGGCGACGGATTCTTACAGGACGCATGAACCTACAAGGCAGCAAATGTTATGAAGTGAGATTTCTAGACAAAAGGTTGTTGGAACCAGAAAGAGGGCGTGTGGTGTGGTTAACATGCCCTCGGATCACACTAAATGGAGCTGGGCTCATAAAATCTAAGTTTCTGAAGTTTTTAAGCTTAATGATGCTAACGATGCCATCTTTATGAGGCGGAAACTTTGACGTTACCAAATGCGGATGTGGAACAACTTAGTCTTTTCGAGAGAAAAGTTCTGCGTGCGATTTTTGGTCCTGTTTACGTTGATGGCATCTGAAGGAGAAGGTTCAAACACGAACTGAACCTTATGGGCTGTGTGGCGGCATGCCTTTTGTGAAGCCGCTTCGGACACAACACTTAAGATGGAAAGGTTATGTAGAGCATATGGACGCCACTGCTGTGGCCCGAAGTTTTCGAATCGGAGGCATTGGGTAAACGCAACAGAGGACGAATTAAGTTGAGAGGCGCACACAAGTGGAGAGGGACCTCCATCAACTTAGAGTGCTCAGCTGGAGGGGCCTGTCGGTTGAGGTCCAGGTCCAACACGGACTATAGCGCCAT